>VZRW01013975.1:81261-198171 GCA_013398125.1 Aegotheles bennettii
ACTACCTAAAGGGAGGTTGTAGTGAGGCTGGTGTTGTCTCTTCTCCCGAATTGCTGATGACAGGACGAGAGGAAATGTCCTCAAGTTATGTCAGGGGAAGTTTAGGTTGGATATTAGGAAGAAGTTCTTTACTGAGAGGGTGGTTAGGCACTGGAATGGGCTGCCCAGGGAGGTGGTGAAGTCACCGTCCCTGGGGGTGTTCAAAAAACGGGTTGATGAGGCACTTGAGGCCATGGTCTAATGGTCTAATGGTTAGGAATACAATGGGATAAAGGTTGGACTTGATGACCCTGGAGGTCCCTTCCAACTATAATGATTCTGTGATTCTATGATTATCTTGCCTGAAGTACTAAATTTGCAGCAGTCTTGAAGTGTATTCAGTATAACAACTATACACTTCCATTCACTCCAAAAAATAAGAACTCATGAAAACTGTGTGCTCTAAAACAAACACCTGCCATCACAGATATTAGCAAAATCTGCTGTACTTATGGAATGCATACAAATGAATGATATAAAAAAAAAATAGAATTCTTCCTAAATTTTAACTCTATTTTTCTTCATAAATAGTTTAAAGCATTTGAAAGTAAATAAAAATGTACCTAGTTCACACGCTGTTGTAACACTAAATCAGAAATCAAAACTAAAACTGCTCTAGTTTAAACAACAAAACAAGTCCTCCATTATTTAAATTTTATTTATTGTGCTTGCAGCTAATGAGACCTTTTTCTTACCTTTTTCCTCTTTTCAGAATGAACTCTATGCGATTCTCACATTGACATTTACAAACACTGGAATATTTGTGATGGCTTCCGAATATAATATTAAATATAACGTTAATTGAACACATGGGGGTGCATTGCTTGTTTACTTAATTGAAATGTACAGGACTGTTTTTGTAAGTCTAAGAACTCAACCAGTTAGGCAAAATCTCAAAGCTGATCTTAACATTCTGACCTCTGGATCTGAAACTTTCTTCGGATGCAAAGACAATCCCATTGCAGGGACCCAACTTTTGCCAAGCCCCCAATAAAGTCCTTGAAAAGGATTACTGGGAGAACTGTACTGTTAAATGGGCACTCTTTTAAAAAAGAAAACAGGATGCCTTCAGTTCTGTGTCATACAATAGTTAAATACTACATCCTATTTTTCATGAAGGCTAGACTAGATTTTCAAGCCCCCTGACCAAAATCTGAAAGCTATTATACGTTCACACAGTTCAGTTTTTCTTAAGTCTAAATGGGAAAAAAAAGTTCATTCTTTCTTTCGAGTTCTTTCTTGCCTCATGGTATTGCTGTGCAAATGTAAACCATCACATTGCTCTGAAAAGAGAGAAGTACAGCTGCTTCCAGTATTTTAGACAGAGGTGAACTGATACCCTGGGTTACTTTTATCTACTATGGAAAACTCATGAATTGCAATGGAAGATGTTTCATTTAAATAGCACCATTCACACCAGAGTGGAATTCCAAGATGATGGGATGAAATTAAAAAAATGCTTTATTAAATATTTTTTGAAAACAGAGTCTGATAAAGAAGAAAAGCACATGCTTAGGAATTAACTGGAAAGATCCAATTTCCTGATTCTGATCGGGGAATTATAAACAGAGAAGTAGAAAGGGTGTATTTCTCCGTGCTCCTTTACAACATGGTAATATAAATGAGATTTTCTATCTGTTCTGTCTTGGAGGAAGGAGCCCTGCTGATGCAAACTGGAGTTATTAAAACCACTTGGATTTATTCATGTTGAGTATTTTGCCCTAGATTCTGATATTGTTTCACTATTTATTAATGGCTAAATTTAGCATGTGTTACAGAAATAGCATTTCTGAGAAATATACCTTAGTATAAGAGAAATCAAGGATCTATACTGCAGGCAACAGCTGAAAGTCCAAAATATCAGGCAGTTTGTTTGCTAAACTGCTACTGCAGACTAAAATCTATATTTTACATTATTCCTGATATCACATATAATTCACTTTTTGGGAAGAATACATTAAAGAAATATGACAGAAATAATGAAAGCAAACTAAAAGTCATAGCATGAAAAAAAAAAAGGCACAGGACCAGGCAGTGTTTAAATCAGAGCACCCATCTCAGCTTGCGATACATTTCTTATATGGCCCATCTGAAAAATCCAGAGAAATGATAAAAAGGCTTGATCTTCTTTTTTGGACTTGCATCTTGCTTTCCTTGAAGTTTTCTTTAAAAAAATCTAACACGCTCTATCCAGTCATTTTTATGGCCAGAGACTGCATTTATAGTGGCAAAACAATTTCGCTCCTCCCCCCCCAAGTACAAAGTATCCATTAAAAGGCCCTAGCAGAGTCAATTCTGAAGGACAAAGGAACCTATAGAAAATGAACTGCTCAACCTCATTATTTTAGAGGTAACTCCTACTACACACAACAACAGTTCACCAGAGTATTTCTGTTCTTTCAGCCAAATTGCACCTGAATGAAGATGAGGCAGGGGTGAGAGGGCTGGTGGAATGAGAAACAACATCAGCAAGTCTTGCAAACCATACGGTCTTCTGAGAGTACCACAAGAATTAAGACAGTATTAACGTGCCAAATGCCTTTGCAGAGACATTTCCAAGAACATGTTATATTTAGCAAAATCTTTAAAGAAAAAATACAGAACAACACAAACCCACATTATTTTAGTTTGGGATAATGAGGTTCCAGTGTGTTCATTCTATTTCTGTTTTGCACAATCCACAGATTTAGTTAACAATATGACTTAAAGATCTACCAAATTAAATGCACAGCTGCTGTTATAAAAATAAGAAAAAGGTTTCTGACTAAGCCAGTGTAACCTGCAAAACCTGCCAGCAAAGCTTCTGACTGACAGAACTACTGCTGGTTTTTATGCAGCTCTTTTTACCTACTTCTGTGGTAAAATATTTTTAGCTATGTATTTACTTCAGCTAGTAATATTCACTTATAAAATACTGAGATTATAGTTTGATTTATTCTCCAACAGTATAAAGAATAGATTACCATTGAGGTGCATAAAGAAACACACATATTTAACAGTACGAAACATCCAGTACTAAAACAGAGTCCAAAAGCCCCTCATAATGACGACCACGTTCACTACAGAGGACAGCTCCCTATGAGCAGTGTTCTTCATTACCTTAACTTCATTACCCTTCTTCATTATAAACTAGGAAATGAGTGGCTGGAGAGCAGAGCAGAAGAGAGGAACCTGAGGGTCCTGGTTGATGGCAAAATAAACAGTGTGCCCTGGCAGCCAGAAGGGCCAACTGTATCCTGGGGTGCGTAAGCACAGCATGGTCAGCTGATCAAGGGAGGTGATTGTCCCGCTCTGCTCCGCACTGGTGTGGCTTCACCTTGAGTACTGTGTGCAGTTTTGGGCACCACATCATAAAAAGACATCAAGCTATTAGAAAGCATCCAAAGGAAGACCATAAGGATGGTGAAGGATCTGGAGGGAATGCCTTATGAGGAGTGGCTGAGGTCACTTGGATTGTTCAGCTTAGAGAAGAGGAGGCTGAGGGGAGACCCTGTTGTGCCTATGGCTTCCTCGGGGGGAAGAGAAGGGGCAGGTAGCGATCTCTTCACCCTTGTGACAATGACAGCACTAGAGGAAACAGCGTGAAGCTGAATCAGGGGAGGTTTAGGTTAGGTATCAGGAAAAGGATTTTCATCCAGAGGGTGTTCAAGCACTGGAACAGGCTCCCCAGGGAAGTGGTCAAGCACCAAGCCTGCCTGAGTTCAAGAAGTGTTTGGACAATGCTTTCAGGCACATGGTGTGACTCTTGGGGTGTCCTGCACAGGGACAGGAGTTGGACTTGATGATCCTAATGGGTCCCTTCCAACTCAGCACATACTATGATTCTATAACTTTAAACTCTAATATGCAACTGTGTGCAGATTTTGAGCCTCTTCTAAGAACAAACTTTCCTAAACTGACTTGTTTCCAGCCGTACTCAAATATTTTAACCATTCAAGACTATACCCAAAAAATAAATAGCTTTTGACACTCTAGCTGTTTAGACTACTGTAAAACTCATATTCTAAAAATAGAAGTACATTTTAAGGATGTGTTGAAGGCAATAAACATGTGGTTAATGATGTTCAGAGAAAACATTAATACTCCCAAAGTTTTCACTACCTCACTGGTAGATGGAATGGTGAGAAACAAAGCTAGACCCATCTTTAATGTATGTATTACCTCATCTATTCATCCCCTAAGCACTTTATCAAAATAGACTGTAGCAAGTTTTTTTTCCTCAGTGATATTAACAATAAATGTATTTGACTAATATTGGGAGCATATTATTGGGGAACCTAAGGGTGAAGAGTGAACAACAGATCAATACAGAGCACACAACTACAACAAAAGTGTAGACCAAAACTAACAAATCATAACAGAGTATAGGTTTTTATGTATTTTATGAAGTACAAACCCCCAAATATATATATAATTTATAATATTATATGTGTTTTTACATTGCATCATGCTATACAATGAGCATTGGATTAATCTATGTTGTGTCTTATATTATGAAATAGCTAGCCATGTACAGATTTCCAAAAATATATTTCTATTCCAAATCTTATTACTAGCCTGTGTTTCACTTATGTATGAAAATACCACTATAGTTTTTAATTTGATGCTTTTCTCCATTTTTCAAAAAACACACTGGCATATGCAATAGTAAAATTAAACATGGCTATTCCAAAGGCCTTGCACAATTTCATCAGAAAAAAGCCATATGGGAATCAGAGCTTACACTACATAAATGGAGAAGAGAGGGACAGCAGTTTGCAACAGGATATGTATATGAGTTTCATTACTTTTCTATTTCAGTCTAACACAATTTTCTTGTGTTAGAAGTACAAACTCTTATAGCACAATACAAAGGCGCCTTTAAACCAAATCTTCTACCAGTGTCACACTCCCTGTGACGCACTTGTTTTGGCAAAATGCTAGAAGCCTGCCAAGAAACGGTCATCGATCTTTGCCTGAAAAGTTTGAGCCAGCTTTATACAGTAAGTGCTTATTACAAACACACAATGCTTACCAGATGTTCCATCAGCTAACTGGATACAATCCAAGGGATGGCTATAAATTCATGGAGAGATGTGCGTTATGAAGGCATTTGCCACACGAAGTCAAAATTACATAAGCACCTTTTGGAGAACCTTTTTACTGAGCAGTGCCATTTAAATGGACCATGAACCAGACTGAATGACCAAGTATTGACTTGCATTTGCACTGCAACCTTCTGAAAGAACTTTGGATTTGAACAGTCAGCCTGTAAGTTTCATTTTCCCAACCAAATGCCTGTGCTAACATTACTGAAGTCGGTGTTAACTTGCAAGAGCTAAGAACTTAATGTGGACCATCACACTATTATTTCCCAGCTCCTTCTCTCAGACTTTCCAGTCATTGTCATTTGGGTAACAACACACAGACATCTGCTTGCAGATGCCATGCTACCAACAGGTGAAATTTTGTCTCAGGACAAAATATCAGTTTTAACATCAGTCGTAACATCAGTTACCAGACCAACAAGTAAATACCTGCCAAAGCCAGAGGAATTACTGATATCTACTGACATTTATTTATTCTAATAGTTATGGGAAAAAAAGAGATTTATTTAAAGTTGTTCATTCGAGATATGAAAAAGTTGTCTGGCTGAGCATCACAACCTTCGAGTTTCCATATTAGTACAAATGCAGCACTTGGGCACGTTTCTTTTTGTTTGTTTGTTGTTTTCATCAAATAAACAAAACAGAAACTCAAGATCTGGATGGGCAAAGATTTCTTCCAGTTGTAAACAGTCATAAAATAGATTAATAGTTCCAAGAAGAGAAAGAAAGAAACCCATAAAAAACTTTTGCATTTTTGTAATAAGCATCCACACTTCAGCACAGAAGTATTTCAAGACTAAAAAAGAAGACATATTAGTAATAGTTTTGAATTATCCCTCCTGAGAGGAGAAAATGAAGACGTAGCAGAAGGAGGAAACTTCGCAAATCAGTTTAAGCTTCTTTTATTTCATTGATTTTACCCTTTTTCCTCACTTCTGGTTTGAGTAAGCACTGATCTTTTGCCACTGAAGAAATGAAAAGGTGAATGGGGAAAAAGTAATCCCCCAAACCCTAGGTACATAAAAGCAAAGCTACAAAGGAAACAGGCTCTCAGTTGATACACTGCATAGCGAGTTTTGAAAACAAAGGTTCTGGTTACATTTGAAGTTAGCTCAAACAGTACTGCTTGCTGTTGTTCTGTTACAGCAAGGAAGCCTACAGAAGGAAAACCAAAAAGCTAGTGTAGTATCCTGCCTTTACCCAAGCTATGAATAAAAGTGTGAGATTCGGCCTTTAGAAGAAGCAGAGTCCTCCTTACTGAGACTGAAGAGAGCAAAGCAACAAATGTGTGCCTGGTTTCTCTGACTGGATATTTTGCTTCACATTGGGAACACACAACGTTCCTGGGAACTTTCATTTGTGAAAGAGCTCTAATTTGTACACCTGAGCTGAGTGACTAAAGACAGAAACCATTCAGTTAGTACGGCCAGTTCGGCACTGTCCTGTTCAGACAGTTTCAGATTATTTTAACTCTCAGAAAAAAGCCCCATCCTTGAGTCTAATAATATAACGTTCACGTGGCTTGCTGAGTCTTGGTAAAGAGCTTTCGAGGCATCCAACAGCATCCTTACTTCACTTTGCATTTTATCCCTGGAGAACTGCCTGCCCCAATGCCATAACAGATCCATTTGTGCAGATCCTTTCCACTCTACCTACAGTTCTGGAGAAGCTGCAGAGGCTTATTGGGCCCACTCTGAGGATAGCCTACTCTGACTTTACCTTTCCCTCTCCCCAGACTTCATATGGCTCTTCCAAAGCCACTTCCAACACATCAGCTTTCTCTCAGACATTAAAATACAGAGGAAGGTAAAGATGTGTGTGTGTTGAATGCTCAATTAAATTTTAGGTTGCAAAATAAGAGACAAGAAGGTCTCTGCAGTAAAACCATTAAGGGGAGATGAGGACAGGGCATCACCCTCTATGTCAGCAACCACCTGGACTGCATGGAGCTCCACCCGGGGATGGATGAGGAGCTGACTGAGAGCTTATGGGTCAGGTTTAAAGGGAGGGCAGGGGACATTATAGCTGGGATCTGCTACAGGCCACCTGACCAGGAGGATTGAGTAGATGAGGCTCTTAATAAACAGATAGTTCTTCTTTCTCCATTCTCGTTTAAAAAACAAACAAATAAAACAATCTAAAAAAGAGATAACCTTTGTAAACAAGTGGTTAAACCAGCACAGACAAAACTGATACAATAAAGAAAGTTGACTCCTGTGTTAAAATCTTCAAATGCAATTATTCACAATGAAATCTGGTGATCAACTTGAAACTTTCTTTTAGAGAGAGATGCTATGGTCAGGAGGAGTAGCAAAGGTGGGCTAGAGATACATCCTGATGGAAGGGATGTATCAGTGGGACTAAAGAACAAATTGTACCTTCTAAAAAACTAAGAAATGTTTCTATAAAGAGGTGAGAGGTTAGCAGCTCTCCACCTACTGGAAGAATATTCAGCCAAAGTCTATCTACCTAGTCATATACTAGACATTCTGAACAATCACAAGCACTCTTTCACAGGCTGTTCAACACCCTAAGAACAGCAGTTGATGGCTATCAGACACTAGTTCATAGTTTGCCTGATGAATCTTTCAACAGCACCACCAATGTCCCAAAATGGCAACAATCAGAGAGAAAAATCAAACCAAAACAAACAAAAAACCCGACCTGTCAAAGTTGTATTTGCAATAGAAGACATTAGTGAAAGAAAACACCACTCTTCACTAAGGCAAATTTCTGAAACAAGAAAGAAAAAGACTACCTCTTGGATGCATATTGTTTAGACTTTGATATTTTTGGGTAAGCACCTTCTGCTGTTCTCTGTTCAGACAGTGCCTAGCACAACTAGATCTCGTTTTCTGGGCCCTTATAGCATAAAATGCATAATTAATGATGATGATGACAATGATGACTTAAAACAGCCTACAGAATAAAACCCCTGACAAATGGATGTAAAGACAATTTTCAGTCCAGGGGGTATTTTCTACTAACAGATCTTTGCAAAAAGATGCTACAACATGGAACAAAAATACATTTTTTCTTACTGTGTTGATTCTACTGAAGTTGGATGGCTAGAATAAATCCTGTCCATATTCTGATTAACTGCTGTTTCCATGTTATAGATTTTATAGGCATTAACAAGCATGTTCTGCTTCTACCAATACTATTTTCCTTTCTCCTGCAGAACTTCTGCCATAACATAACCATAGAATATTTTCAGTTGAAAGGGACCTTTGAAACGTCATCTAATCCAATCTCCCCTGCAATAAATAGGTAGAGGCATACACAAATCAGCAATAATTGTATTTGCAAAACTGAGAGTCTTCAAGTAAATGAGCTAACAAGAACTGGGAAACCTCTTCCAAACTCATAAAAGGCCAAAGAATCAACCCAAACAAAATATTTTGCATTCATGAAATACCGTCATGATTTCAGCTTACAGGCTTTATTGTTAAATATCACCTTAAATTCTTCATCCTGTGAAATTTAAGTATCTTAGAAGCAGATGAATCTGAAGATGACTGTATTAGAAGATGCAATCTTTTGTAACTACATAACTTATAGACATAATCAAGAATTTCCAACAGGCTGCTTTCTGCAATACCACCTCCAGCATGAGCTGTGGTAATTTATCACAATTCAACTGCCCACTCTAAAATGAGGAATATATAAATATATAGAAAGACAATTCCATAATGCAAATTGCGACATCTAACAATGATAATTAATCATTATAATTTATTAGACATAGCACATAGAGAAAGAGTTTTGAATAGTTCTCAAATTTTTATTACATGTTACCTATAATAAATGTAGTTAAAAAAAAATCCAACAAATCTGTCAAGGTCATTCTGAAGTCATTCTACAGTTGATTCAACACTGACATATTGCAAATGGTAACTTAATTTGTAATTCATAGAGAGCTACCATAAGTAACTGCATACATTTGTGTCACACATAAACCATTAATTCCAAAGAAAGAAGAAATCTACAATGACAAATGCAGCAAGGAGGTCACAAACTTTTAAATACAGCAGCATCTGTCTTTCAGTGTATATAAAACTGACGTTGCTGAAAACGTTTTTAATCATTCCTGAGGCCATTTACTTCTCCTACCCACTTGATGGCCATCTGTTATTCCAGTTTATAAATTGAATCTTTGTGTCATCATATTTGTTATGTTTTAAACTTTCAGCCTGCATCTGGATCTTAATCAGCTACAGTGGAGCTCTTAAATATTCCTAAAATCATTCAAAAAACTTCACTCACAAAAATTTATAAGCAGTAAAATAGATCATAAAATACTGCCAAAGCACGTCAATAAAACAGTCGATGAGTGCACTTTAGCCTAGAAGTAATGCATATGCTACAGCAACACTGAATTAATATAGAAAATCAATATGACCTCTGAGAACAAGCAGCACTGAGAAATTAATAAGACAATGTGTCTTATAGAATCTCCTGTTTATCAAAAGCCTGATAAACGAGCACATCTTTCTCTACTGCTCTGGTGGAAGTTGAACATAGACTAAAAACTCATGCAATCATAAGATCCAGTTTGTGAAGTAACAGAGAATAAATATGATAGACCTTTCCCAAGTTAATTATTTCTTAAAAACATCAGCCTACTATAAAACTTGTTTTTCTTATAATTGCATATATAGAATCAGCAAATGTTTGCTTAATAGGACAATGGCCTGGTTACATGCTTTGCAAGTTTGACAAAATATTCTGGCAGAGTAACAATCACCACCCATATTTTCAACTGATGTCCCAAAGAACTTGTCAGAAATGCTTATCCTTAAAGATCCTATGTGCGTGCATATGACACAGTACATGGTTCAATACTACCAGATGCTGTGTCAGGTCCACAGAAGCTCCATTTTTTTGTTTGACCAAAGACATTTGTTTTTAAAATATCCCTTACAGTTCTGAGCGGGCAGTTATCACTTTTCAACAGTTAAACTCATTAAAATTATTAAAATTACAAACAAAATTTTGTAAGTAGAACTTTACTGATTAACTGCTGCAGTTATTTTAGACTGTGAATGGATACCTTAGTGTGAATCTACATTTGGGAAGCTTCCACTGACACAGCTGCTTCCATTCATGGGAAACACAATTTACTTTGAATGCACAGAGCCATTTCAAGTAAAATACATCTAGAGAAGGTAAGCAACCCTGCAGAACAATTTTGGCATAGAGGGTGTAAAGACCTGAAAAACAGGTGTTACAGAAATACTGGTCACACAGTTTAAAATAGAGAATTTAAAAAATTTATTTTAAGAGCCAGTTTCTCTCCCTTGTCCTGTGTCCTTATCACCAGAGTATACTAACGTATTTTGCAGGACTGGTTTTGAAAGCACGGTATGGGGATGTTCAAATTTGAGCAGAAAATTTTAAATCCTAACTTTTGAGAGTATCATCTTCTGCTTGAGAGTTCATTTAGTATTTTCAGCATGTGGGCCAGACAGTTCCTACTACAGAATTTACAAAAGACTGCTAAAATAAATAGTTACTCACCTTCCCTTTCAGTTCAGAAAAAACATTCAGAAGTTATAAACAGGCTCCAAAACAGGACTAGTGTAAAAAAGGTAAAAACATTTCTGTTGGGTATGTTGCTGTTCTGTTAAGAGCTTTTTATGTAGTTTGCTTTCTACTTTTCTGACTTCAGCATTTGTGTTTTTCAACTTTTTTCTGCTTCAAAGACTAGAACTGAATGGGAGCAAGTTCTAGAAAATAATGTTTTTAGAAGAAATCCAAATACCTCAAGATTTCAACAATCCACCGTGAGAGTAGGCAGTGGCACAAGATATCCAGTGGAGAGCAGTCTAAAGCCTTGGGCTTTACAGGCTGCCCCTCCTCAAGTGCACTGTTGATGTTGGAGAAGTAGAGGTTCTCCTTCAGGCAACTTTTGAAGGAAATTTCACAATATAGGAAGTTGCAGAGAAGCTGGCACAGCTCTATAACCTCCTGTGGATTTGCAGCTTGTCTTTAGAATGGGAAAAAAATTGCAAGTAGCAAAGCCAGTAACTCAACCTTTCTTTCTACAGTTTCACATAAAAATACCTGCCAGATGCTGATATTGATATCTAAGGGTGGCTCTCAACAAGTCTGTCTCAATGTGACAAGGAGAGGCACAAGTACTCTTTACCTCCCTTTGTATCTGCCATATTTCCATCTGTTCTGTACATCTTAGCACACAAGCAATGAAAGTCCCTGAATGATTCACTTCAGATGAGGGGAAAGGAAGAAGACAAATTGTGTACTTTTGTTGAGGAAGTCAGCTATATATAACAATGAACTTTTTTCTTTGTTTTGCCATGCAAGCGCAGAGGGATAAGCAATCTGGCAGCTGAGACTAAGGGACAATAAAATTGTAAGAGATATATGGTAACAACATCTTATGTCAATATTACATTATAAGCTTACTAAAACTGTTGAGAATATACCACTAGTGAGAATGTTTCTTCTTTATCCACTGTTTAGGATTTTACATGTAAATTTTCAATTTATATAGCAATTTAATCACATAAGGTCTCATTTGCAAAATTAGGACTTTTGCCTCTTAATGGCAATTCAATAGAGGACAAAGCTATCTGTCCATATTAATGGATTAAACTAATTTTAAGTCAATTATACCAAAACAGAATTTGGGTATCTATCTTAAAAATCTTTTCAAAGTGCCAAATAAGTGAAGTTACATTCTTGATTGCTGATAATTAGAAATCTGCATATATAACACAGAAGTAACAAGTACAATTTTCAGTACACAGCTATACCAGACAATACTGGTTGGCAAGTACACACATCTCAATGGCTGAGATTTTTTTTATTGCCTATACTTTTTCAAACACTTCTGAGAAACATGCAATGTGATTGCTTCCTCCCAGTAAAGTTGTTATTACAGGTATTTTTATTTTCATAAATTACTAAGTTTTTCCCCTCTGGAATCTGAGGTGAAATAGGGATACCCATTTGCACAGCATGAAAGAATGCTAGGTCCTCTGTTGCTATTCACAATGAAGAGGGTAGTTCAAAAACAAGATCCTGTTTAACAAATCAGGTCAAGAGTAGTAATCCCCTCAACCAACCCTAGCCACTCAGAAGTCACGCATTTAGTTTAACCTTAATCTTATGTTCCTTTCATAGTCAACAAATACAGATCAACTACAGTGAACTGCCCCATTGAAGTGCATAAAATCAGATGTATTCTACTTAGATACATATTTATATAGGACATAGATCAAATGAAATAGGCATTCCTTAAACATGTAGAATAAGTCACCTTTTGTGTGGCTTAAGTGTTTCTGTTCACTACAGGATGCATACAGTTGCTACGTTAAACTAAGTGTTTCACTAAGACAGTGAGACCCAACCAAAATTAGCAAGGCCTCAGCCCTAACAAAGCAGTCAAAACATAGGATTTCATAATATCATTAGTGAAACACCATAAAAACAGTTTACAAACTGTTGTACAAACCTGTTCCTATTTCCCTTGTGAGGAAAACTTTCCTAGAGAATTTTGCAATACTTCAACACAACACTTTTCCATGGTTATTTAATTGCATGGGAAAGCTCTAAAACTATACAAGTTCTACTGCATTTTGTAAGCACACCAGCTTCTCCAGGGTTGTATAAAATTCACCCTAACTGAAGACTCCTGGTCTTCCCAAGGGTTTACCGTAAGACAACATTTTATGAGCTGTTTTCCCTCAGTGGCCTGTTTCCATTTGAGTGCTCCCCTTCAATGTAGCAACACAAATTCTATTTCTGCGAATTTCTTTCCAAGTACCTTTCAGATGTCACAGGATAATGCACCACATAATCTAGGAAACATTACCATAGCCATTTTTTCTTTTCTTGTATAAAGGGTTATAGAGTTTTAAAGAACTTTTGAAGAACAACATAACACCATTCTTCCTGCCCTTTGACAGTTTAACACAGCTGAATGCACCTCGTGATGGAATAGTTAGCACTATACCGTCTGGGTACCAATTAACTACCAGTGGAAGGTTGGAAGAACATCTACCTGCCCCATGAAAGAACCAATGACTTTAACCACATTTTGCTTCCATCATTGGCACACCAATTAGCAAGATATGTGGAAACTACTATTAAACTGATATTTTCTTCAATATGCAGGAAAAAAAAAAGGCAGAGCATGTCTTATGTGATACAAAGTGTGGCTATAAGATGAAATTTAAATAATGATTTGCTTTTTTAAAAAAATTCAGGATTTAGAGCAATGTGTGTTTCTGCAAGCTACTATCAGTAATTGATCAAAGCACAGCAATTCATTGTGAAGAACAGAAATATAAATGTGTTCTTCCACTATTTCTCAACTGTGCCAAGCAAAATAATTTCATAGCATTTTCTGCTTCAGCTTCTATCAGGGTTTATGTGAATCTTCTTTATGTACTGTGAACTGACAATAACCTCGTTTAGCTGAGCTCTATGAACTACTGGGCAAAGCTGATCAGTGGACATCGTTTAAAATAATCATCCCAAACCAGTCATCTAGGCCATTTCAGCAGGTCAGGCTGCCATCGAGAGCATGACTAAGATACACAGATATGCTCCTTCATAAATTCTCTTATTCCCACCATATATCACCTCACTCTCTTTCCACTTAACAGCAGAAGAATATGTTAAGAATTTAATAAATATTTCTCTTTCATCTTTCTTGTTTTGTTTTGTTTTTCCAAAATGTAACTATGTCATAAAAATTAAATTCACTTCTTACCATTACCACATTTTGGTCATTACTTTACTTAAAAACCAAAACATTTAGCAGAAAAATACCAAATATTAGAATAATATAAAAAGCAAATAAAGTCTTTCCTCCCATCTTTGAAATCTTATAATTTGTATAATGGTTATCATTCTTCCAAAAATAAGAATTTGGAAGTTTCTTCTGGTAATTAATACTATTAAACTATTCTCATTTCATTACCCTCTTTTTAGTTGTTTAGGTATTGTTACCATTGGTGATTAACAGGGCAAGATGAACTGCAACTGCTCATTGACTCACAGACAAATACATCAAAATGCGTTCACTTTAACTTGAGCTCATTCAGATTTAAGAGGATAACAGCACAGAACCTCCTCTAATGCTTCCATTGCAGAGGCCCTTGGAAGATTCCATGAATGAAAGTGAAATAAAATATTGAAAGTCCCTACCTTCACCTGATGATCCTGAAAGGTCTATGATGACATACACTCTCCCCTCTGGCTCCAAGTCAATCTGCAATCAAGAAGATAATTAGAAGAAAACTTAGAATGGCTCCCAAAGCAAGTGACTGCACATGCAGGAAACAAAAAGTTTCCAAAACTAGTAAAGCCAAGGTGTAGGCAGGACACATGGGCAGGTCTATAGTTCACTGCCAACAGAGCCTCCCTTTGCAAAGAGGTGTTGAGGACCCCACACCTTCACTCAAGTGAAAAAGTGTGTGCCCTTAGCACTTGGAAAACTTGAACTGAGTGAATTTTACAAATCAAATATTTAAAGCACTGTTCTGCCATACATTTGCACCACTATTTCAAAGGAGATAAGGAAGAAAGTTAAAAAGTGGTAGTATTGAATAACTTTTTTAACTGTAATTTATACAGAGCCCAGCTATGCAAATGTGAAAAACAACACTGTGACCTATTCAGATCCCAGCAAGACAGATCAGCTCTGGTCACAGAGGGGGGTAAATGAACACACACAGCTCATACGGCTGGTTAACACGTGTTTATAATACTCCCTTTGTATCCCCACTGGGAGCAAGAAATACATGCTTTATCCTCTTTTTCTGAAATACAAAATTTGTTTATTTCTGCACCATTCTGGTAGATTTTAAGGAGTCTTTGCTCTTGTGGAGATCACTTTCGCTCAGCATGAAATACAGGTGCTCTGTATCAAGCTGTTGTACTTCAAGATTTCGTGGGCTGTGGGAATAAGCCCCTGCACATTTAGGCACCACAATGAAGAGCTCATTACAAATCTTCCTGTGTTTTACCACACATTTCATCACCAACTCTAAATACTGCTGGATTTGAGTATCTTACTGATACCCCACACACTACGGACAACTTTTACAGCCACCAATATTTCAAAAATGAAACTGTAACTAAACCACTATGTAATCAGTACCTCTTACTGTCACATAGCAGTTGTACAATTTCAGAGTCTGAGTGAAGTGACATGGTCTACATTATTACTATATTTTCATTCTATTTTAGTAAGCAAAGCACACAGATAAAACTGCACGCCCACTGTCAGGGTGCCTTGAGGGAACTTGCCTGCCAGGGCTCGTCCCGTGTCCCACCGCCTCAGCCACAAGCAGGCAGTCAGGGAGGCACTGGGGCAGCCCTAGTGCAGGGCACTAGGCACCTCCTTGGGGACAGGGATGGGTCAGAGCCAGGCCCAGGCTGGGACGTGCTCTGCCACAACAGGGGAAGGTGGGCCTTGCTTTGCCAACGTCAGCAAACGACACAGAGCTACCTCCAAAGTCATGACCAACACCAGGGTGTGGCACTAGGCCAGAACAAGATGATAATCAGGAGATCACCAATTCGGAGTAATCACTTGGGAGACCAATCTGTTGGTCTTCACAAATCAGCAAGTAAATGAGGAAAGGAAGGAGACGTCAAAATGTCTGGGCTAATGCCAGGCTTTACCTGTCTGCATTCGGCACGCAGCTCCCTGGGGTCAACTTTTTTGCCTCCAGGCTTCTCTCATCACCCAAAAGGACCTTACAAGAGGGGCACCTCTGCTGGTTCTATCTTTTGGGCCACAACTGCTGAATGTGTCAGGGTGACATGAGCTCCAACCTCCATGAACCCGCTCCTCACAAAAACCTTCTGTGCCGTTCAAGAAGGAGCCCGTAGAGGAGTTCACAGGTCTGACTGATGTCATCAGACCGACGGATCAAGAAAATTATCTCAGCAGCTGTATTGTAAATAGCCACGGCAGGAAATAGGTGTTAGCAAGGCCAGGGGTTACTCAGAGGAGAGGAAAATGAAAGCGTGGTTGAGTGTTTTTCCATAAATAAAGTGTTGAATATTAAGTAAAGACATTTTTAACAATTTTTGAACTGGCAGCATGAGTTTTGTGGGGGAGGTTTTGGGGTTTTTTTTTGTTTTAAATAAAGCTACTGATCTTGAAACATTGCTCCTCTCCCTTTGCAGTTTTTAAATAAAAAAATAAATAAATTAGATGATCAGAAGCACAGGTGCATGAATAGACTTTGATGTCTATGCTGAGAGAGGCTTTTGAAAAACTGCTATAGCACTCAACAGATGGCTGTATTAAAGACAGGCACGTCTAATGTTCTGTTTGTATCAGCACTATATACTATTTGGTTAAGCTTTCAGTAAAATACTTCATGCAGTTCAAATCCCAGTACGCGCACGCACACACACACAACCGTCCCTGCAGAAGATTCTGGCATCTAAAGGACTTGGTGACCACCATCACCAAGTCTCTGTTCTGCTCATTTACGTACAAAGAGCATTGGAAGCAACTCAGGAGAAAGACTGGAGCACTGAACCCAAGTTCCCATTACTCATCAAGTGGACTGCTTTCATATACAATTTATTAGACATGCTGCTTACTGATTTTGATTCAGAATTTTTCCTGGTGCTCTAAACAGAATGAAGTATTTATAAGAAAGAGTCTCTTTAACAACAAAAGTATTTTTCAGTCTCAAATGATCTAATACCAGTGAGAATGAAATAGACATACTCTTATTTTTAGATTTGTAAAATACCCATATTTAATTTCAGTGAGTACCTACGCTGACAGTCTCATCAGTCACATGAATTAGTACTTTCACCAGAAGCTGGCAGCTCAGCTGCCTCAGCTGACCCTACATGTAAAAAGCAGAATCTCCTAAACTGATAGGAAACACTTCTTTTGATCTCAGATCTTCCATGTATCAAAGCAAGTATAGAATGAAGAGGACTGATTCAATTCTAATTTTGCATAAAACATTTCTAATTTAATGGTTAGAAACATAATGTTATAAATACCTCAAAAAACAGTTGGACTACTAGAATAAAAGCTACATGTCTTTTCTTTCAATCTGCATATTAAACTACAGGTAAAAGGAGGTGAAGGCTATGCAATGTCATTTTACAAATAATTAACAAAATATGCGTACAGCACAATCTAAAGTTTTCATAATTTTTTTTACCAAATGTCCAGAAAGATATCACATGTGAAATGCCCTCAGATATATGTAACCAGAAACGGAATGACTGGCCAAATTCAGCTGAATATAATAGGCATTCTTGAATGCTATGGGAGTAGTCTGATCATAGCAGTTCTGATTCTGACCCTTCCCTTTGACTAAAAATACTTCTCCCTGAACACAGCCAAGAATTTATACATGCAGACACTATGAGTAGGTATCTAAAAAGACATGACTGTTTAAAAGGACAACGGGGAATGAGGTAAGATGCAAGCTAGGAATGGGACAGAGGAGTGGATATAAGAGCTTTGCTGTAAGACAGATTGCAAAATATGTCTCACATATATACGTCACATTCCCTGCATGCAATGAAAGATGTAACAACTATCATTGAGCAAAATGTTTGATCACTAGAGCATTTTATCCTGTTACTGGTCCATGCCATTACTGAGACTTTTGTTAAAATACACAATTTTAGTAGGTTCAAGTAAGAGTAATCATAAAAGTACTTTAAGCAATATCTATATTGCTAAAATAAACCTTACTGGGCAATGTATTGAGATTAGTACAGCGATTGATGGAAAGCGACACATATCTTGAAAAACTCCAGGCATGAATAAAGTGTATTAGTAGCCTGTTTCAGGGAACAAAAGGCAGCCATCCATAAAACCAGACATACTTTCAGAGAAAAAAAACCCATGTTGAAACCATGGCCAAGTTTCAGCATATTGAAGGCATTTATATAAGTTTCACAGTCATTAATAGATTTTATTTTCAACACCCTTCTAAGACAGTTCCACATCTGTAAAATGAGATACTCCCAAAGGCACAAGCTAGACTAAATGACTTGCCAGGAAGTCATACGAGAAGTACGGTTAAACAAGAACTGAACTCTGGCCTATGGAGGCCCAGACTGCCCACTGGACCACTTCTCCTCAGTTAAGCTTCACCTTGTCAAGCTATACACATCCTGTCTTCCTGCAATACCAGAGACATTCAAGTACCTTTCTTTAAAAAAAAAAACACAACAACTTTAATGGGTACATATCTAGGAGGCAAATTCCTGTATTTCCATTCAGTTAATACTCATCAGTAAAAATATCAAAGAAAAAAAAATTGTCTAAATACTTCTCTGCAGCATTTCCAAAGCATCACAATTCTCAGGCAACTCTAGAGTAATGCAAAATGTAATCAAACTATGCAGAAGATAGTGAAAACAGTTCAGCTTTTTCTCAAGGCTTGCTTTTTGCAGGCTTTTATCTCCTAAGCATTCTTCTGAAAGTCTGAGCTCATCTAGAAGCTTACCACTTTCCTCCTCTCAGGTGCAAGCTGTAATTGTAACCTCCAAAAATAGGAAACAGGAATTTCCTGTTCCTCGAACAGGATTCTCTTAGACAAAGATTTTGCTAAGGAAACCACACGCCATCTCTAATCCTATAGGGATGAAGAAGATTAGAATATGCTATGTAATTATTTGGGTTGCACTGATGCTTCATATTTGAATAATAAGATGACTTTACATTCTTGACCACTGTATAGCCTGAATCATTCCATGAACATTTGGAGGTGTTTTTTTCATTCTAGCTGATAACACCAGCACAGAGATTTTGCATGCCCTACAGAGCAAACTGAGACCTGTTGAAAGCAAGCGATAAACCACTTGCAAGTGATAAACCACTCTTCAGTGGCTCAGTGCCCCACTACCATAGATTTTCATTTGATCATAACAGAGTCCCTCAGTTACCTATGTTGCAGCACAAGAACGTCACCTAAGCTTATGTGCACTGTACTCATTTAAATACCAACTTGTTTCTTGAGAGAAATTTAAGGACATAAATCTCAGATCTGGAATAAACAATGACTAGACAAATGCATTTTTCATAACTGAATTTCCTAACAGCACCAAAGTTGAGTAAGTTTTACTCTGATGTTCTTGAGCTAGTCAGTATGTGAAATACAACAAAAATCCTTCAACCACAAAGCTTTTTAGGATTCTGGCAACAGTATAAACCTAAATGGACTGCATAAACAACAGAAACAGAAAGAATTAAATCATAAACCTGCTTTGCACCTCTTGTTGTGATGTTCTAGGATTATCTGACATTTGGATAGATTAAAGCATAAACCTCCAAGCATGTGATCTGTCACTGCCGATGGTTATTCGAGTCATGTAGGACTTCAGAAGTCAGTATGTATTAACCCTTGCTGAGCGCAGCATAACAGAAAGCTTCTCTTTGAACACACAACTTCTCTGAAAGGAGCAGGGAAAGGATTGTGTTTAGAAAGCTGGTATCTTCAAAGGCTGGGGAAGTTACTTGTGCTGTTTTGAGGGGCATTTATATCTCCAATTTTGATAAAATGTTATTTCCATGACAATGCATAAGAAAATCAGAAAAGCTGTAATCTAATAGAAAATGACTGGAGACAGAATCTGTGCTGGTCTTGTTCTTTAACCACAAGATTTTTCTGCTTCAATTTAAATAAATAAGTTTAAATAGTATTCTATTAGCTAATAGGATATACAACATTAATAGTGCCACTTTTCAATATACTCAAAATGACTGCAGACAGTCATTTAAAAACTTCCAAAAACAGAAGAAAACAACTCTTGACCAAAACAACAGATAAGATTAAACTTGCAAACTTCCCCCAACATCCACACCTGAATTACTATCAAGCTCATCTAAAATAGATAGTTTTGCAATAGGCTCCTGTAAGGTCAGCACCATAGCTGAGAAAACTTTATTTAACAGTATTATCTGAAAATTAACAGATTTCACATGTTGCATCAATAATTATATGAGGTAAACTTGACTTTTAAAGAAATTGCCTGGAAAACATGCTGAGAAAACTTCCCTAGAATCTTTGTTTACCTCTGTGATTTTTTTCCCCTATAGCCTCTTGCTCCTCAGGCAAAAGAAAGCAGGTCCCTTTCAGAGCCAGTGCACTACCACGAAGTTCACAAATCTGCCTTTCATTATGAATGCTACATATTTGAGTATTATAATTACAGAGAAACGTAACACAGCTTGCCACATTGTAAGTGACCACAATTTTATACACAAAAATTAAGACATTTTAGCCACAGGGGATTCTATCATTTATTTACTCATACTCAAAAGTCAACAAAAAGACATCAAACATCTTCCATGACCTACAGAAAAGATCAAACACTCTCCAGTGCCAGACACATGCACAGACATAATACAGAATAGAAGCAGCCAGAGAAAAACCAGATTCAGCTGAAATAACCACAGTATTCAGAAATCAATTCTAAAACAAGAATTCTTCCATTACTTCATATAGCATATACTGACATTCAATTGCAGTGTCCTGAATCACATGTGATATGACTTTGATCTTTCATGATACCTAGAGGCCTCCCACGCACCAATGGAGGAACGTTTTTGAATGCATGGTGACACAAAATGCATGTGTGTTTGTGCACAAGCACATACATCTGCACACTCAGAAGTCACGTACTCATTTTGTGTATTACAAGGAAGAACAACTTTTATGGACCACTGTACTGAGACTAGGGTGTTCATGGTTCATTTTCTGGTAGAATCCAGAAAGTGAACTTGGGCAGATGGCTATATTTATGTGCAACAAGACAGCAAAGCAGTCCAAATGGCTGCAAAGGCATCAAGCAGCATGACCACAGAAGGGTGACTGCACAAAAGCAAGTTTCTAGCTCTGTGATCTGAAGGGAGGAGGAGATTATCTTCACTTTCTTGAAAGCTGCAGGTGGTGAGAAGAGTATGTATGGCACAAGGCATTACTGCCCCAGCACTCCCCAGAGCTCCTAGTTTCATCTTTCCTTCACATTGAGAATAGAGTATTAGAAAACTGTGTCTGTATAACAGCTATATGCCCAAACTGCATATTTAGAAACTGTAGGTTTCTAAATACTTACAGTCAGAATTCATGAAAGGGAAATAAATCAACGAGTGAGAAATTTTTTCACAAATGGAAAAAGAAGTCAATAACCTTACGCAACAAGCCTACCTAGACTAACCGTTGAGGGCACTCTGCGCTTGAACAGGTCAATGGAGACTCCTACCAATATGAGACTTTTTTTCAGGCACATGTGTGCGCTATTTTGTTGGTTTATTTAGCCCAGTACAGTTATGCTGATGAGGCAAATGTCTTCTATTAGTATGGCTTACTGCCTTGCCTTCATAAGACTAAGTTACATAGTACATTTTCATTGTACTGTAACCACACTAGAAATGGAGGTTGCATTATTTTAGTAATAGTAATGAAGATAAAGTACGAAGAACCTATACAAGCCCAGAGAACGTGAAGTACGACATGCAAGAGCTGGGTTCGGCTGAATGATGCTAAACTAGACTTTTTGAGTGAAAAGGACAGTAAAAGCACTTAAAGTCTGCATAAGGCTATTCACTTGAAACATCTGCTAAATGTATTTCAAGAGAGAAAAGAAAGAGCACTTTCCCAAGCAGATGGTTATTTGATTTAAGAATAAAGGAATTGCATCATGTGGTAAGATCTGACCTGTAATTTCATCACAAAGCTTTTCAAAATCTATTCTTTAATGCACTAGTGCAGTGGCAGTCTCCAAATCATAGGGGAATAATTAGCTGTCACAAAATATTTAAAACACATTTATTGGTTTGGCTTATGGACATTTTTTTAATGTCATGCTACAGAACCACAACCAGAAGGGAGGGGGTTATCTATACACCTAGAAATAAAATGCTGAATACAGAATCAGGACTGCAAGCACATCATGTTTAGCTGATTACTGCATAAATTGTAGCACACTGATAAATAAACTGATAATAAAAACTGATAAACTGTAAATAAACTGATAAATTCTGTCAAATCATTTTACTACAGTACAATTTCAGGTGACCACTTGATCATATGCAAACTTCTAGTTGGCATATTTGTTCAGTCTCAGGAATCACTGAAACGTGATGATTTAACCCCATAGATATTTGGAGTTTCTCCTATGTTGCAATATTTTCTCTGAGTAGACCCTTTACAAGACTTTGGACAATCATAATGAAATAGATATCTGCATAACAGTAAGTACATTAATAAGTGGAGGACCTTAGGCTTGACTGGCATTTTCATGCCCTTTTCATGCATACTTTTCCTTATTTCCTTAACTTATTTCCTTACTTCCCTTACTGTGTGAAGTCTCATAGATTCAGATATCAAAGCAACATAAACTTTTTCCTGTAAGGCATATGGTATTTTTCTTCTCTTTATGGTCAAAACACTCCTTTCTTGCATTCTCCTCCTGCTAGGCATACTCTGGGAAATATCCACATAGTAGGAAATATCCACATTGCATTACCATACCAAGAATAAAGGAAATAGTTTTGCTAATTTTTAGACTTCAAAAATCAGGGAGATTAACAGTTGGAAGATGAGGTAAAATGAGGAAATGAGGTAAAATAGCCTCCAAAGGCAGGATACAAATAAGTGCTAGGAAATGGTGACATTTAAATGATGGGAAGTTGCCCTTCAGTTTTTCACCTGTTAATACTATTCTAGCCCTCTGCAAAAAAAAGAAAGATTCTAGAACTTGCCTACTAACTAACTGTATTTTAAAATGAAAGTTATGAACATTGATGACAGCCTGGTTTTAGTAAGGCTCTCAACTGCCTCAGATTGAAGGTCCCCCCAGACTGATTATCAGAAAACAAATACACCTTACACAAAACCTCAGCACAAACTGCGCAGCCACTTCAGCAATGATCTCGGACCCTTCCCACAAGAGGTTCAAGTGTTCAGTCTTTCAAACACTACTGCACAACACTTTTTGGTAACTTTCAAGAGAAGTCCTACTGGACTGACAATCTCCAGTTAGGCAGTTTTCCAACTGCCTGAAAGCAGCAGCGAAATTAATCCACTTTGGTTCACTTCTAGTTCAGGTTTAGCTGTAAGTAAAGCTGTACTGGCTTCATTCCAGTTAGCAACAAAACTTGCATGTAAGCCTAGGTTCTGTTCCAATTAAAAAAATTAAATTAAAACAACACCTACTGTTTATGAGTTTGAGTTCAGTTCATCTCCCTGGGAAGAAAAGAGAAAGGTCTTTCTTATCTGAAAGGCAATCACGTTAAACATTCTCTCTCCACTTGTATTCACGATAGAAATTAATCCTCCATTAGGAAGGAAACAGCTTGATTCAATATGCTGCAAATGGACAAACTGTACTTCAATGATACTCACTGGAACTTTTAAGTAGCTTGTTGATGTTTGACACTGACATCAGCTGCAAACCAGAGCACAGCAGCAGAGAAAAGAAAAACTCAGATTGGTAAATTCTTACTATTCTCTTTTGCCAATTTGATTTAGATATGAATGCAATTCCCCACTCCCCAACTAAAGTGGCTGAAACGACAGAATATGCAACTAAGATAGCTCTGGAGGTGCACCCAGAAGAGTCTTTGATCTCAGTAAGTGGCTATGAATTACTAAGCTGTCCTTCAAATTTCCAGAAAATGAACAATATCTCATTTGAGGAAACATCTCTAGAAGCTATCAAGTCTTGCATGAAAATTCACCAGCACCCAAGCTCTTTCTGTGCAAAAATGGTCTTTTAACATGACAAAATCCCTGTTTTACTTCACAGTTACCTGAACTGTACCCTTTGTGAAATTTTGGCCAATAACCAAGCTGTTCAAGCACAGGTGAATACTGAAACCTTTAAACATGTAGTGCAGTGACTGACCTCAGTTTTGTCTCAAGTCTTGCCTTGGTGGCCAAGACCAAAGATGAACATCATTGGACTGAACTCTTAACTACAAAAATGGTCTGAGGCAGTGCCTAAGAGTAGCAACTCTAAGAGGACTACCAGCACCAGGTAAGAAACAAAGAACAATACTCCAGGTAGGCAGAACTTAAGAAAGCTGACATAATAAAGTAATACAGAGATCAAAATATCTTTAATTAAAAAATGCAAGTGAAAGAGAAGAACAAAGGATCTTGGCAAGAGAGAATCATGACAACATAAATACCCAAAAATTATATATGCAGCTCAGAAGTGGCATGAAGTTGTCACAAGCAAACAAGAGGAAGTAAAATAATATTTCAAGAAGAAAGCTATGCTAAAATTACTCTAAAAATATTAAATTTTCTTTTGAAAACAGAGCCGTATTTTATTTTTTTTAGCCTCATTCTTAAATCTAAGAATGCTACTCATTACTATTTCAGCTGTCTTGGTATGTCAAAACATCCATTTTTTTTCCTAAGCTAAGCATTTTAAAAGTTAGAAGAAAGTTTAGAACAGTTTTTAAATCAAGACACCAAAGCCATGGTAATTAAAGGAGTTTTATTATTCATCCAGGGAATTGCAAGCTTGTCGTTTTTAAAAATAAGGTATCTCTGTTTAGATATCATATAGCGGATCATTTTTAGTAACTATAATGCAATTTATAAAGATGTGTCTCCTGCTTTCCTGTTCAGGTTCACCACAGACACCCCTCTATTTCTGACAAATAAACTGGAAAGAAAAGAAAAAAGAAATAGTCACCTTCTAGAATTATCTAAATCTAGTTGTGGAAATGGGAGGAGATTGCAAAAAAACCACAAAAATACTTATTTCCTAGTTAAAAAAAAATAATTCTTCAGCAAGTGCTAAGATGAAATCATGAATACACAGGCTTCAAGAATTACAAATAAACATTCTTTTGCTGGGTTATGAAGATGGAAGGAAAAAGTATGTTCTGCACAAATATTCTCTATGTTCTTTCACATATGTGTCTGTAACCTGAGCTGCTTTACAACAAACACGGACATTACAATAAACAAACATTGCATGATATACAAACCACAATAGTAAAACAGAATTGGCACCAAGTATTTAAACAAAAGTATCCTTCCTGGAAATAGCTCTCTTTCTTACAGCCTGCCAAGAATTTTATCAAATCAGTGATATTGTTCCAGTTATACTAAACATTGAGTTTTAAAGAAATTTGAAAGAAGAAAACAAAATTAATAAAATACAAGTTACTTGCAGAAGTGTCTGTGGTTTTTTTTTTAAAAATAATCTTTTAAAATGTTTGTTCAGTTTAGAATGAAAGACTTCGCTCTGCCTTCACACTATGTGATACACATAACTGCAAGCAGCATTTACAGAAATTGGCTGCCATGCAGTTATGTTGGTCCTTTTCCTTACTAAGCACACACAGAGAGCACATGTAGAATGATGCCGTGTCTGTATCAACCACTCTGAGATCCCTCTCAGCTTCCCTGTCCATCACTCTTTCCATACTCGGGTTTTTAAGTAAGGATGTCTAAAACAGACTGGGAGCCAGATGCACCTCTCAAGTCTCAGTCCAATATCTACATAGCAAGATCCTCCTCATTTCCGAAAGGAAAAGGTAACTTCTAAAATCTTGTATCAGGTAAACATTCTGCCAGTAAACGTGGTAGTTTTAATCACATAAAATTATTCAAATTTCATATGTTCAATAACTCAATCCCTGAAAAAGCTAAATTAAAAATAACACCAAAACAGGTAACTCTTTTTTTCAGTTTCTTGAACACATAGCCAGAACTGGCAAAAAATACTGCCACAAATTTGTCAGAAAATGTAGCCCCCAATGATATCTTCTGTGCATTTCTAAAAAAAGTGCCAGAGGAACCAGCTTTTCTGTTTTTAGAAGAAAACATCAGTGGAACATTCTCTTTTTAGTTCTATTTTTTTTTCCTTTAGAAAGTACTACAATGAGGTCTTTAGAAACCATTTAGCATTTTTTTTACACATCTTTTTTGTCTTGCTCTGATGATGTTTTACCTTCTGTTTCATTATCAGATTAGAAAGATTCATGAAGCTAATTCTGTTAACAAAATGGCTATCCTGAGGACTACAATTATCTGTGATTCACTTGGACTTCCTCTGTAGCTTTAGCCGTAACAAACCCAGAGCAACTCCGAGACTCCTTGGATGTCAGCTATGGAACACTTTGTTAAAAGAAAAACAAAACAGAAAACTGCTGTAGTCTCTGCTACCCGTGTTTAAATGCAAAAAAGGAAAATCAAGTAAAATAAAATACAGTGACTTGACACATGCTGCCAGGCAACCTGTATTCCATAAAACAGACAGACGAAAACGTAATATCTTGAATACAGAGATTACAGAAAAGGAAATGGCAAAAATAGCCACTACTATTATTACTGTTCCTGAAAAGTTAGGCAGTAGAGTCCACCAGCCAGAAGTGGCACACCAGGAATAGACACATCTTCAAAACTCCTTAAGAACAAACACATTCTAGTGTATGCTGCATTCACTGACATTTATCTTCAGCATTTATTTTCATTTAGTGCAGTGGTTTAAACTGAACCACGTGGAGTTCTCAGACCTTAGATACGAGTTTGACATGAAAGGTGCTGGGTAAAAATATAAAAAAAAAATTAAATATCTCAATTTCAGATATCCACACAAGCTTTCCAGTATTTCCTGGATTTAAGAAAAAAAAACTACCAAAAATTCCCCCTGACACTTAGCCTGCCTTGTATTACAGCAATTCAGTTGTTCATCTTCTAGTCCATAATGAGACAGAAAGTGCAGAGTCATTTACATGTGCATTCAGATTTTGTTCTTTGAAAAAAAACTAATTACAATTCAAACTTTCTTTTTTTTTTTTTTTTTTTTCAGGTTTGGGTAATTTCTTTGTAAGAGTTTAGGTTAGATTTTATATAGCCAAAAAGTCAGGGGTCCTGGAACTGGACTCAGGGTAACTGAAGAATTTTTGATTGTTTAGATATTAAAATTTAGTTCTGAATGTATAAGAACCATCCAGTTCTGGTAATGGAGGTCACAGCATGCTGCCTACTTACTCCTCTATCGAGCCAAGCAAATAGAGCAAATCTAACACCTGTCTTCCACAAAACGCTTTCAGTCTTTTCTGAAAATGTCCAGGGATGAAGGATCTGCTGCATCCCTTGCTAACTAGTTTCATTAGTTTATCATCTCTAATGTGAAAAGAAATATGTGCTTTGATGTTCATTTTAATCTATCTGGCTAACCCTCAATTCTTGTTTCCCTTTCTCAGATTAAAAAGCCCTTTATTTTTTAAATGGTACTTTACATACCCAAATTAAGTAACCTCCCATTGTTCTTTTTATTTAAAGCAAACCAGTGAGCTCAGAGCTTCTCCCTATAAAGAATTTTCTTCAAAATTTGAATGCTTTCAGGAATCCTACTGTGAGCTCTGCTGTTGACCTGCTGGGTTACCCTGGGCAATAAACTTAATTCATCCTCCATGTGTCTGTTTCACCTCCTATAGTTAGTCTTGTTTAGAGTTCAAATTCTAAGAAGTTCAGGCTCTCCCTAACACATTTATGCAATTAGACTTTGGTCTCTTTGTCATTATCTATGTTGGAGTTTGTGGGTTCTAGGCATGCTGCCACATTAATAGTTTTATTTGAACTGCTAAATTGACTAGGAGTAATTAGTCATTATTGTAGCCTATTGATAATCCCACATACTTCTGCTATGGCGCTCCTACCACTTCCCAAAAGCAAGGAACCTTACCACTTGATTTACAGAAAAATCTATGTGGGTTTCACAGCCTGAAGACTTGCAATTCTAATTCCACACAGAGAGGGCAGATACGTCTTGCAGCAACTCTGGCCATCAGTAAACTTTTTGTCTCAATTTCCAATCCATTTTTAAAATGCTGACCACCCATAATCCTCCCATGTGCAGCCTACAGAAGGAGGAGGAATAATTTCACACTTGGGGGAAGTGTCATGAAAAATCTGTCATCGGTAGGGAGCGTGGATCGGCTCCTTCAGGAATGCATTTAAGTTTTGGATACCCTTGTTCCTCATTCCTCCATCTCTGCTTGGCCTACAATTTCCATGAGGACTATCCCACACATCTTGCAGAAATCTCCATCTTGGACAGCCTTATAATAAAAACTTAGTCAAAATTAAAACTTTCTCTCCAGTCTTACCTGAAAAATCTTATCTTAAAAGGTGATTTGAAATGGGAACTATGTATTCAAATTTTTCACTGGAAGTATAGAAACAGTTCCCAAAGATCTGCCTGACCAGACTAACAGCAATAGTCCTTTTACTCCAGAGATTTCTAGGATAAAAGCAGAAGGAAAGTTACTTTCATACTGGGGAAGAAAGGTTTTGAGTGTGTGAGTTTGGAGGTTTTTTTATTCAGGATTTTTTTTTAATGCAGTGTTTTTTCCTGACTAGCAATGAAGAGGAAAATCATTCATGCACAAGTATGACCTTGTTAACCATCTGGGAAACCCCCCTTTAAGTAAGGCTCTCTGGGGAATCCTATAGATCTCCATGATGTCTGTGTAATATTGCAGAGTGAGAGTTTTGGACTGTTTCCGTTTCTGATTCTCTGACCCTGTCCAATCTCTTGATTGTGGCTCAGTCAAACATGTTGCATTTTAACTTTTCCCAGGAGCCTACACAGTTTCTCTTCTGGGTTGTTTCAGATTTCATTCTCAGTAAAGCAGCTGCCTTTAAAAGTGCTTTCAATTTATCCTATTACTAAACCAATCCCCCTATCAAGGAAAAAGGTTTCCTCTCTAAAAATTCAACATACATACATGTGTGCACACTAACAAACTTGCTAACTTTTGAATATAAAGATGCAGTGGGATCCAGTGAATATAAAAGGATAAAAATGCTAGCATTCTCAGAATCTGGCTCAAATAATAGTGGGCATTCAGCCATGGAGATGGGACTAATTTGGGGTAATTTGGTCATTTTTCTTATATTCCCTTAAAAAAAAATAAAATAGAGAAAAATTGGAATTGTGTTTCAGAATTGAAGTAATGTAATTTAGCAGCATTTTCCATTTACCTGAAGAAATGCTGGGAAAAAATATGCAATTGCTGTTTTACTGTTAAAATTTCTCTCAGATCATTGGTTAACCTAATTTTAAAAACTTTTTTATAACATGAAGAGATATCTCTTCCATGCTGGAAATTGTAGTTAATTCTGAGTGTTCAAGAAACAGCAGCTGATTCTGGAAGCCACAGTCCAATTAACTTATATTAGAGCAAAAAGTACTTAATATACTTCCTACTCTGACTCTCAAAATCCTATTTTATTGTTGCCTTTTCTAGGAATTTAAACAGTTATTTGAAAACATTTTTATAACAAAATATCTCAGTACCTAAGGATAAAATCTATTACTTGCATTTAATTGTTACTACACAGTTGTAATTTTCTACAAAATTACTGAATATCAAGCTTTCTGAGAGCTGTAAATCACTGTTATTTCTGCACCACATCAATATTTAGTAGTGTTTTCTTCATAAAGTCATTAAAAATGGTAATAAAATGTATCTAAAAACATGGCTTCATTTTCATATGGCTAAACAAGCAGGGCACATGTCAAACCAAATTATGTTTTACACTCAGCTACTTATCCTCCTCTTACCTTCCCTTTGTACGTAAATCAGGATAATTAGTGAGTTCACACTGCAAAAATTCCTATAAAGAATCAAGTTTACTGGCAGTGTAAGAGACGTTGTGAAGGATCATGCATCGAAACACTGCTAGCTTATGTCAGCTTTGCCCTCCACACCAAATTGAGATGACTGTGAACCACCATCATTGATGAGAAACTTCAAGCTACTGCAATGTTTACTCTGCAGGTCCCTCCTGAGAGCTTTCAGACACTATTTGAGGGCAAAATTAACAGAAGCTTTTGGAGAACATGGCAGCAGCAGTGAGTTTATTTGGCTGCAGATCGGAAGCAACAACTGAATCAATCTACAGAGAAAAAACAGCTGAACACCAAAGATATCCTGAAGATAATGAGCTGCCCAAAGCCTACCTAACTGCCAAACCTCTGACTGGCTGTAGTTTATATTAGATGGCTGTCAGAGACTCTGGGTCTTTTGCACAGATGGCTCTAGCAAACCAACATTCAAAGAGCATCCCAACAATGTTTGGGCTTTGTCATCCAGAGGTTTTAAAAAGGAAAAAAAAATAAATTAAATCTGCCAGACCTCAAAGCTCCATGTTTACAAGAAGCATATATGGGGAGAGACAGAAAGAAATTATGCCCTTATGACACAGTATTTTGTTTTTCTCTCCTAAATCACCTCCCTTTCATGACCATCTCTAGTGCTACAGAACAGCTCCACAAAATAAGATGCATCAGTGAAAACAATAAAAGACTGACATACTCCAGAAAAGGACTTTTTGTCTCTTTGAGAAACTGGACACATGTAACAGCAAAACTATCTAGTTATCTATCCAAAATTACTGTCCTTGAAAATATTTGGTACTACAGCAACAGTTACAAGCATGTCCATGCTTTTCTTCTGTCTTATTCTATTATTTGTGGTGCATTGATTTTCACTAAATGGATGACAAATATAAGGATGCCCATGCAATGTTAGTCAGGAATACTTTTATCCCTCAAGCTATCTCTGGAAAGCAGCATCAGAGTACAGAGTAGGCTGCGAAAGAGGGAAACTTCAACAAGAACGCTGAAGGAAGTCCTATCTTAGCTCTATCACAGAATCTTTAATATCATTACAATGATGCTAGGCTCAGATCTGTCAGAAAAAAAAGCCTTTTCCTTTTAAATTTTATTCATTTTATCAAACTCAAAAGAGGAAGGTCTCAGTGGGCCTGTATTTGAGTGTGGCATTGCAAAATTAAGGTTTAATTAATTCTCTTACTCATTCTATACTTGTATGCATCATATAAATGCTAATAATAAAATACCTTGAAAACAAAAATGAAATTACATGCTAAGACAAATTTTGGAGAGTGAAGTTCATACTTGCTACTTGAAGACAGCACGATAATGGGCAGAGCTATAAGCTGTGGTTTCTACATATTGTATTAAAAAAACCCCTCTGGTCCACAAATCTCTATCTGAAAAATGAATCCTGTTTTATTTTATGGAGATTAATCCAGATTTAGGTTGTATTTCATACTTCAAAAACAATGTACACAACATGATTTTTTTAACTTTTCAAAGTTAGACAAATATAAATAAAACTCCCACATAGAATAACCTTCAGAAATAATTTCCAATGCAGGAAAAGTCTACTACTCTATGGGAAGCTAAGGACTGAAAAAGGGAAAGCAATCATTCAAAGACATGTGTAGCAGTATTATTCCCCTTCCCTGTTATTTTTAGTTTTGCTCCCTCCTTGGAAGTGCTTCTTCACAAGGTAAAATAATTAATTCTTAACTTCTATATGCACAAGAAATGGCTTTGCACACTGAAGCACAAACTGTAGCAGAATGTTGTTAATCAGTTATCTGGCAGCCTGGCTGTGCCCTGAGACGTTGAGAGACCATTGGGAGCATCCGACACTGTAGCTCCTACTGAATAAATGGGCATTCGGTGTTGTTATCTGATGACTTTGCAGCCTGCAAGCAGGACAGAAAGGACGTCTCACTAAGTTGTATTATTCTTGTAACACAAGTGCAAATTCATGGGGGACACAGGATGAGCAAATGAGAATAAGTAAGACAGATGGAAAACAATACTAACCCCTACAACTTCAAAGGACAGAGGAATATGAAACACCATGCACAAGCCAAATTCCCATTCTCAATACACAAAACTCATGAATCTGAGAGGTGTACAGCGATTTTTCTGTTCTTCTTTGCAACCAAAGCTGTGCAACACTGGCTGTTTTGCAGTCACATAATTTCTATGCAATCTACCCGATATTTATAAGCTGTTGTGATCTCCAAGTACTATTATAAAAGCCGTTCTAAATTTTGGACTCTAAGCAAATGAAAACAGTACATCCATTAAGCCTCTCTTAAAAGAGTTCAGTCTTGATGTACACACTAAAAACATATTAGAGAAGAATTAAGATGCAAATCTGCTTGATCCTCATTTGGCAGAAGTAGGACTAATAAGTTGGCACTGCAACCTCTATGCCCACTGCATTCCTTTGTTTCTGAAGTTTCAGACAAGCAAAGAATGTTGCACTGCTGTTACAAGCCAATCAACGAAGATTTCAAGAATTTTTCTGATGTTATTATTGAAGAGATATAAGACTAAGGCACTTGAAAAGGAAATAAAACAAATAACATGAAGAAATGCTTGCCCTACCTCAGAAAAAAGCTGTCGAGGGGTCTCCTATTACATGAAAAGAACACTCTGCAAACTTTTATAGGAACTACATGATTTGGTCCTTTCTGCACAAAACTGGTTACATTTCCTGGCCCACCAAAATAGAGTCTGGTATACACAAAGTCTTTGATTTATACACCTGCAGTTGAGAATGCTCCCTTTACAAGAAGCCTGGTTTTCCCTAGGTTGCGTGTTCTTTCTTGATGAATTGCCAAGGCATTACCTACTGCTTCAGAGAACATCTGTTATTGTTCCACTTCTCTGAATCGTCCATCCCTTTCTAGCTGCCACATAAATGAAAAGTTTTGAAACTTCTCCCCTGTTCAGAGCATTTATTAGGACAAAAAAAAGAAAAGGAGATCTCCCAAATTTCATAACCATGCTTTGCTTTGATATTGTTATAAGGTGTCTACAACAGAGAGAAAGAACAAAATTACTTCCGAAACTATCATGGGGAATAAAAATATCTGAAAGCGATACATATATGAAATAGAAACAGCACTAATTTGGGCATACAGTGATCTGATAGTCTTACAACACATATTAATTCATCTGAACTTCAGTGAAAATTCAACTGCTGAATTAGTTTCTGCACACCAATAGGAATTCTGTATTTCAGTGTTACAGTCCCAGATCAAGAACTAATTTTTTATTTTTATTTTTTTTAAAAAAAGGTACAAGGCATAGGCTTTATAAAGAAAACATTTCTTTATAAAGAAATCAACTTGAGTTATCTAGGCAACCAAGTTTTTTATATATTTGGCATGCACCTTTATCAGACTCGCTGACTAAACCCTCTCAATGTTATTTTAAAACTAAGCAAGTGACTGAACTGTGGTATTTTTTGCCCATAGTACACAACAGTAAATTATGTATCTTTACTACCTATACAATATAGTGATCTTAAAGAATCCCAAATTGTTCAAATAAATTTTGTTGTTTACAATAAAAAGAAATGCAAAGGTGGAGTAAAAAAGTCACATTACACTGTTCAAGCAAGCAAAAACAACCTTCCTCCTACTATCATATCTTTCCCTAAAACACAGACTGTCATGTGAGATTTTACACTAGCAAAAGAGTCAGTGAGGCAGAACATTTGAGGAAGATTGTTCCAAGTGATAAAAGCTGCAAGCCACACGATAACCCACCAGACTCACCAGAAAAGACCCAAAGTTAATTTATGACCACAACACCAGAAGAAAACATCTAATGTATTCATGCAACCCGTCAAATACACACAACCTTTCAACTACTAGCATGCTCAAACAAAGAAAAAGAAAAATGTTGTAATTCATAAGCATCTACCTACCAGCTGATTAATCTACATTTGGACAACTTTCACTTGTAATTAACTAAGGCCAGGTTTTCAAAATGTACCTTCAGAATTCAAATACTCAAATTCTCCTGTATTGTACCTCCAAATCCTCAACAAACTTTAGAAAAAAAGTCAGTCCAAAACAGCACTGAGTACCTGGGCCAGGCATACACCGAACTCATCGTAAGCAGAATCAGATGCTTGCAGTATCAAGTCCAACTCTGCTGCCAACAGTAACGTCAGCTCTGTAGAGTAGCTCCGGCAAAAAGTTGCAAGACAATATAGGTTCTCCACAAGAGTAATGAACTTTTATTTCTGCAGCAGTAACGCTGAAGGGTGCCTGCGAGCACTTTCAGCCCATGTAGCAGCCCCAGGACAAAACATCCACCTCCTATTCTGGGGAACTTCAAGCAATAACAATCTGGTTCAGCATTTCAAGTAAACACTTTTGTTCCTTTCCTTGGACACCATTCACAGGTTTCTGTTCCTTTGTCTCCTTAGGTTTTCCGTAGAAGGATTTATTAATTCCCACCAATGAATTAGTGGATTTTGATTTAGACGCAGTACGAGAAAACAAACAGGAAATCTGGGAGAGAGAAAATCTGTAGAATATATACTTTATCTTAAAAGGAAACAGGAGAAATGATACACTTTTAACCAAGAAACTGAAAGGTACCTGAACTAGCCTACAAAATACAGGGCTTTTTCCCATTGTCTTCTGAAAACCAAAGTTGTAGCATACTAAACTGCAAATCAATTTCACTGTTTACATGCTTAATATAAATCAGTTGTATCTGTTTATATTGCTTCATCATCATGCAGACTAGCACAAGCCTGTTAAAACTGTAAAACTAAAATTCTCTGTCATTTCAGCTGAAGAAAGCTTATAACTTTATATTCAGTAACACTTTTAAACTTGCTATTATAAGTTCTTGAACTGAATGATGCCTGATACCAGCACAAATGACAGCAGAAACACTGGGAATAGACATACGTACATGAGAGGGTACATAAAGAAAGCATTTCCCTGTAACTTCACAGACCCTACATGCCATCTGTGGTGTGCGTATACATGCACGTGCGCTCAGCCAGGGCACACTGAGGGTCTCTCCCCCCCACTCTCCCATTCAGAACAATTACTTTCCTGATGGTAGGAAGTTTCTTTACCAAGAGCCTCTCTGCCACAGCACAGCTACATCTGGCCTGATTCTAGTCTCTGTTACACTGGGAGGACAGATGCAATTTCAGGCAAACCAGAAGAAGTACATATTTAAACCAGTATGAACTGAGCCAAAGTTGGCGTGAATATCACTAGCAGCACATGAATGTAGGAACAGACATATATCCCAGATTTCTTACGCTCCCCAGGATGCATCTCTCAAGGGCCATTACTAGGAAGCAGGCTGTCCTTTCTTATCCATCTCTACAACCTCCAGAGGCACTCCAACTTGTAGAAGAATTAAAACACATTTTTTCCATTTTTCTCTCTCAAGTAAGTACAGCAGCGTTTCAGAACCTACTGAGACAGTTTCTTAAAGACTCCCTGCATGAAAACACTGGCATATGCACTATGCAAACTACACATGCACCCCAGAAAAAAACTGCCTACATTTATTTAGTTTTATGGCTAAATATTAATGTGAGTCATTTGAATATAAGCTTGTTTTAGTACTAACCAAAAAAGTCTTCACAGTCTTACAGTTTGCTCTCTGTCCAAATATCAAACTGCAGAGTGGTGTCAGCAGTTTAATTTTAAAATCTTGATTAAAATTACACTTTCACTATAGTTTAGTACTAATGTATGGAACAACAGCTAGAAGTAGATGAAAGACTCATTTGCATATTATCAGTAGAACAGTAATTGCTAAAGACAAAAAGAAATCTATGGTTCTCTAATATTTTTTTCTAAATTCTAACCTTTCACAATAATACAGGACAAAGAATATTTGGAGCATATATGAGCTTTTGAAGGATGGTTAAATTACATTGAATTAGAACTCCATCATGTTTATAAATCCTTATATGTTTGTCATGTCCCAGGCCAATAAATAATGGAAAGTATTACAGGAGAAGAACAAAACCAAAACACTTCCAACTTGTATGAGCTCCATGAGCTTCCCTCAGTTTCTTCCCTACAACTGATCCAAAATACTAATCAAACAAAGAGATGCAACCATGCTACCATCTTTTCCCAATGATGTGATGCTCCTACACCAAACATAATTTTAAGGAGCCTTGTTTTCATTTGCCAGACTATCTTTGCATCACAATGGCTTTGTGCTATTTCCATCCTCTCAGCCGTGTTCGATGGAGGGTTTTCCCAGCTTCACTGTGTGACAAAGGGTTAAAAGAGGTTTTGAGAGCAGTTGGCTGATGATAGTTCAGAAGCCTGAACAAACAGGAAGCTGGGAAATGAGTGATAATTGTTAAATAAGAGCTCTTAAAACACCTGCTTAGCTCTAACTGCTAACTATTAAACCATTATAACATGTTAAAAACAAAATCCTCCAGAGAGATTTCCACCTGCTTTTCCCATCTATTTTCTTAATTTATACAATGAGACATTCAGAAACACCCAGTGGATCTAGAAGGATGACCCCCTCCAAAAGCAAGCACAATCTGAGAAACTGGTGTACCTAAACACCCACCCAAAGCTATGTGGGCACTCACACTCTTTTGCTTTTCAAAGAAACATATGTTTTAAGTCAACTTGGGCATTTCTGAAGTTTCCACCCAAAGTTTTTTCCAAACGTGACTGCCTGTACTTCTCTCCTGGACCGAATTTGTATAGCCATTCATCCTACCCAGTGAGAAAGCTGTTTTGCAGGAGTAGGCCATTTTGTAAGACAATTAAGAGAGAAGGAAAGGATTTTTGAGGTCCAAGCTGGAAAGGCGTGGGCCTTCCCTGACATTAACCTCAGTGGAAAAGCTTTCCGCATTGTTTAAGTCAGGAATATTGGCAGAATCACAATTATTTAGTTTTTTAAACCACACAAGATTAAAAAAAACAAAATAAAACAAAACAAAAACACCAAAAAACCCCACACCACCAAAAACCTACAAAGAAGAAAGCAGCCATTAATGAAATAAGACTTCTTTGGATAAGTACAAACATCAAAGAAAAATCACAGCCATTTGAACAGGTGCCATGAGTGTTTCCTCTATTCTAACTGCACTCTTTCTAGGGCAGTGCATTTTCTGGTCAGGTTATTGATGGCCATTGGTAATTGTCTTACCTTTTATGCAAGCACTCTCTATTTCATTAAAACCATTACTCTTGAAAGAGAAGAAAAATTCTTTGTGATTCACACGTCTGTACACATCTTGTTTCTTTAAATATCCTTAATAAATCCATTCTGAGGATTAAGAAGAAAATTCTCTCCCCAGATTTCAAATGTGTTGATAGATAAATAGGAAGCTAAGGGAAAAGGTGGGAATTCATCAACTTTAAAGAATACTTGTAATTCTGTTGTCAAAAATTACCTCATTTGCAACGAATAGGCTCTCCATACCCACAGGGTTGTTTTCTCCAAGCAGAAGTCAGTTTTTGTAACTAGATTGGTTTTCAATGAAAAAAAGTTAAAATTTAATTTCCTTTCTTCCCTGACAAACAAGCAAAGATACAGAAAGATGAAATAGAACAGAAAGCAGCAGATGATTCTAAAAAACAGAAGCAGCTGATCCGGACTTGATCATCAGTACCTTGTGCTTCTAAATCACCACTGTATCCACTGCCACTTGCTATGAAAATTAATTATTTACAACATTTCTGGGTAAGTTTACAGTTGCATTCCTGTAATTTTCTAAAAGCTTATAAACTGATAGCTTTTCCATAACCCAACATTGATCAATATCTGATTAAGAAGTTAGATTTTAAAGTAGATGTATGTTTGAAAAGAAAATCAAGTGTTACCAGAACAGCTTGGAAACAATTTATTAAACATTTCTGCTATTAGCCTGAACAGAACAACTTAAACTACCGCTCCCATCCAAAAACATGTTGGCCCTGTCAAGGGTCAACATGAGACTAACACATCCAAGAAAACTTACCCTTCTCAGAAACAAAATATCTGAAAGCATTCTTAGTTTTAATTTCCTACACCTCATCCCTCACAAAATAAATTAAAAAAAAATTAAACCAAAAATTACAAGCTTATATGAACAGCATTAATCTACAAACACAAAATAGTATATAATTTGTAAATGGATTACTAACTGCTTCACTTCTTATTAGAGAAATGAGGTTTATTTTAAAATCCTTAATTTTCTCCCATGATTTTGTTTAATCCTTTTCATTAAGAACATCTAGAGCAGAAATCAGAATAGAAAGCTCCAAAACCACTGGTCTGAATACACAACTACTTCCATGCGCCACTATAAAACAACAAACATTTTAGTTTCATACTAGCAACTTAGACCTTGAAATGCCCAGCATACCCAACTGCTCTCCAGTGCTGTAATTTTTTAGTAGGCTGATGAAGGACAGAAAACCTCAGACGCAAGAGACAGAAGAGATAAAAGTCATCTGTGAACTCTTTTCCTCTGTATCATACTGCCCAACAGCTTTCCTTTCTCACTTTCTGCCTCAGGAGAGGAAGCTCTTTGGGAGTCATATTGTGCACCGGGTCTTGGAGCTTCGTCTTCCCACAGCATCTGCAGGTGCTACTTTGCAATTTTGCAAGTCAAGTGCTGCTGGTAACGGCCTCCAGCTTGCAGCATCAGGGGCTTTGGGTGGCTGCACTGCCTAACCCCAGAAACTCAGCCAAGGCGTGGGAGCGCTGTGACATTCGGCACTTGCCACTGAGGTGCGAGCCCTGCATGGTGGAAGGAGCACAGGCACCGATCCTTCCTTACCACCACCACCTCATCCCCTCACGTACTGAGCAGGAGTCCCAGCAGTGACTCAGTGCAACCATGGCTGGTGCTTCATGTGAGGCTGGAAGGCCACTGTTGTCCAGGGAACTGTGGCTACAAGGGGCAAATACAGAGTTGCATAGCCTAAGCCTACTACAAAGGACTAGATCAAGGGCTGTATGAGACACCAAGGAGCTGCTCTTACACCATAAAAGACCAAAGCACGGGATTTCATTGATCAAGTGCCTAAAAGCCCATGTCAGCTCTCACAAGCACTCCCTCTGGGACAGCTTGCTCTTCAGGTAGGTGAGGCAGTTGGCAGGCAGGGACCCACACCTCACAGCTAATACTTCTTCCTTCAGAAATCTTCTTTGGCCAACAAAGTTCATTGCCATGTTGCACAGGGACCACACTGCAAATTGGACTCTTCAACCTAGCTTATGTATCCTCTCTCTTCACTCCCAACCACCAAAACCTGCCCGTACTGCACACCGAACTTCTGCCTGCTTGTGGTTTATGTCCTCCAGCTGCTGGGATTGAAGTGCACGTTGCCAATTAGCCTTGTTAACACCCCCACTCCCCAAGAAGCTCCCGCTGCTCTATTAAGCTGTATTGTTGGACTGCTAGCAGCAACTGTGGGGTGTCTGGCAGCTGGGGACAGGACTTAACTCCTCATCTCCTTGGCAATATATGGGGCTGACCCACTTTACCACCAGTAAGAAATGGTAACATAGGAAACCTGAACCAAAAAATCAAAATTAGAATCGCCACAAAATAGTTCAGAAAATCTTCTTGAAAGCCTGAGCAGCGACACAAACAAGGCTGGAATAGATAAAGAATGCTCCCTAATTAAAACTGGCTAACACTTGCATAATATTATCTGATGCTCTGTACTCTTTTCTGCATTCTGTCAAAATTTCATAGGGTAAATCAATCATGACAAGCACAAATATCTGTACTTTCTTTTATCTTCAGCAACTGACGTATTTATATATATGTGATGCTTTACAGCCACTGCAATATTTCTAAGTTTTGCTGTTCCAATAAAACGTTCTCTGGCTTATTATGTAGCAATAACATTTTTCAACCCAATTTTCATTTCACTGAAGACCTGCCTGGAAAAGGACAAACGGCTGTTCAAACTGCATCTTAACTCCTACAAGCCCGGCTATTTTTCAACAATGCCCAATGATTCCTATTCTGCTGAAACTCACATGAGGCCACTTAAACCCTGAAGAATGTATCGCTGAATCAAATCAAAAATACAAAAGGAGTGGACATCATACTCATGTGTCTGTAAGCAGCATCAGTGTGCATCAGTGAGTTATCTCATCTTTATTTACCATAGTGCTAATTCATCTGAGGAATGAAAATATCCTGAGGGTTTTTTACATTTTTACATGTGGAACTAAGTTACTCTTCAATCCCTTCTTTACTATGCACCTTTATTTTTATATTAACAACTGATTCGCTTGCGGAAATTCCCAAAGGACAAGAAAGATGACAGGATGCTTTTGTGCCTGTGATATCAAACTAAATTTTCAGTATTGGCCTAACACTAAATGGGTAACTCTTGGATTAGTTGAATTAGATTTAATAAAAATTCCAGAAATACCAATATGAAAATATAAATAAGACCTGCTGCAGTGGGAAGTAGCTAGCTTAGAATTAGCACAGACTTTTCAACTGCTTTGCATTTTGTTCAGGACTTGAAATTGCAGTCATCTCACTTTTGATAAAAAAATTCTTTATTGCCTTTTTTAAAGTGCCATCCCCATTATGTGAGAATCAGTTAGAAGTTTCTTAAGAATTCTGACTCTTCAGAAGAACTGTAAACCTCCGAGTTTCAAAAGCTTTCTAGTTTATGTCAATAAATACTTCTTAGAGGACGTGAAAATTACATTATTTAATGAAATTTATATTATTTAAAAACAGGATGGATTGCTATGGTGCACAGAACTCCACAGAAGTATGTTATTCTTTGAAAACTTGTTATAGAAGATCAAAGTAACCTGTGATAATAAAATCCCTGAATATTTCCTCCTTTAGTGCTGAATGCATCTCTAAATCTTTAATAGAAGACTTCTGCCATGCATCTGTACTATCTCCAGAGCTCCAGCACTCCACACTGTGATCCAGTCGCATAGCACGGGAAGGTCAAATTTAAAAAAAAAACCAGTGTATCACCTTTCCTAAGCAAGAATTGCCACTCTTAGAAATCACATAAAGAGATACTATTTCTTGCAATTCACCAAAAGGAAAAAATGTCCCAGTTGGGCATTCTCAGGGTGACAGAGCTGCTTAATGGGATCAGAAGAGAAATAATTTCTAATCCCATCGCCCCTGTTCAAATCCATCTTGTATTTCCATCAAATGCACGTGCTGTAATAATCTCATGTGGAGAAACATTAATAGTATTTAATTCATAAAGTTAAATTCTGGCCTAACTTTAACCCCACAAAATGGCAGTGATATTCATGTGATTTCAAGCCACTCACAAAAACTTTTGCAGCAGCATCCATCCCAACCTGGTTCACAGACTGTTCTCCAGATCTATGAGAAACAGAACGTGAATTTTGCAAACCACCGGGCAGGCTATCAGGCAGGGTTAACCCCACCTTGATAACCAGCTTTCATGAGGTCTTTATCTCTGCTTTTAGCACTAGCATAGAACTGATATTCCTTTTCCATCATCTACCCACAACACTATTCCTGTAACTGCCAGTGCTGTGCTTTCCTTCAGCTGGAAGGGAAAAACTATCCAGACCAGTACTTTTATACAGAGGAATAGCATCTTACATTAAGTTCCTTACTCTGCTAGGCTTCTTTCACAGTATGCCCAAGTCAAGTTTACAGCTGACAGATGTTTGGCAGGGCGACAGAATTCCACTCAAAACCATCAAACATACCCACTGTTAAGCAAACATGGTTCTCACTACCCCAGTGGTAAGTACCATGGGGAATACTGACAGTCTTAGTTCAGGTCATACTTAGCAAATGCGTATCACATCAGTCATTCTTACAATAGACTGTCACTCCTGTAAATCTCACAGGAAATGTAAGATATCAGAAATAGTGTGGCCAGTAGGACTAGGGAAGCAATTGTCCCCCTGTAATTGGCACTAGTGAGGCTGCCCCTCGAGTATTGTGTTCAGTTTTGGGCACCTCAATACAAGAGTAGCAGGTCCAAAGAAGAGCAATGAAGCTGGTGGAGGGTCTGGAAAACAAACCTTATGAGGAGCAGCTAAGAGAACTGGGGCTATTTAGTCTGAAGAAAAGTCTCTTCCCACAAGTAACAAATGACAGGACAAGAGGAAATGGCCTCAGGTTGCGCCAGGGGAGGTTTAGGTTGGATATTGGGAAAAACTTCTTTACTGAAAGCATTGTCAGGCACGGGAACAGGCTGCCCAGGGAAGTGGCTGAATCACCTTTCCCAGACGTGTTTAAAAGTTGTATAGATATGGTACTTAGGGACATGGTTTAGCGATAGGCTTGGTAGAGCTAGGTTAATAGGGTTAGGTTATTGGTTGGACTCGACGATCTTCCAACCTAAATGATTCCATGATACTACAGGTTGTGAAGGTTAACCTTAAGGTTATTTGGTTCCATACAGTGTAGCTTCACTAAACCTAGCAGCACTAGTATAAACAATATCAGTGAAAGGTAAACTGCTGAGAATAAGAGTAGAAGGTTTTCAGGTCAGAAGGTTGTTTTGTGGTAGAAAAGTTCAAGGGGTATTTGGTCTACAACCAGTCAAGGAAGGATACAAATTAGCACTGGTGAGGTGAATTGCTTGCTTGTGACCAGGCAGAAGTCCATCCAGTTCAAGCAACATCTTTAAGTTAGTTGTCAGTGAGAAGGGACCATCTACTTGAAAGCAGAGAAATTCTGGGGACAGTAGCAGAAACAGCCCTGTGTTTCTGAAGAGTAATTCTGGGAGGTGTAGAAAAGCCATGAAAAGACAAGCAGATGGACGTAAGTTTTTTCTTTGTTAGTTAACTCCTGCAAATTGAAGCAATACTTGTTTTACAATCCCTACACTATTTTCCAATTGGTAATCAAAAAGCGGCCTTCAAATACTCTTAAAAACCCAACTGTTTCTTTGCTACAATTCAGAAAGTTTATGTAGAGTTACAAGTGTTTAATTCCTTCCTATCCTTCCCATCAATACATTCACTCATTTTAAAGACCAAATCCTTCCCTTACTGTTTCATTATTCATAGAAGAGACGTAGGACACTGCTAGCCATTTATTTCTGCTGAACTACAAATATCATGCTGGTTTTGAAATAGGTCCATGGGAGCAATAATAGGAAAAAGCCAATCGCTGAAAGCTGAAAAATAAGTGAGAGATAAAAGGGCCATTAGTCTGAAATCAATAGCACTGCTCCCTAAAAGGCATTCTACACTGAGGTAATCATGTTTGCAGTGATGGAGCTGCAGCAGCTGCGTCGCCCGGGCGGGTTTGCAGAGGGATGCTGGTGCAGGTTGGCACACTGTGCAGAAAGCACTGGGGGGATGGAAGAGGGGTGAGTGGGGCAGGTGGCAGCAGACAAGGGAGTACATGTCTCAATTTTGTCTACCTGCACTGCACAGCTGAAATTTTCTGGCAAAAACTTTTGAAAAAGTACTTTGCAAGCTGGTAACCTATGGGATCTTAACATAATCTTTTTGGTAAATTTAGCTCTTGCTCTGAATATTTGAAAACACCACTGAAACAAGTAATTCACTGGAGCCGAGACTTCCAGAAGTTTCTGCCTATTTCTCATTTAAACTAGATATATTTACAAACTAGATTATATTCCCCGTAATAGAAAACACAAACGTTTTCTGGAAATACGAATCTGTGGATATGCTATTCATGACACCATGATAAACATACCACTAATACCAAGGAAAATTAAATTTGCAAATTCTGCAGAATCAGACTTTTCAATAACATAACAGTTTCCCAGAATCATCTGAGATGGTACAAGTATTCAGCTATTGCTATTTGAAATATTAATCCCATCTAATAGAAAGCCATACATACAAACTCCCTGAAATAGTTTCAGAAACAATCTTCACGACGTGTCAGAGTGGATAGATGGGGAAAACAGCTGGCAGGCATTTTCAGCTTCCTCAATGAGGAACAGAAGAACCAAGTCAGACAGCGAGCACTGGGAGGATTTTCTCCAAAACAACCACAGGTTGCACTATATAAAGTCTGGTGGATACCTGCGGGGATACCATGGGTGTGATTCTGAACCTCATCTCATCTGAGACAAAATGTCACAGTACGCAGCAGTGTATCAACTGCCACTTTCAGCACAAGAGTAAGAACAAGCTCCATAAAAACCTGTGTGTAATTACTGATGCAGAATTATTGCATGCACTTGAAAGTAATCTTGAAAGTACATGAAAAATAATCTTTTATAAATGAAATTTTGCTAGTGTTCATTCTTTAGCTTTACATGGACAGTAATTCCACACAGTGAGAAACAAGCAAACACACACATTTCAGGAGTTTTGGTTCTTTTTATCAAACATTAATAAACAAGATTTAAATTCCACTTCCAAAGAACAAATTCAGCAGATTTTAGAAAATCCAGTTTACCACTCATAATGTAGTTCAAGTGTCTTGAATTCAACTGCAAATAACAAAAAAGATCAAGATGAAAAGGACAGTCAGTGAACTCATCTAGCATGAAGCCCTTAAAATGAATAAACTAAGTTACCTTTGATAATGCAGTTATAATTCAGAACCACATTTAAAGTTCTAAAACAACTTTGCAACATTCAAAACACAACATAAAACCCACAACATGGGTGAAAAGAAGACCATTCTCCTTATTTTGCACTTGGATTAAAATTAATTCAATTTAGTTACATCAAGGCAGATTGTTTCGGAATACTTATCAACAGATGTTGCAATATAACAGACTTCAGAAGCCTATTCCAAAATAACAAGTAAACCAATAATCACACATGTAGAAACAATATTAAGATAGACCTAGCTTGCAAACAACACTTCAAAGCACCTATGAAAATGAATGCCATTCACAATCCAATACATCATGAACAACATATACTCCTTAAGACCCTGGCATCAGTATAGATTTTAGACTTAACAGAAGTGAGACAAGCTTCAAGCTGACTCCCCCCAAACCTCCCTGACCCTAACACTTTGATCTTGAGGTTCCTGCTAGCTCTGGCTTTTGGAAGTTCTCTCCTCTGCTGGATATGTACTGTCTTCAGTTTTCATATCTCAGTAACCACTGTTCTCATATCTTGGAATATATGTTCCCTGGCTTCCCAATGGGGGAAATTTCTGAGATTGGAGTAGAAATTTTAACTGATTACTGAATACATATGAAGCATCAGAGTCAATTAAATTTAATCTAAATTTAAGACAAAGGTAGAAAGATTCTGGTAATTACAACATAAAAGTTAATAGTCCTTAACTGGGAAAATGGCGGGGCAGAAACAGAGGCCCTTTTGCCTCAGCACGGCTCACAAATGAAAAAGATGGAGTGTGTGCTCGTGAATTTTCATGAGGAGGAAGACTGCCATTATTATTTCAGAAGATAATGATGTACTAAAGGTATGTGTAATAGATCCTCTCTGAAGTTAATTCTTCATAATATATTTACATATAGTATGCTTAGGTATAGTATATAGATCTTTGCATTTCCAGAATTTAATGGTATAGTGGAATTCACTCACAGTGAAACCCTTAATATACTGAATGTTTCTTGCTATCCAATTTCCTTTTACTGTATTTCAATGGAACAAAAGTTTTGCAGACAGCAGACTAACTTGGCAGTGTAGATTTGAATAATTACAGACGAAGCTTCAAACATATCATATTCTATCAAACAGCACAAAAATTCAAATACACAAATGCATGGTAAGCAAGGTAACAGATTTAAAGACACACAACATGTTTTCCTATTTTTTTCAAATCAATTCAGCATTGTTTATAGATAATTTTTTATTCTGTTCTCCCAGTTTAAGCACCGGTTCTGCATCGTATCAAAGTGACTGGGATCAAAAGCCAGTATTGTAGATTTTCCTGGTACCTACTGTAGCTGTATTACAATTCCATCTCCAGCCAAGAATCAAACCAGCCCCAACTGTGGTTTACTAATTATCTCCAAGATATAAAATTCAGCCCTGCTTAAAAGTTCCTGTCTTATAATCAAAGATAAATGTTCTCTGTTGTACTATTTCTGCATCCCAGGTGTTTTACTGAAGCTGCTCCTTGGCACACAGCATTGCCTCTCTAGCTCCTTTACAGAGATTATCACAACAGACCACGATATGTTTGAATTTAGATTTTTATCTCTCACTTTCAGGTCTATCAGTGAAAATCCACTTACTTGACAAGTGGAAGGTAGCCCCAGTGATAGCTTTAAGTGTTCAACTGATGGACATTGTCAAAAGAAAATGTAACACACATAGAAGTAGGAGTACCAACATCTTGCTGAACTTCTATAGATACTACAGTGAAAGCCACAGGAGTTCAGTGAAAATTAATTCAAAGCTTTCTATATTTCCTTGTGAAATTGAACACACCAGTGTCAGCACACAAAATCAAGAAAGGCGATAGTTTTGTTCAAAGGCTGTGCATATCATCAAGGTCAAATTCTCTAATACCTAACATAACTGATAATTTCCAACACAGTTGATTAGCACTCTTTTCTGCACCAGACAATAGTGTACAGGTACAGTTTAAAGGAACTGCTCAGTAGGAGTATGGGTGACAGAATAAGGTCTTGAGGAATTAAAAAGATTGCATAGGAAATGTACTTATAATTAGATATCAAATAGGATGCATCATAAAATACATGAAGTGCAATATAATTAGCCATTCCAATGCTGCAGTAATTTTTCCTGTTTATATGGTTTAATTCTAGGTCTTGTATTAGCACATTATTATTCAGATCATTCAGTTACTGTCTTAACTATCTAATGTGTGTCCTTGCAGACATAAAACATGCAGCAAGAGGATAACTCTACATGAATTGTAATGAGCTATGGAGCAATGATCAGGGAAGACAAAAATTTTAAAATGAAAAATGAGGGAGGGGGTGAGGGTCTTTGAATAGCTACTGTACCTGGAAAATACATGCTCAAGAAATCAAGGTCTTTTTTTCTCAAGCCATAAAAGAATCAAAATCACATATGCAATCATATTTTCCCCTAGAATCAAGAAATGGTATTTAGGGGTAAAAAACCAAACAAACCAACAAAGAGAACAAATGTCCCTCATCTCAACTTTCAGCAGCAGATAAGAGGAAATGAGGTATTTGAGCTGCAGATGTTACCACATTATTGATAACACAACATTCACCTTGGGAAGGTTATTATAAATAGAAAAAAATAACCTACTACACTGCTATTCTTGGGCTTCTTAATAATAGCAAGAATAAGAGATACTACCTACCCCTTACAATAACTTCAACCATATTTCTTTGCATACTCAAACTCTCTCTCTCAAAAAATGAAGCTCAAGCAAGGTTACCAATGTAGCTCTAAAAGCACAGGGTGCAGGATGGATTGGAAAACCTGCAGGAAAATTAGAAGGAAAAGTTGAGCAGTTGGCCTGAGCTAAACTTTGTTCTCTCCAAAAAATGTTTTTTTCCAGGCTACAGAATAAGCATAGCAATAACTTCAGGATACTCATGTTCTCTCTGAGAAAGAAGGCCAAAAAGGCAGACAGAAATTGTTCTTGCTGCAACATATCCATAAATGTTTGCCACATTTTTTGGGAATACCTCCTTAGAAATCCAGAAGAATTTGCAATAGGGATTGAAGAATCACTCCTTTTATCAAGCCAGTGTTTCTCTATCATACAGTTTCAATATTAAAAAAAAGGTCTTCTAAAAAAATGCTAATAAAAATATGGCAAAGCAAATAGAAACACACTTATATAAATGCAATGATACACTATTCTTCACATAAAATATTTTTCACATATCATAGCAGAAGGAAAACATCATATTAGTAAAAGAAACATTGAAAAATTAAAAACACTTTGATTCTTGTTTTCCAAATTATGCAAAATACGAAAATTGCAAGTATTTCTGTCAGTTTTCTTCTCCACCATAATAATGTAAGAGCCCTTGCTGATTAATTCTAATTACCTTTTATCTCCTTAAAAAAATGATTTACTTTAACAAAGACCATTGCCTGCTGGGTAATTTATTTTCACACTCCTTATCAGCTTTGTCTTTTTCTCTTGGTTGCATATACTGTCAGAGAATTACTATTAAGTACACTATTTTATCATGCAAAAAAAAATATACTAGGAGAGACAAAGAAAGATGAAGAGAAGATCGTTTAGAATCCATGACAATATTTCAGAAACATTGTTCTGAGAAGAAAAATCCATTTTCACAAATCTTGTCTAGGACAGGAATTTTAATGTCCATTTTTGCTTAGAAAACTCTTTTTCATGTCCGAATGACTAATACCTGAAGATCCACAAAAAGCAGTAGATCAAATACAGATAAGATGCATGAACATATTTTCTAACTTGATGAATGGTGCAAGCTCTAGTGCTTCAGTACGGTTTTGATCAATCATATTTACAGGTGTATTGTTATCTTTTCTCAAACACTACTTGGCCACAGATGAGATATACTGTCCTCTCAAAAAACTAAAATGCTCCCTGGTAACTGAAACTCAAGAAGGTAATAGTAACTAACATTGAGAAGTACTAACCATACTGTATAACCATCTTCAAATGTCCTGATTAGTGAAAACAGGAGCAGTAGTATTACTTCTGAAATATAAACCACTGTGATCAGCCAAACTAGAGCACATCATCATCAATCAAGCCTGGATGACAACTGACAAGATAAAGTAAACAAGTAAAGTAAACAAGATAAACACTAAACAGCCTTCACAATTTTTGTCCAGCAGAAGTTACAGTCTGCAATAAATAAAGTGACAGGAAACAGTCAAAAGATATATCATGAAATAATATGAAGGTCCTAGAATCATTAACAAAAAGGACACAGACTGTGAGAAGACTTGAGGTTACAGAGTTTTACCAGAGACTTTGAAGGTGTAATAGTGACTTTATACGGAGTAGGGGAGAACTTTCATGAACCAGGAGTTTCACTCCCAACTACATGACAGCAAATTTAAATTTTGATTCTGCAAGGCTAGAGAAACCAATGGAAAATGGTGACACCTGAACCCTGAGTGCCACCTAAACAGATTGATCTGAAAGATGATAAGTACACAGTTAGTCTCCACCAGTATCTAATACTGGTGCAGTCATTTACACCCTCTGTACTCTTAAGCACTTGTATGCCAGCCTTCTTCCTACTCCTCCTCTCTTGCAGCTGGCATTATGGATACCAGGTCCTAGTCCAAATTTTTCTCTTGCCTTTATCTTTTGCTTATTACAACTGAAATGTGAGCAGTACTATCACTGTAACAAATATTAACCTATAATAAATATCTTCTGGTTGGTTTGAAGTCCTGTTCCAAATAAATGAAGCAAACATCACGCAGTGCTGCTTATGAGGAGGCTGTATACCACATTTTGTCCCAAGCCAACTCAATACTTTGAACTTTAGAACTTTCTCCAGCCACAGACCTGACCTTCCCAAAGTACACCATATATAACTCACCCAAATACAAACATCAAGACAAGGCATCAGCAGCGATGCAGCATGGCGTGCAAAAAAAGCTCAACAGTACCAATTGCAATTCATGAAAAACAGATAAACATCCTCAAGCAAAGAAAGATGATTAAGAGTCAACAGAGTATTGAATATAATGAAAACACATAGATTTGTCTCTTTTATGGATCTCATAGGTTTTCAGAAAGACAGGTAACAATTGGCTTGCCAAGAGATATGTAAAGCACTCTATGTGGAATTCAGTTCATTGTATTGGGGGAAAAAAAAGGAAGAGATGTAAAAAGCCGTAACAGCGACACTGTCGTAACTATCACTCTGCTGTTGTTCTGCGCTTTAAAAGCAGAGTGAGGTAGAGCGGGCATCAGTGATTTCTCTTTTAGCACTTTGATTCAAAAAACTCAGTGACTGAGTATAAGAATTAACTAGAACCATTATTAATGTATTTCGAAGTAATGCTTAGGTTCTTAGGACCTTGCATTGCTAAGCTCCAGACTGATGACTAAAGCGGGGAGATTAATTACATGCTACGATTAAATCCAAGAAAAAAATTGCTACTGAGCTGATTCTGGCCAGCTGCAGTTTCAGAAGATAAAGTTTAAAGAAGGCAAAAAAAGTTGAATAAAGTGTTTCAAGGCAACAAAAAAACCAAACAAACATGTAATCAGGTGTCATCCTGTCCCCATTTCTATGATCCCCCAGTAGACTCTGATCTGAAACAAAGGAGGGAAAAAAAGTAAGGACAAAAAACATTCTGGAAATCACTTTATCCCAAAGCTTCAGCCAAATCCTACCTCCTGCTCTGCTTCATTGGACATTTTCAGTACCTTTTTGCACACATGTTCTAGAACACTCTCAATATATTTTTGCACAAAGGCTTGAAACAGAAAAAGATATATTTTTCTAATATTCTTTACCAGTATCAGAAAATCATCACATTCAAAGGCTTAAATATACCTGCATGTTGCGGAGGCACTGACACAGTAACATCACCCAGACTGTAGCATAGAAACACTACCCTGTCCTTTGATGCTGTACTTAGAAAGCAGCTTGTAAAGAGCCACATTTGGCTCTCTACACTTGCAAAATATTTCTGATTGCAATACGTGCAAGAGTAACTTCAGCAAAGAAGCGATGAGATTTTCCCCACTGTTTGGGGAAAGAGGAGACTTGCTATACAGTCAATATCCAAGAGAACAGCTAGGTAACAGTAATGTAGAGGGAGGAGCACGACAGGTCAAAATCTTCACTCCCACTAGATGGCAATATTGGGTTTCTTTGCTAGTGCAGAATATTCTTTCATTGAATGGAAACTGCAGTATTTTTCATGTTTTTCAAAAGTTGCAATTTTTGTTAAAAGGGAATAAAAATCCAAACCAGGCTTTACTGATCACAGAGTGAGGGAAAAAAGAGAGTTTATAACACATATAAGTTATCTAACATATGCATTAAAACATAAATAGAGACTACAGTACCTCAAAAACACACAAAATGAATAATAAATTAAATGTGTGCTTTTAAGCCTTCTAGACTTATAATTAGGCCTACATCAAATTAGATCCTCACTTTAATCCTTTACTACTGTATCAGCAGGATGCAGCAATGGAAACAGCACATTTAAATCCTGCAAGAGAGAGCATCTCAATTTACTCTCAACCAACCTCCTGTGACATTAAGCAGGAGCTTAGAGCAGTATTAAAGAAGTTCCACATTAAAGAAGGCTCCAGTTCTAGCTCTCATGGTCAGAAGAAGGGTCACTATGACAGTAGGCCTAGAAAGAGCATCCTGGTTACTTGGAGGGAGAAAAAAAAAAAAAAAAAGTAAAATCTTCTAGGTTCTGAAAAAGACCAGATGTCTGCATGCATACACTTGAACCAAAATGCATGAAGCCGTGTTTCTAAATCCTTCGACAAACATTTTAGGAAGGTTTCATAGTAGCCTTAAAAATATTCAAGTAAGAATAGAGCCAACATGGAGACCCGCTGAAATAATCACTCACAAAACCCCAAACCCACGCTCTTTCAAAAAATCCTACAGCTTAAAAGAGAAAATCAATTTTCCATTGTGAAGTGTTGAAAAGAAATAGCCACATGCCAGTCATCATATTAATTCCTATGTTTAACTTTGCCCTCTAAAACACACTGAAGGAGCAGAGTATAGACATCCAGAACATGGACAGCAACGGGCAAAGAATGACAGAAAGGTCCAGTGATCCAGACACACGTAACTCACCGGATGAAGTCTAGGGATTACAAACCCAGGACTTGGAAGAATCAAATTCAAGGTTACATTGACTTGAATTCCTGTACTAATCAATGGCCCTTACAAACTGGAAGCCAGTGAAGAGTTGGGGCTAAGTTTGGAAGATAAATGCTCTGTGAGGTGATCAGACACTACAACAGGGGACATATCAAAATATTAATCCAGGTCATACAGCATTTTTTCCAAGAGACCTATTTCTGGTATACAAGGTTACTGACACATTCTACAGTTTAATCACCGCAGAAAGCCTACACTCTCAGTACAAATAAAAACACCAGCTTGCAAGCTCAGATCAGTCCCGACTCCTGAATTAAAGCTATTTCAGAACATGAGACAGACAGACATTTAAATTCTGTTCGTAATTTATTATTCTGTTTTGCCAGTAATCTCATTGAACAACTTTGACACAATTGAATGAAGCACGATACAAACCCATTGCTCCAAGTATACTTCCTAGTTACTTTCCAGTATTTCCAGTCTTGAACAAGGCCTTGAAAAAAAGTTAAAATGTCATGGATCCTTTAAACAGTGCCAGAAAACAGTGAGAAATGTTTAGTAGCAGTTATCCGGTTCAATCTTAGAACAGCTTACTTAAAGGTTTTGGAAGGCATTTTGCAGATTATCAAATATCTTTGAGTTACAACTTAACATACATTCTGGTGGTGGTATGCTGGCTTCCAGAAAATGTAATCTATTATCAAAATCTTGTTTAGTAAATGGACTTTTCCCCTTTCCTTCCCCATCTTTTTTCCTCTACTCTGGTTTATATTTGCCTAGCATATGAGATACACAGAAAAAATGTTCTCTTCTAGGAGCCAGTAATACTGTCACATTACTTCCAAACAGCAATCCAGACAGGGAGCAGAAGTTACACACAGGGTAACAGAAACCTGCTTTCCCTTTGGGCAGTCTGCCTCCAACCCAATGTCTGTCCACACAAACTTACATGCACATACACACAGAATTTAAGAATATTGTATATCAGCATATTCTCAAGTATTCTTAGAAAGTATTAAAATTTTCCAGAAACTAGGTTTTATGTGAATGAAAAATGTTCCTATCTTCAGAAGTTTTCATTTAGGGCTCCCAAATTCCCCATTATCCTCAAAAGACACCCAAATCCTGTAAGGTTGGCTCCACAGTTTTTAAATACTAATGCCAAAGACGGTTCATGAATCTGTAAGTGACAGCACCAGTCAGCTCCCTAACAGTGCCAGTGTCATACAGATCAGTCCCAGCCTGGGGATCTCCTTCAATAGAATCAATGTCAGTTCCTTCACAAGGACATACAGCATCTTACAACAGACATAACTTAAAGACCATATTATATGCAAAAACAAAAGGAAAATGGCCTTGTCTCCAGCCCTGTATCTTCCATCAGCTGGTGGTGCTACAGAAGATCATGCTCCAATGAAGCACAGAAGCAATGACATACTTCATAAAACTACACTCTGTTAATGCTCATGAAAATGAGAATCATCATCATCAGTAACACCACTGGGCCACAATATGTAATCTGAAATGTGAATGTCATTCTGAACTGCAGTCAGGCAAGGGGTGAGGTATTCAGAAATGAATGAAGGTGACTTGAATGTACCCATGCAGATAAAAAAAGCTCAAATGCACTCCAATTTAACACTGACTTTCCTCACTTCCCAAGGAGAGGATTCTGCAGAAGCTGTCAGCACTCTGCACAATCAAGTTGTAAGTGATACTGCTTCTGCTGCTGTCACACAGCATTGCCCATCAGATGCTGTGTTACGTGGGTATTTATAATGCATGGGTCTCCAATTAACCAATCACTAGCCTTCTGCTGCTTTTCAAAAGATAAATCTATTCTCTTCTTCTTTGAGACTCAATGGCAGCAACAGACCAGGACATGCTTGCATATTCTGGATGATATCAAACATCAGACACAGCCAGACACTTGCAGAACTTTTAGATTTTGAATCCAAACTCATTGTTCTGGCATGCTTGATCCCAACACATCATGCAGGTCACTCCATTTTGAGCATATTAATGGTTGCATACTGCCCTAACTTTGCAACCTGTCCTCTTTCCTACCATGTGGCAGCCATGTAGAACACCCACCCTCGGCTCACACCATCGTAGCTACTGTGTCTTCATAATATGTTAATAATACATTGCTCTCTTAGTTTGGTGATTAAGGCTTAAAGTCAAAACCCAGGCACTTGATAGTTGTGCCAAATATGTGGTAATTTTGTTTTAAAGGCTAAGAACACCCACTGTGAATTGACTGAATTTGCCAAAATTAATATTTTATTCTCACAATAGCCATATGCTATTCATTTGTACCTTAGCCTGGAAACAGCCATTATAAATATCAAAATCTCAGTAAAAACATTTTGCAGCAAATTAAAACAATTTATTGCACCAACAGAGAGGGGCAGGACAGAACCTGTGAGGTCAAAGAGAGTCAGTAAGATTGACTTCAGAGAATTCATCGGAAAAAAAATTATCGAAAGTATTCCAAGCCCAAAACAAGAAAAGAGCTTCCAAGCACATCAGAAGGAATGTAGGTAAGCCACTTGGATCAACTTGGTTGCAAAGAAAACAATATTATCATACAGAGCTAAGATGGATTGGTCAGCGCTGGGATGGAACACTGCACATGAGGGTCAAGTTTAAAACACCCCTGTGTTGGGCTTTATTGTATTGATAGAGAAAAGTAAATGCAAATATTGTCCAGACTCTTAAAAGATCAGGCAAATCCAAACAGTCTTCCTTCCTTCCTTCCTTCAGCACCTTTCCACATTTAAGGCAGAACCTGCTTCAGCTAATAGCCAGCAGTCTTTCCTCACAGGTTTTCCTTCCTTGCTCTCTACAGAAAATCCCAGACACAGAATGCATAAGAGATGGGAGGGAGAGTTAAGGAAGCAGCATGGATAGAAGAGGGTAGGGGAAAAAGTTCATTCTCCCCAGATAGCTCAGCTCTGAAAATCCTTCCATGCAGTCACTTCTTGAGCTGAAAGAAGACCCATCCTCTCCCTGTCTGCACCCTTGCACCTCAACACACTTCAGGGATGTAAAAGCAGAGAGAGGGTAGAAGCAAGAACTCCAGTGTTACGACTGCTGGACTCAGTAATAAAATACTCGTTAACTTCCTCAAGGCCAGGATTTTATGCCAGATTCACAAACAAGTAATTTATAAAATTCCAGAACATGTCCCCAAACTATCTGTCAAGGAAAAGCAAAAATCTGATGAGATATTTTCCCCCAAGCCTGCTCTTTCTGTAAGAAGGTTTTATTTTATTTGGCTCTAGCTGTAACGTATTGCTAAATGTCATTGTAAAACGCAGAAAATATTCATTCATAAATATTCAGTAACATACTGAACTTACAGTGAACTACACTGGCTGTAGCAGCAAATTTAACTTGCAACACACAGAATCCTAGAAGCCACACAATTAGAGCTAATTTATTTAGCTGTTGATACTAAGAATTGCATGATAATAAATCTGATCCTTGCTTTTAGAACTACAAAGCATGTACTTGTAAAACAGACTGGTTGTAAAGCTCTGAGGAAGGTATTCCATTAACCTTCAGGACCTGAAACTGTTACCACAGACAGTATTTGTTCTTTTATAGATGTATTTCTCCAACAGATTCCCCCACTACCTCCACAGTCCCTCACTTTGCTATACAAAAAAAAAATAAATACGGGCTGTTTATGAGGCAGGAGGTCTCATAAAGGCAAACAGCACCCTTATAATGATGTAGTGATATTTTTTCTGTAGGCAACTGCAAACATATACCTCTACATGCATGGTACATTCTCTGCTGCAGTCCTTTGACTGCAGGGCCATACATGCACAGGAATCAGTCAACTGCTGTAGAAAAACAGATTCTGGGTATGAAACTTCAGCTGCCTAAGAACACAGAACTAAGGTTTGAAGCAGGAAGTGAATCACATCATGTACAACTGAAATTAAGAGTTTGTTACTTGGTGACTGACTTCCTTGATAAGCATGACTATCCCCCCTAGTCCAATGTAATGGATTGCATGGATGTTTGCAGGAAAAAGACATGCACCATCTAAAAATGGGGAGATTCACACTCTGAAAACAACATAAAATTCATGTTTCTATCACATAAACCAAGGCCTGGTTGCCATGACTACAAAAAAACAACACAGGTGTCACTACTATAACTGAAGCTCTTCCCATTTATGTTCCAATCACCAGAGTATTTCCCATTACCATCCCTCCCTAAGCTACTGCTGAAATACTGGCACTTGAAGTAACACAGGGAAGTGCTGCTCACAGGAATACTAACATCTATTCCAGTAACAGGAAAGTTTAGCTTTGCAGCCTATCAATTTGAGATCGATGCTCTTGTGGCTTCTGAAGTTGTCACAGCAGGGTTTCAGGGGTTCCACTCTACCAGAAACTACTGAATAAGGTATTTTTAATGGTGTTTTTATTTTGATAATCTTTAATGTATTCCACTTTTTCCATCTGATAATGAAAACTGAAGTTAGTGATAACAACGATTCAGTGATAACAATTAACTACTAACTTACTGCAAAACAAAAGAAAGACCACTTTGCTTCTTAGTTAAGGAATTTTCAGCTCTGCACTTCTGTTGCATCAATAATATTTTGGAAAGATGAGATTCACACCAGGTATAAATCAGTGCAACTCTAGCAAATTCCAATGGAATTGCACCAAACTCCACATACCATAAGCCATCCTGCACAGTTGCCAAAAAGGAGAGGAACTAGGCTACAGAACGGTTTGGCTCACACTGTCCTCATGGGGAAGAAAAAGCTCACACTCTTCTTCAAACCCAGGCTAAAAAGGCATGACAGAACATGTTTAAAAGGCTGAGCTCAGTTTATTCAGCAGTGTCTATTAAGGAGTTTCTGAACTTGTGAAAAGGAAAGATACTTGACTTATAATTGTAAATGTTAGAAGTGGAAATATTTATCTAATACTAACAGAATCTACTTGATAGTAAACACAAAGCACAGGAAAACAGCAGCAGTAATCATGATAAAGTCACCAATGGAAGCAGGGAAGTGCTTCCTTTTCAGCAGTTACCATCTGAATGCAGAACACCTTTAGCAGAAATTCCTCCCAGAACAATTTTTCAGCTGTCTTACTCTACTTCACGCATAGCCAAATTCCAGCCCCTAGTGAGAGTGCAGATGGCAAAGCTGAGGACTTAGGAAGGATGGTAGAGAAAGACACTTTTGAGACATAGCCCAAATTTTACATAAGAGGCTTCTAATTCCCTTGTTTTCCTGGTTCAGAAGAATAGCTGGTTGCTCTTCTGCAATCACTTTATATATGTTACTTTTATTGTCAAAGGTAGGTAAATAGACAAGGGAGGTGGATTTTTAGAAGATGAAAAACAAAATTCTCCTTTGTACATGCAGACTCTACAGATTGGGTGTAAGGCTGAGGTTGCTGGCGGGGGGGCAGAGGGAGGAAGTGTGCAACCACAAACTTAGCAAGGCTGAAAGAAAGAGCGTTTGCTGCATGCAGCAGTGGTAGAAAAAAATAAGAAAGAAGAGACTTCTGCTTTTGTCAGTACACAGGCTCAGTTTATTATAAGAATATGAAATCATAAAAGCTTCTCCTAGTTTCATGTGGACAGCACCTCTGATTTTAAACAGAGTGCCCTTGGGTACGTTCTCTCCCAAAACCAGGCAAGTGAGCATTAGCATAGAACTGATCCAGTCACAAAGACCATCTGAAGACACTCCTGCACTCCCCTTCAAAAACATGCTCAAACAAACAACCCAAATCTTCTATTTAAAACTCCGTATCTTTGATCCTCCTCCTGGCTAGCAGTGCCATAAGATATGCTGCCCAGCTGCAGAAGAGGAACACCTGGAAAGATATCTGCAGAGAGCAGAACCTGTCACTGAAGGTAAAGTAGCTGTCAGTCCACACTGACTTCCACTCCACCCCTGGCAGTGCACTCAGAGTCAGCAGGCAGGTCTGCTCTGAAGGCCACAGGATCGTCACAGGGAACAGCTCAACTGAGTTAAAGGAGCCCCTTTACCAAAGTAAGTGAAGGCAAGTATGCCTCAACACTGAAACTTTACCTTCTTTTACAGGCTCTGCTAATTGCAGATAGTTACAGTTTGCGCAGAGGGCTATTTGTTACTTACTTTTCAAAATCTGCTGTCTTTCAGTCTACGTGGCTATCTCCAACTTCAGGAGAAGAAATGTTTATATATTCTAAATAACTAATTTACTACTCCTCTACGTAAAAGATCATATTCAGTGACAATAAGGTTCATGGCTTTTACCTCTATGGTTAGAGTTAACTTTCATTTCAGCAACACGGGCAAAGAGTTCAAACAAATTTTCGGGGACAGATATGCTGCAACACTTGAACCACTGAAAATTCACTATAGAAATTCCTACTTGCATCATTTGGCCAGTTTCCAAATAATGATGCACCACTGCCTTTTGCCCTGTAAGTACTCACCCTATGACTTGAATGTCTTTTGTGAGGAATTCTTGTAAAATTTTTCTAAATGTCTAAATTGTATCATTGTGTTCACTCGCAACTTTAGGGGTATACCTAAAAAAATTCAGGAAACTGGAGAGTTCCATTTTCTTCTGCATGAAACATGGTGATTTGGCTTACAGTTATGTCTGCCTAGGCATTATAGAAAATTATTCAGATTACTCCATCCAGACTTCGTGTTGTAATTAATTCAGCATCTGAGTACAGGCATTTGGACTTACCATTAGGAACTCCAGATACTCAGTATGTCTTCTGCAAGATACTCTTTCTAAAGAAAGAAGCAGCTGGAAGGCAATGCTTGAAAGGGGCTATGGGCACAAAAATGCTTTTTCACTTAGTTGGCTCCATCTGTTTGACAAGTTATGAACAGATGCTCTGTATCTTTCCAAATGCATTTTACCAGTGACCAGAAAAGTCAGTTTTTCAGCAGACAAAACATCGGCATCCAGAAGAGGAGATCAACCACTTTCAGAACTGTTCCCCTTTGAACTGGAACAGTTTGTACAAAAACTGATGTAGCATTCACAGACATAAATATGGACCATTAAAATAAATGGAAGCTATTTTTCTTTAATCTGGAGAGGGAGTTATAAAGGAAGAGACACAAAAGTGAGAAAGAAACAGGAAAAAAATCAGGAAGCACCTTTAGGAGAAAAGGGGCCAAGGCATTTGCTGTTCAGTTGTGAAGCAAAATGGAGTTGTGGCTGTCTGCTATCCTCTACTTGCTAGCCCAGCATTTGGGCCTAGTTTGCCTCATTTTGGGTCTATGTTAAACAGTCCCTATCAGGTCACCACTTTTCTACTCCTACAAACAAAGAAGGAAAGGAACACGATTGTGTCCATTTAATAATAAATAAATTCAGAGTGCATGTCCCTGTCAACACCTCCATCTTGCATGCCTCTTTTTAAAGCAAAAATGAGCCCTCACTTCTGCTGCTCCCCCTGCCACACAACTGCAAAGTTAAGCAATTTCTTTTCCAAACCAAGTTCCCACCCACAGGAAAAAAAAGATAACTACCAATTCCCCAGTCCTCTTCCAAACTGGAGACCCACCATTTTCTCAAAATCCAAAGAACTTTATGAGGGTATGTTCCTAACTTGCTGTCCAGTGGTCAAATTGCACCTGTGCTGCTCAGCATTTTTGGTCAAGCTTGCTGCTTGATTTACCTTGGTCCTACAGCCAGGATGGGCTGCACCCACGCTCTGCAACCAAGGCAGATCAAAGGTTTGCTCCAGGAATATCCCACATCCACAGGAGACTGCTTTCCACCTACTCCATGGGTGAGGCATAGCAAGCATGGTTGAGAGATCCCAGAGGAAGCTGGCAATGACCTGGTTGGGCTATCCCTGGAGTGGATGAGGAGCAAGCTTCTCATCATATGGAGTCAGGTTATAATGATGGTTTGACACCACACAGTATTAACCATCTTGTTAGCTGGCAGGTGTTAACAGCTACCAAATACTTAGTCGTTGAATACAGGTAAATTCTACATTAAGGGTCCACACAACCAGAGTTCATGGGTATTAAAAAACAGTGGTGATTTTTTACCATTACCATCTTCTAACAATGAACAAAAAAACTCCATTAAACCTAGGGAGATTTTACCTGAAGTCTCTTGTCTGGGATTCCTGCTATGTCAAAGAAACTCTCCATGTGTCCCAACAGAGAGACTATAAAACATAGTTCGAGGCTAAGAAAGCAAAGCTAGAGTGAAGAGAGGACCACAGTAATTTGGGGGATATCTTCTCTGGACCTCAAAAGGTTAGGAAAATGGCAAATAAATTACTGAAGTCCAATTCAGCATTATCTCTTGGCGGTGGATGCCGCCTTTCCCAGCACTGATTCACATCCCCCATAAAGAAGATCCATATGCAAGGAAGCAGGCAGATTTATGAGTGTGGACTCTCAGGGTAGTCACTGTCCCGGCAGCAACAGTTAGAGACTACTGTAGTCATGAGTCAGGCTGCAAAGGTGCTTCTTCGTTATGCCAAGTGAGACACGAGTTCCAGCCTTGTAACATAACCAGAGTATTATGAAATGTCTTCACGTTTATTGTTCTGCCCCACCTTGCAATATAATCTTGTACTTGGTAATAGTGGATTTTCAAGGAAATCCATTATCTGACAGGTTCTTTAAAAACTTGATAGGGGAAAATTAGAGAGACTGAAGATGGGAGCAGAGAAGATACAGGTTAAGTAAACTAATATTTCCTTATACTAATGTCAGTACAACAGAAAGTCCTACTGATAAAGTAAAGCAAGATTTCAAAGGACATGCAGACAGGGTGAGACGTATCTGGCTTAACAGAGGGTAATACATGGCCTCAAAATGAAATTTTCTTTAGTCACTTTTACAGTGTTAATATCTTCTATTGCAAATTTCAGTTTGGAGACTTCCCCAGTTCTCACTATGAACCACGAGTCATTATTCATATTTTCAGGCTACTGTAGTAATGGGAGTACTTCAGGATATCAAATCCTGCAAATGATACCTGTTGCTCTAGCCCCAGTGTCCAAACTCAGCTAAGGAGACAGTCAATAAGCAATTTCTTTTAGTTTTTGAAATTGAGAAAATCTTTTCTTAAAAATGTAACTTTTATCCTACTGTATTCTGAAAGCCAAAGCAAACGTGAGAGCACAAACAAAAAATAACGTTAAAGCTACGACCAGTAGAGACAGAACTTTGATCAGTGGTTTGAAACAACTTTTTGTGGTTACTGCACGTGTAGCCACAGCAAACATAACAGTGGCTGAGGTTTCTAGTGGTCAAAATCAAAATACAACCAAGGACAAGAGCTTTCACATGGGTGCTGCACATGAAATTAGTGGTGCTTGGTAACAGCCATGTGACAGTTTGAGTTCTTTTAAAAAAGTCTGCCATTAAACTGAAATAATAGTCAAGCTGTAAGACTCGCCTTTTACTTGCTGTATTTTAAAAATTATTTTATTATAAAGCTAGTGGAACTTGAGAAATGCAACTGTTTATCTTGTGCAACTGGCTGCTCTATACACAATGCCAATACTGTAAGGTTCACACAAAAATAAATTACAGAAGCAGAGTGTCGTGCCTTCTGCCTCCAGCAAGCCCAGCCGTAACGCACCCTTGGTCTGATTTGATACAAAGAAAAAGACTCATATTAAGTTTTCTTGTTCATACTCAGCAGTATGAAGCAGCATCAGAAAAGAATTTAATAAGCCCTCTTCTAATCCCTAATTCAGAAAAGTCGGACAGATAAATTGTTTGTACCTGCATCCTCAGTTACCTGCTTCTCTGCCACATCTTCTCCCACACTTGCTTGCTAGTTGTACACTATGAAAAGCAAAGTATGCAGCCTTTCTAGTGAGCAAAAGCCATTATCTGCCCACAACCAAGCACAATGCACATTTGAACAGGTCACAAGGCATCACTCAGTACATTAAACAAAACTTTAGTATCACCTCTCTCTAAACCACCTTACTGGTAATTGACTTAACTGGAAACTAAAAAACCTGCTGACAAGCAATTTAGTCAACTCTGCTACAAAGAGGTGAGTTGTGTTGTTACTGTAACACAACTGTCAGTCAGTGACATTTATGTCCTATTTCCCAAGGATTTCTGCATAAACTCCAGAGCCTGGACTCTAGGTGGTTTACGCAACATATAGAACTGTGATGAGACTTCCCAGCTTGACCTGAAGATTTTAATTCTGAGACTCAAAATAATTTCATGAAGATAAAATACAAATTGCATCTTTTAATAAGCCTTTAGAAAGTACAATGTAATCACAGTGTACAAGCTGGTTGGTCAGTGACCTCACTAAGCAACAGATAAATTATACATTGATCTAATTCTGCAAACATCACTCACAATACTTTTACACAGAAAGATTTAAAGCCTTGAAGAAGTGGTTAGAAAGGTTGCTCTGCATTCAGGAAACACCAGGGGCTCCAGCAATGCTGAGCTCTGGAAGAAGGGGGGTGATTCCCATCTGACCAGACAGAAGGTTCAGCAATACACTGGTCTCTCTCTGTGTAACCAGGTGTCAAAGTTAATTCTATCGAAGTCAACAAAGTGGTATTGATAAAAAACAGGCCCTAAAATTTCCAATAAAAAACTGCTTCCAAGTAATACTGAAGGCTGTAAAATTCACATAGCTGTTACTTAACATCATGCATAAAGCAGACCAGTGGTCTGTTTCACAACCTACCCAATCTGCTTTTCTAAAGAAGACATCTTTGTTATGAATAATCACAATATAACGTTACTAGAAGAGGGCTGATTTCATCTTAACACTAGGCTCTTTGCAATGGATTTATATCAATTAGCATCCCTATTTCATGTTTGTTCTGCACAGAGGAATAGGGTAGGGGGGAAGTTTTCCCTTTCCCACCAAATAACAAATACGCAGAGAGAGGCTGAACATCAAATATCTGGTATAGTGCAGGAAAAGAAAAGCAACGTGATTGCAGTAAAAACAAAGGATAACACAGGTGGGTGTAAAAGACATTTCATGAGAAAAAACACATTAGAAATCCACATGGTCTTCTTGAGTACTCTTTCAATCCCAGTTTTGAGTATCAAGGTGGCTGAAATTCGACAGCGGTTCATTGGAAGCACAGAGAGGCTTTAGTACATATATTGGTTCATTGCCTCTGTTACAGAAAAATTCAATCATATTTTTATATTTAAAAATAATACTCCAACCAGACTGATATACTTGTTTCTACAGAAGACCAAACACTGCAGCAATTATTCAATGAAATCATTATAAGGCAGAAATACTTCATGGGATGCGGATTGTCTTCCTTGTGACTATGGCAACATACACTCTAGGACAGTATTCACACAGTCTTTAAGCACCTAAATTTGTGTACCTATGCTATGCACCTACTTTCTCTATGAAACTGGTTTAGAGATACAGATCTCTGCTCTGAGTTGTTCTGCAAAAGCACCCTTTAACTTACTGGCTCCCCAGGAAACTTACTCTCCCGGTTTTGCTTCTAAATCCAGATCTGTAACAAAGAGAGTGAATCCTCCTTCCTGGCTGATGTTTGCCTTGCCTGGCATTCCAGTTTGGAAGAACTACTGTATTTACACTTCAGTCTGTAACTGATTATCAAGGTAAATAGCAGAAGAACAAACCTTTAAAATTTTAGGAAGATCCCCTCAGGTAACTTGAACATTATCTTAATTAATGATATTGTGAACATCATTTCATCTCTCCTCACTCAGACAGCCCATCCAACAACATGTTGAGTGCCCCAAGCACCCACAGGTATCAATTCTGCAGCAAGTAGAATTGCTGTAGACATGCTGCCAAGATAGAGTGCTAATGGTGGTTACACCTTTTCTCTTTGGTAATAAACCTGTTTCATTTGACTAACTTCTTTGTCAGAGCCCAGTGTAAGAAGCCTCAAATGCGTAACTATGATCTGACTTTTGAGAAGGACTAGGATCACTAGAGTATTTTTTCTGAGATCTGAACACCTCCATCCACCACCAATCCCCAGCGTGTTCCGACATCTAGCATTACAGGAGCATCCCAGGAGTGTGGGTGATGCCCCTTCTCACACCCTTCCTCTCCTTGCTTATAGCCATCACAAAGACAAACAGAAGTGGAGAGCAGCCGTTAATAAGAACCTTCTTTATCCTAATGACTGCTGCTACTCCCTTTTGTCAGCAGGTTAACGAGGCCAGGGAATACCTGCGTTCCCACCTCAAATATTGAAGCTGGTCCTCTTGAAGTCAGTGAAGTTCACAAGGGACTGTACCTTTTTTTAAAACTGAAACTGGAAGAAAAGAATACTCAGAATTACAGTACCTTACTGGACATACCTCCTCCTGCAGTCCTAAAATTTTGGTTTGAATCTTTCTCCTTGGCAACAAAGAGAGACTCGGGCCGTAGACGGTGAATACACTTGACAAAACCTCTTTTGTCATTTACATTTAACTAGTGTATCACCACTTCTGTAAGAGCCAAGAGATGCATTACTTGCCTAGCATCAGTAAAAATGTTTTCCATCCATTTTATTCAGAAGCTATTGCAACTGATGAAGAAGATACAGAAACCTACAGATAAGGCTTACACAAAAGGCCTTATCTTTTCATTTAGTCAAGGCTCAAGTTCCTTTGATACAATAATAGAATATTTTTTGTTATCTGCACTTCAGCTCCATCAGCCCAAATGATAAAGTATAAGCTCCTTTCTTTTATTTGAGGCTAGCAATAAAAAAGGTCAAGCAGAACGAAGTTTGTACATTTTTAAAGAATGCTCAATGCTTGGACAATCCTCTTCTGTTTCCCTCTCACAAAGTTTAATGTCCCTTGTTAATCTATGTATGCTTTTTTGTGTGTTCATCATCACGGTACCTGAACATTGTATTAAACCAGAGACATAAATAGTGCAGCTTCCTGTGGCACAGCTAACCCACGCTTGAGTTGGCGGGGAAAGCCACTGAATTAAAGCTATGTTCTGCTTATTCCTATGAGCTATTTTGCTCAGGTGTATTTATTATTTTGCTGCCTGTATTACAGCAACCCCTAAGCAGACTTGCTTGATGTCGTACAACCTCACATCGTAGGTCAGTGTCTAGGTTACACCTCACTTCAGGAAGTTCTCGCTTTCACATTGAGGTTTGTAGCAGGATGCTACAAACATCGCACATCCCAGTCTGGGTATCTCTCATCAAGTGGGACTCATGCACAGAAGGGGGATTAGGACCATTGTACATGCTAGATAGGCAATCACACCTACCTCTCTACTTTTACCTTCTATAGAGTGTCAGCTTCCCAACTTCTGTTCTGCCTCCTACTGCAGTGCCAAAGCCTAGACAATACCAAAGGAAAAGCCGCCATTTTTCCACTTGCCAACATCAGTTTTTCTCAAAATAGTCAAAGACTTGCTGCAGAAGGAAATCATGATGCAGAAAGTGAGTTTCACCTCTGTAAGCTGCCCAATCCGATCCAGTTTCACTGAGACTGTTGATATTACAAATCTCATAACAAGTCATAACTACAATACAAATCCTCTTTGCTCTAGGGATGAGACTTGCATAAACGGTATTACAGATGTCACACAAATTTGCAAATGTCCCTAGAGGAAACTAAGACCCACTTTGCAGAATTCGTTTTAAAGAAAATGTTTCCATCTATATTGTTCAAAGTATCATCTAAATTTACCTACCATAATGAAGGCAGTCAAAACTACATGTTTTCTATGGTACAAAAATATAGACCTAGCATATCAACAGTGAAACAGATTGAACAAACACCTCTGAAGAAAGTCCCTGTTTACATAACAATCTGGATTACTTAGAAGATTTGGGAATCTATGAAAGAATGACGATTACAAACACCAAAAAAAGTCCCAGAGCAAGGATTTTTATCAGTCTGAAATACAAAGGCATAAATTAATGAAAGTAGTCTGTCAACCAGCCCTGAAGTTGACCTGTTAGTAAATGAGGATTTGGCTTTTCCATTCAATGTATCTGTACTTCTGTATGTTTGCAAGCACTGTATCATTTATGTACCTCTTCAAGTTAGCTGATATTTTCCCTCATTTTATGACCACCAGTTCCTGTTTCCCTTACCTGATTCTTTTTAAAGGTCAAAGGCCAGAAATGCAGCTTTTTCAACCCATCTTCTTCAATCTCTATTTTGTTTTCTGTCATTCCTACACCATATTTCACTTTTTCATAAACCACTACAGTAAAGTTATATAATAACTGGCTAATCCACTTGTCACAATGCTGCAATTTTCCCAGTTCAAAGCAGGAGCTAAAATGGTGACAAAGCAATGGAAAAAGAAAATTAGTCTTAGAAAAATTCAGAGCAGAAGATTTTTGCTAAGTTTTGTGCATTTTGGTGTTTACATGATTTCATTTGTTAGTAACACTTCAAAATACTAGAAGTCTCTATGAATGACCCATAGAGGCAGTGCAGTATGAGGAGTAATCACACTTACTTCGACAAGAGCAAAAGAAAAAGAGTGGACCAAAAGTCATGTAGAGGTTTGGGTTTAAATCACATCCTTTACAACTCGCTAATTTTCTTTTTTAACGAAGAAACTCAACTCTTTGTCTTTTGCACTCAGCATGCATACTTTCTCAAAATACTCTGGCAGATCAGAAAGACTTTATCTTTTTATAATACCCGTTCTTCATAGCTGCTGTATCTTCCTGGAAAGAAGGCTGTGGGAAAGATGGGTACCAGCCTCAGGAAACCCTGATGCAAGTGGTTCAGTTCATATAATGGCAACTTCAATGGCATACCTACTTCTTGCCGAACTTCTTGCCCAGGTCTGCTCTTTGATGAAAATCTGGGAGAGGAGTTTCAACAAGGAATACTTGCAGGTGGGTTATATATGTAGTTATTTTCAGGATGATACCGTGCAACAGAACAAGCTACACTGAACTCCCGCTGCTCATTGGGTGTGCAGGATGCCACACGCCACCTCTGCCAAGAGAACACCATCCAGAGAAGTATGTTGTAGGCGAGTCTCTTCTATTCACATCTACCTTAGCTTCACATTCAGGGTTAATGCATTTACATACATTTCTCCAAGAGGTCTACCATGTGGGGATTCTTAAACTGTACTGTATCATCAAATAAATGCTTGATCTATCTCTATTTTCTTAATAAACTTGGCTCGCTCTTTTTCAGCCTGCAAAATTACCAAGTACTAAGATACCTCGGTGATGGAAAAAACAGAAAACACCAAACCAGACAGATTCTGTTCTCTTTAACTGAAATGCAAATTCCTTGTTTCACACAGGAAATTTTAGTCAGAACAACTGCACAGACACAAATCTTCCCAGAGGTGAGTTTTGTGAATGAACATTTAACAGAATGTAAAGCCAAGCTGCAACCCTGCAAATGCAAAGTTGAAACAAAGAAAGAGACAGCAGAAAAAAAAGAAAACTCTATTTAAAAATAAAATAAGCTAGGATCAGGTCATATTCATCTATAGAAATGAATAATGAAACAGACATACAAAATGTTCAGAAAGTTATGGTTGCAGAACCATCATGGATTGTATTCAGGGAATCATTTCTTTCTCCAAAACCATTGGAGGTCAGGCCTATTGGTAATTTTCATGAGCATGTTACAGGACTTGCAAAGCAAGCAACATGCAATTCCTCAAACATCTGCCTTTAAAGTGATACAGCTATAATGCAAGCACAAAAAGCACCATGCAGACAAATCAAGTGCAGTTACTTGGGAGAAAGTTCAAAGGTCAATTCAACATTGCTTCATTTGTGGGATTTTTAAAATGCCTGGGCTCCAGACAGTTGCATGGAAATTTCAGCTTTCATTGTATATTCTTTTTTTGAGTTTCTACTCTTTCAAGCCCCTGCCAGGAAGACCAAAGCTTGAAAATACAAAATAAGGAAGCCTTAAAAACTAGAAGACAGACAAAACATCTCATAATCATTAAAAATTTACAATCTTTAAGACTAATTGCATTTTCTTTGCAGTCTTGACTTACAATTTGAAAGCAGAGACTAGAATATTAGCAGTAATTAATACAAGGCAAAACAGTGCAAGCAAAACTGAGTGTCACCCTTCATGCCACAATATTCAACCAGCAACTATATGTATGACCTTCAATAGATATAAAAGCCAAATCTAATTCTTTACATATCACCCAAGTAAACAGGCAGCTGGACTAAGCAAATTAGACAAAGAGGCCACGAGAGAAAATTATTGTCATTGCAAATTACTGAAAGCTCAGAGCTGCAGGAGCCTCTGGTACCATTATCCTCCTTTGTATGGGAAACTTTCTTTTTCAAATCATTCAAATTCAGTGTCATTGTTACTCTAACACATAGTCTCTCACACGATGTTTTGCATATCAGCTCAGGAACTCTGTAAATAGCCCCACACACAAAATAACTGAGCCATTCCGTACCTTGTAGGTGACAAATGATAAGGAACTTAATTATATTGCAAGTCATGTCCAATATTGGTTTACTCCCAACTTAGCTATGCAGCTGTCAGCACACAAACCACTAAGTTTGTACCTCTGTTTCTGCAACCATAACTGTGTCAAACAGCATCTGCTAACAAGTTTAGTCCCCTTAAGAAGGATTTAAAATATTTTATCATACAAATTGAACACTTTATCATGTGGATTTCAGAGTAATAGTCCTTTTGATTCACACACAGCTTGAAAACATGTCAAACATTTATTTCAAAATCTCTTGTCAACAAGCTATGGAAAATGAATTTTATTTCAGGCATTCTGGACTGTTATTGACAACAGAACAGTTTTTCAGCCTGCTATAAGAGTTTCCAGGATCCCAGATTTATCTCTCCATCTCCACACTTCTTGTTCCCTAGCAGCTTGTGTAACTTACCAGTGATGCATTCCTCAGCATAGGCTGTCAGTTCTGTACCCATCTGCAGTGACGTTTTTAAGTCACTAACAAGATGACCTAATCAGCATCTGTTCTTGCTATGCCCATGTGCTACCATGACATTTGTTTCTTTTTACCATGAATTCTTTTTCACACGTGAAATAGCGTTAAGAAGTTCTAGTGGAACAGGCAAAAATACAATGTTTTTCATAAGCAATATCCTAAAACTGTTTCAGTGACTTCTAAACGATTTATATACTTCACTTGCAACTACAAACAACAGGATAAACGCTTGCTTTACTCCTGATCCTTTATTTTCATCCCTTCATTTTTATGAGAAGCTTTGATGAATAGCATGCTTGGTTTTCCCATGGTTTTCCCATCATATTAAGAGCAATTCTGGACATAGTCACACCTCTAGCTCAGCTGTATACTGGATCAAAATTAATGGCATATTACTTGAAATTTACAGGATTTATTTTTGTTTCCATAAAGATTAAGATAATCTTTGATCTGGATTTTATTTCCAGGAAGAACTGTGTATGCTGAAGATAGAAAGCAAAAGAATGACACAGTTTCCAAGAAGTCATGAAGATGCTGACATACAAGATGTAGGAGGAACAAACTCAGAAAAAAACTACAAGAGAATATAGATAATGATATACCAACAGATACATAAAAGTCAAATCTTACAGTATTTACAAAGGTCTGCTGGAAGCAACTATCACTGCAAAAGCACAGAAAAAGACAGCAGGCCAGAGCCTGCATCAGGGAAGGGACAGGGAAAGGTACTGCATCGTACATCACCATAGGCACGGCTAGCCTTTCAAAAGTACAGCATGATCCCCCCTGCGTCACTGTGGCCCACTAGCTGGTATCAAAGAGGAGGAAGAGGAAGATAACAACCCACCAACCACCTGTCCCTTTTGAGGCATCTGGTGCCAATATTTGTAAGAGAGTGCCTTAATTTCAAACCCCCAGACATACAGACAGATTGTCTTCTTACTCTCACCCATCCTTTCAGAAGTACCTCTGTCTTTGTTTGGATCTTTAAGACAAAACTCTAGTAGCAGAGACTCAGGTAAGTCAGAAACAACACATATTTATATTTTTCTTTGCCTCGGAGTAGGTATGTACAATATTACAACATTAGAACGCATACCAAAATGTTCTCTCCTGGTAGCCTGCAAACAAAGCCCCCCTTAGCCTATGCATGCAAAGGTTAGAATCATAGAATCATAGAATAGAATCACTCCGGTTGGAAAAGACCTTTAAGATCATGAAGTCCAACCATGAACCCAGGACTGCTAAGTCCACCACTAAACCATGTCCCCAAGGCCGACATCCAAACATTTTTTTAATACCTCCAGGGATGGTGACTCTACCACTTGCCTGGGTTAGTGCACTGCACACTCATGAGACATAAATAACAAAGTTACCGTTTAATACATAGAGCACCTTTATCTCATTAAGCACTGAATGCAAAAGCATGCTCCATAACCTCAACACTGTAACAATATATTCCTATAACCAGCACAGCAATCAACTCAAACCCTTGCAATGCAGTTGTATCATGATATATTTGCATTGAATGTCATGTTCCAAATTGGAACTGGCAAGCATCTTAGCCTCACACAACAATGCCATATGGAGTTACATCTGATACTGCTCGAGCAGAACTCCCTTCCTATCCAGAATACATCAAACGATGCCACAGATATGCTATGGCATTTAAATAGTAATAATGCGGATGTGAGGGCTAAATTAAAAATGTTTTGCATATTAGAACCGATTTGCACACTAAGATAAAAAAAGGGATTCACTGACTTTTAGCAGCAGAACCTATAGATACGCTAAAAAAAATTTTATTTAATTACCTATATGTCAACTTTCTTTGCAGAACAATTATAGGGCTAAATATACATTGAAATATTAGCACAGAGAGAAATGTTCAACTAGCAACAAAGATTTTGTTGCAAGTGGATAAGAGGAGCTGAGCAATGGAAGTTGTGCATCAAATCAGATGGCGCAAGGCTGGGCTGGATGTCAGAAATGGAAGCTCCACTTCATTTGCTGCTACAAAACTCTACAGATGTGAGTTTCGTGCTTGTGCAAATCAGATTCATGTTTTCCACTTCCACAAAGAACAGCTGAGATGTGTGTGTTACCTCACCAATATGCCTCCACTCTGGCCAACCAGGGTCACTTACAGGCAGAGTAATCTCTTGATTTTACTGCTTTATAGACCCTGTAGTTTATACAGTTGCAGTGTGCTGTTGCTCTCAGCACAATTCAACTGCTTGCTGTCAAGAAAATTAAAATATTATCAGTTAAAACCCATTACAAGAATTTTTCTCTGTTTAACATCAGATCATTTGTCCAATTCATGCCTAGACCAGACAACCATCAGACAGAACCTCTCACTAAAGTCTTGATCAGGATTTGAGAGTTACCATGTCACTGGAGTACTGCTACCAATTAACCAGGCTGCCTATCATCCCTTGGGAAATCTGTTATTCAGTAGAAGTGACTGTTCAAGACTCCAGTGTCGGACAACAGAACCAAAAAGCACAATCTCCCATAAGAACAATACCTTTACTTTTATGAAGGAACAGATTATTCCAGAGAGCCAGACAAAGAAGGTTTTGTCCCAGGATCATTTACCCAACTTTTTGGATTTTTTCAAATTAGTATGTGGCATGATAGATACAATGACCAAGTATTTGATGGGTCAAATCCCAGAGGTTTTTCTTCAGCTCAGACAGACTCACTAATGAATACACTGGGAATGCAGGTTGAGTGAAGACAACAGGATTCCTTAAACAGTTTTCATTTCCTGGAGCGCACTGCTAACTAGTATTTGCAGTCTCTTTTCCAGAGGACCTCAAAGGTCAGAGCACTTCCAAGATGTCCTCTTCTACCAATACAGAAATAGGCCTTTCTCAGCCCTTGAATACAGTGTCCACCTGGCTTATTCTCTACTTGCTCTGCAGTAATACTGGCCTTCCAGCAAAGCATAGCAAAACTGATTTTGCTGCATGTTTTCAGAGATCCCAAGTTAATGCATTTATAAGACAAGTGTGCTAAGATAAGCTTTCCAGAGTTCCAAAGAAAACACAAATACCCTTCAAGTTACTTCATAATTGTTATTAATGCTATAGCTTCAGGTGTTCAAACCATTCAGAGCATCCAGCAAACACAAATATTATATTTTGCATAGCACAGCATGTACATGCTTGCCAAGTCCCGAGTTCCCTCAATGAAGCACAGAAACTGGCTGCTCTGAGGCACATTTCCAGGGACCAATCAACCAACACCATCAGAGCCAAGACACTAAAGTGACTATCAAACAACAATAGCCTAGTACCTTTTCAGTAACTCCTTCCATGTCATCAAAGTTACCGAGTATCTGGGTAGCTTCTGAGCAGCAGCCCAGGCACAGCAGCCAACCTATTTCAGAGGCACTTTAACCATGCTGCCCACTAGTGCACAGATCAGTGCACACACCCCTCAAGACCAGTCCAGGAGAAGAAAAGCCTTAAATGTCCCAGAATCCAGAACTCTCAGCTCCTTTCCCACATGTTCTGCCACAACAGTTGGTTTCTGACAGAAACATCTTGCTGCCTATCACCAGGCTTGTGTTTTTCAGGGCAGCCAAGCCACTCCACAGAACCTGGTGAGTAACTTGGGCCTATTCTTTCATGCGCCATTGATACTGTGCAATTTGGATACCTAGAATTTATTTATTTATTTATTTTACTTCGGGACTCAAGAAATATGTAGGAGATTGCAGTTCTCTGGACTTGTGCTGCTTGGTGACAAATTCTCATTTTAAAACTATTTTAAATCACATGCATCCAGACAACAAAAGCAGTGCAATATTAAAAACCAACCTTCCAAGGGTTCTTTTTCTGACTTTGAATAGCAGCAGCAATACTTTCTACATATGTAAGATAGTTATTTATGAATTACAGGCGTGTTCAAGGTTTAAAAAGCTTTAGAACATAATTTGTGTAAGAACTTTCAACAAGAAGGGATTCCGAGTTCTGGTAACCTCTCGTGAAGCAAAAGAGTGGAGTAAAAGAAACTTAAATTTCCATGGGAATGTGAGCCAGGCTTTAAAACAAAAATGTGCCTTCTTGTAAGAAGATGATAAAAGGAAGTGATAAACGGAAGACTAGGGAAAACGTGGGCCCTCTCCAGAAGGAAACAGGAGATTTGGTCACCCAGGATATAGAGAAGGCTGAGGTTCTCAATGACTGTTTTGCCATGGTCTTCTCCAGTAAGTGCTCAAGCCACATTGCCCAAGTCGTGAAAGGCAAAAGTGGGGACTGGGAGAATGAAGAACCACGCATGGTAGGGAAAGATCAGGTTTGAAACCATCTAAGGAACCTGAATGTGCACAAGTCCATGGGACCTGACGGGATACACCCTCAGGTCCTGAGGGAAGTGGTGAATGAAGTTGCTAAGCCACTATCATCATACTTGAGAAGTTGTGTCAGTCCGGTGGAGTTCCCACTGACTGAAAGAGAGGAAACATAACCCCCATTTTTAAAAAAGGAAAGAAAGAAGACCTGGGGAACTACAGGCCAGTCAGTCTCATCTGTGTGATTGGTAAGATCATGGAGCAGATCTTCCTGGAAACTATGCTAAGGCACACAGAAAACAAGGAGGTGATTGGTGACAACCAACATAGCTTCACCAGAAGCTATAGCATTGGTGGGTAAGGGAAGAGCAACTGATGACATCTACCTGGACCTGTGCAAAGCATTTGACACTGTCCCTCAAGACATCCTTGTTTCTAAATTAGAGAGGCACGGACTCGATGGATGGACCACTCAGTGGATAAGAAATTGACTGGATGGTCGCACTCAAAGGATTGTGGTCAACAGCTCGATGTACAAGTGGAAACTGGTGACAAGTGGCATTCCTCAGGGATCAGTACTGGACTGGTTCTCTTTAACATTTTTGTTGGTGACATGGATGGTGGGATTAGGTGCACCCTTAACAAGTTTGCCGATGACATCAAGCTGTGTGGTGCGGTCAACATGCTGGAGGGAAGGGATGCCATCCAGAGGGACCCTGACAGGCTCAAGAGGTGGGCCCATGCAAATCACGTGAAGTTCAGCAAGGCCAAATGCAAGGTCCTGCACATGGATCAGGGCAATCCCAAGCACAAATACAGCCTGGGCAGAGAATGGATTGCGAACAGCCCTGAGGAGAACGACTCGGGGTGTTGGACAATGAGAAGCTCAACATGAGCCGGCAGTGTGTGCTTGTAGCTCAAAAAGCCAACAGTATCCTGGGCTGTATCAAAAGAAGTGTCACCAGTGATTCTTTCCCTTTACTCTGCTCTCGCGAGACCCCACCTGCAGCACTGTGCCCAGTTCTNACAGCCATCCAGTACTTGAAGGAGGCCTATAGGAAAGCTGGAGAGGGACTTTTTGTGAGGGTACATAGTGACAGAACAAGGGGGAACGGTTTCAAACTAAAGGAAGGTAGATTTAGATTGGATATTAGGAGGAAGTTCTTTACTGTACGGGTGGTGAGACACTGGCACAGGTTACCCAGGGATGTTGTGGATGCCACCTCCCTGGCAGTGCTCAAGGCCAGGTTGGATGGGGCTTTGAGCAACCTGGTCTAGTGGGAGGTGTCCCTGCCCATGGCAGGGGAGCTGGAAACTGGATGATCTTTAAGGTCCCTTCCAACCCAAACCATTCTATGATTCTATAAGATGCCAATGTATAAAGCTTGGCAGGTGATCATTTTCATACATCTAGGAACTAATTGCATCATAAAATATGTATTAAATACAACTTGTCTGTGCATGAAATCCTTTTGACATTTGAGTGGTTATAAATGAACCATACCTCTTTGTACAAATTTTAACTTCACTTCTGTGTAACAGTTTTATGAAAGTCAATGCAATCCATCAATCTCTCTGAAGTTTTGCTTTAAAATATCAAGTTTTTGCTGCTGAATTGCTTTAGACTAGACCTGACATCTCCAATTGTGCCAACTGATCAAAAGACCAGACAGCTATATTCAAAAGCAACAAAATGATATTAAAGTATGTTCGTGTGCAGCTACTGCTAAATGAAAAGACAAAATTTGTGCTTGCTGGTTATAGATAACCAGATATTTCCTAACTTTCAGCTGGAGCTAGGTCAAAGCTATGGTGCTCTGGCGCTGATAGCAATATGTAGGAACTGAGAAACACACAACAAGGACCTAATGGTCAAATTCTAACTTGTAACTCAGTGTATCAGAGGCAAGTAACAGCACGTCTGGAAGCTTTAAGTGCCATGTAAAACTATATTATCCTCAGGCAAGTAGGGAAAGCTTTTCAAAAGCAGCTAATAGTTTTGGATGGCTCATATATTAGGAGACCACAGGAAGAACTGAAATGGGCTCAATTTTCAGAATATGAATACTTACAGTGTCCTGAAAGATATCCGAATTTGCCCATCAAAATTTGGTCTAGCAGTCACAAATTTCTGCAGCTCAGCAATGGAGCAGTTAGGTAAGCACTACCACTCTCAGCCTTGTAAATCATGTCTTACATAGGCATATCCAGAAGAGCATTCAACTCTAGACAAGATATTTTTCTTCTTGTCCTCCCCTCAGTGGTTTCAGAGAACTCAGAAGTTCCTAGCAAGATTGTGTGACTTTTTAAAAGCAGATGAACTAACATTACCTACATTGGGAATTATGGTCCACAAACAACACCAATAACATACTTTTCAGTGCAACTCATTTAACTCTCAGATTAAAACATAAAATGTCACAAATCTAGAATTAAAGTCACATAAACTTCAATAATCACCTAAACTTCTCATCCATTCATTGGTCATCTTCATTCTTCTTTCAAGTAATATATCATGGACAGCAAGATGTATAAACAAAGGAAAACAAAGTCAAATTATTTAAAGTCATCAATAGCCAATTATTTTAGCAGATACAACTTATAAACATATAGAGATTTTAATTTCATACATATCATTACCACATGTAATAAACTTATGTTTGAAAAGTACTGATTTCACTTACTTCTGTTGCATTTCTTAACTCCAGTTGCTGTATTACCAGTATATTGATCCATATTTATAAACCAATAAAATTTTCAAGAATGATTAAGTGATTTAGATGTCTAAGTCCTATTTTCAAAAACAAACAACTGGAGTGTACAGAATATATGTATCCCTGGGTGAGGAACTGCTCTTACCCAAAACTATTCTAAAAAGTTTTTTGTTGTCCTCTCACCTTTGTTGCTACTTCCATAAATGCTATGTAATTTTTTCCCCATGTCTTATCCTTTCATTAGTAGGCTACTTGTATTACTGCTTTACCTAGGATCTCAAATCAAGCTTTAAAGCTTCATTAGACTGTGTACGTGTTTGTACAGATCTTAGAAAGAGACAAAATCACACTCTCTCTGTGTTAAACACTGAAGCACACAGAAACTAGGACCAAAAAACTATACAATTAAATAGCCAAGGTGCATTTGAGAATCTCGGCTTAAATTACTTCCTAAAATTATAGAAGTTACCCCTGCAAGTTGCAGAAATTAAACTCAAGTTGCTGGTTTCCCAACCTATTGTCATAAATATTCTTGATTGCCATTCTCATGTACTATTTTCACTTCAACAGGTGTAATCTCTTGTCTTGGCAAAAGTAATCCACATAGTAATGACATGGTATGCTGCCTCTGAAGAGCAGAGGTAAGGGTGAAATGATCTCTGCCAGAAGGTCAAACTCTGCATCCTCCCCTACAACCTGTATATCCTTAAAGAGAGAAGACAATCTCACCGTTATCAAATATACTTGCCCAAGGAAAAAGTAAATTGAAAATTCAAAAAAAAAAATCACAGCATCGCACCTACTTAATCTATTCCTGTTTTACTAAGCAACATCTGTTCCTCTTTGTTTTGCATTCACATAAATTAAAAGAGAAATACTAAAATCTGCATCTGATTCTGATTGTTCTAGTATCAGCTCATACATCCACAACACTACTAAAGAAGATAGCCAAAGTCCCAGCCTCACTCACAAATGAAAAGTAAAACCATTTGAATGAAAGGTTCTCTACAAACAAAAGGTAGCTGGTAGTTGCTTATTAAGAAGATAATGACTAACAAGCAGGTAGGATTAAGCTGTGCAGAATCCGTAGTTCTATTTTTAGAGCCCACAGCCCCAGGCTGAATGCTGAGGTACTGTGAATTGTGTGAATTATACTAACATGCTCCACAGTTGCTTACTAGGCATGCTTCTTATTATCTAGACAGGATAAGAGTCTAAATAACATCTGTACAGACTGAATGAGAGCCAAGACCTCAGTGGATGATCCCACCAACATCAACTTTTTGTTGAAATTATCTGGAGTAGACATGCTGTAAGAAAACTAACAATTTGGGGGATGTTTCTTCCCAAAAGAAATTATTTTAAAAGATAGTTTAGAAATGCCAAATAAACAAACAAATGGCATTCTGTTCACTTTTGGCATGATGTAAAAGATAAATAATCTGATCATGTGGAAAAGGAGCTGACTTCCAGTATAAATACGTATTCTAATCTCTTTGTGTTACAAAAAGAGAAAACTAATAGGATTTAGGTCATATCCTCCACACCACAGAGAACACTGACAGATAGGCCCTGCATCTAACTTCCAGCACAGCCTCTCTCCACATGACTGTAAGTGGGCCCACAGTCACCTCACGTTTCCACGCTTTTCCCTGAGTCACAGTGTACAACTGGCAATGTCACCATTTGTTCTCCCAAGATGTTTTTTCATTTCATAATTCAAATCAACGGTAATCACTGGATAACTCTAATCAGACTGCTCAGCATACCTTTTGTTACGCCTCATGTTAGGACATGGAGTGGAAGAAGCAGGTAGCTCCTGAAAAAACTTTAAGAATATAGTAGGGCTTATAAAAGCTCTGGCAGGAGAGAAGAAATTTCTAGAAGCAGCCTTGGAAGAATCAAGAGACTGCTTAGACCACAACAAGCAAAAAACCACTTCGTTGTCAGCAAGAACTAGGAAAGTATCCATCATTGCTACCATACAAGAAAAATACAGGACAAATAGGGCAAGCAAAGAAAAGAACCTTTCACCCTAAATAACAATCACTTTACACAAGGGAACAGACAAATCTGGTGAGTTAAATGAAGTTCATCAGATTCCCAATGAACTGCATCCCTACTTGCGGGTGCAAAAAAGAGTAAAATTCTTTTCTTCCATGGTGGCTTCACAATATAACCTATTCACATGGAAGTGGTAAACACCACGGACGGGTTTTTTCATCTATTGCTCATACAAACTCCTCCAAAAATACAAGCAAGTTCCTCTGAGCAACTTCACACCCTCATCCAATACTGCAAATGACACACTTGATCCAAGACTTAAATTTCTAATATTGTAAAGCTCATTCTTCATTGAGTTGGATTTACAACAAATCCTTTGCACCCAGAGGTAAAAGTTCAGGACCGACAACATTTTGTAACATTTGGAACTGAGAATCATGTCCATAAGATCCATATCCTATGTTTACATTAATACCCATCTGTTCAGATGGCATGATGCCTACTCTGAAGAAGTCAGCTGAACCTGGTCTCCAGGGCACAGATGCCAAGTTTTACATGATTTTCACGGAAATGCTACGGAGACCGTATCTGCTGCAGAAAGGCTCTTTCTCCTCCCCATTTACTTGGAAGCACTGCCCTCAGAGAAACTCAACTGTGCTTCTTTAAAAGACAGAAAAAATTTTCAAAAATGAGTGAAAGGTTACCAAAAGACTAACTTCATGGGGTTTCTGGATGCCAATTAGACTGTTGCTGCAGCTATAATGAAAAGATTATACAATACAGAACACTGTCCCCTTCACTCTGCAAGTGGACATAGGGAGAGACAAGATGTAAAGGCAGAGATAACTGTTCACTAGCTATTACAGGAAAAGATAAGCTGACAGAGCTCTGAACATCTACCAAGCATTAGCTCCAAGGAATGGGTATTCAAAAGAAGTGCATTTCGTAGGACCTTTTACGTCTACTATTGCTTCTTGTAATCTGCTAACAAACCTGGTACATGGGAAAAAAACAAACACTTATGAGAGACTGCTTTTCAAGAAAAAATTTCAGCTTATGAATATGGGAAATTCTTAGCAAAGTAAAATGGAAAAAAGACCATGGCCTCCACGTTATGTTAGCCTATTTAAGCTAGAGGCAGCAGCAATCTGAAATCCTGGATATGACAAATACTAAATGCAAATGTACATGGTGGTTCACACTACAGACTGGGTAAGGAAGCTAAGGGAAGTTCTGATTGGAAGCAAGGATCATGGCATAGCAATGTCTGAATTTTGTAACACACTGGAAAAAAAAAATAAGTAAAATCTGTTAAATACTAAGGACACACTTCGTTTGGAATTTTAACAGTGAACAGAAGAAAAAGAGGTCTCTGCATGAAATTCATAGGTCTTGTCAGATCCACATAACAACAGCATCTGTGTGGCATCCTGTGAAATCATTCCTTTTAAATGACATTCTGGAAATGAAACACAATTTTTTGGCTGCAGTCTCATGCAGTTTTGAGCCATGCTTCATATCTACTCATACCTCCACATACACAAAGGACTGACTAAAGCATCAACTGAATTTCATGCAATATGGGCATCAAATTAAAAACAAAACCCAGAAAAACCCACCTGTGACTAAATGTTCATAACAATGTAAAGATATTTTTTGTTTTTTAACAAAACAGAGGTCCTATTGTAAGAGTAAGTATTTGTGTATCCATAATTCAAAATACCACTTAGCACCAACTATTACATCAAATAATGCTTTGGACATTTAACATTTAAATTACTGTTAACACAAACAATACACCATATTTCTGTCAGGCTTGTATTATCATACATTTTTATGTATCAAAGGGAAACACCCCATCACTCACCACAGCCAGGTCTGGCAGCAGAGCCTTTCTGCCCAACGCAAGTTTGGTTCTCTATCTCCACACTCTAACCTCTCTGGGGTCTTGGCCTAGAGACATCCTGGTAAGCAGACAATTTTTTTCCTGTTGCATACTACCTTCCTGTTAGATCAGGCTGTACCTCACCATTATTTCTCCACTACCGTATCTCACAGCTTCATCTCTCACCTCAGCACCACCTACTCAAGCCCCGTCTCAAGAGGAGCCCTTCCAGACCCCACCACCTCTGGGGCAATCATCTCACAGCACAGGCTGCTGGTTGGCTGGTTAATCACATCTGGGAGAAGCACTGGGTCTTTCTGCTAATGGGCTACACCACAATACGCATAACTCGCCTAACACCCATCTGTGGGAGCTGCACACGTGGAGCAACTTTGAAATCCATGTCACAGTTCTCCAAAGTGAGATGAAAAAGCAAAAGAAAGGACTTTGGAGTGCCTTCTAGTGAAGAACATGATCACAGCAGTTCCTTCTGCAGCTAGCTGAATTCAAGAACTGAGCAGACATGAACTGACACCTGGGTAACAGCAGAGATAAGAGAGTGCACCTAAAATTGAGATCACTCTGATCCTCTTCAGATAAAACACATGGTACTCCTTTACCTACTTGTTTGAAGAACCACTCTTTCATGCAATAGAACTTTCTAGGATAAAGTATTTTCAGGAAGGTGATAAAAAAGAGACTGAAATTTTGCAAAACCAACATCTCTAAAGTATCAAAAGATAGATTAGACACGAGATAGATAGAGGGGAATGAGAAATAGCCTAAATATCTGTGACAGCCTAGATATGGTTAAAAAAATAGAAACCAAATAAAAAAAACAACACCAAAACTCTCTCACCCTCGATGGCCCTGTCCTAGATCACATCCCTGACAGTACAGTAAGGGCTAAAAACACCACCTAACCCCAGAAACATCAATCAGTTTAACAGTTAGCATATATATACAGTATAACTACTCTCTCTGAATGACTTAAACAGTGTGACCATAGTCCAGGTACACTGTGTTTCTAACTGTTACATTTGTCAAATTTTAGGAGTGAAAAAAAAATAAACCAAAACATGTTTCTAAGATAAAAAGATTTTTTTCAGCTTTCAGAGGTGACCACCAGAAGCCAAACAACTTGAGATTCATATAATTAGCCAAGGCAGAAGCAAACACCAGTATATCCTCTTTCAATTCCACTGAGATACTGCCACTTCCTGTAGACAAAAGTTCCCATCATAAACTTAATTTTCAATCTCCAGGAATTTTTCTACCTTGTCATGGACAAAATCGTCCATCACCAAAATAACATTTCCATCTTGCCACCACTATCATGGTGGCACCACCAGTATCAACTTCTTAAATGGCTGAAAGTCTCTACAACTACTTGTAGCGAGATGGGTGTTGGTGTCTTCTCACAAGTAACAAGACAAGAGGAAATGGCTTCAAGTTATGCAAGAGGAGCTTTAGGTTGGGTATTAGGAAAAACTTCTTTACTGAATACTGGACAGGTTGTCAAGCACTGGAACAGGCTGCCCAGGGAAGTGGTTGCATCACCACGCCTGGACATATTTAAAAGTCACATAGATATGGTACTTAGGGACACAGTTTAGCAGTGGGCTTGGCAGAGCTAGGTTAGTAGAGTTAGGTTAATGGTTGGACTTGATGATCTTAAAGGTCTTTTCCAACTTAAATGATTCTATGATTTCTATGATTCCAGTATTAATTTTACTCATGACTACTATAGAATTTGTATGTGCTAACATTACACTCTTTCCTTGACAACCAAGGTGGCCTAAGGACTAGCATTATTTATGGCATGGTGAATGTTGTAACCCAAGAAACTGTTGTGATTAACCCCACGTCAGCACTACCCAGATTCCAGTCACCAGTATAGAGCTGGATTGGCTAGCAGTGGGCTCTGGTGCAGGTTCATAGTTTGAAGTCATTAGTATGGATTTGCAATAATATACTTTTTGGAACTAGAAAGACAGATGAGGTTGAAGTCCTGCTTTTTTTACACTAGAAAACTTCCAACTTTAACCAGGGTTTTTACTTGTGAATTTGCTACTTAACTACTTCTTGCATATTCAAACTCCCACGTTTATTCAAGTTATATAAATTTGCCTCTCTTGTGAAACTTTTAAGATGACAATGATGAGGATCTAAAATATGCAAACATTCCTATGTTTGCTCCAGCATGACTTGAGATGAAGTTCTAGTCAAGGGTTTTATTTTCTTCCAATGATGTTTAATACAACCTTATCTATGATTAATTGCAGATAAAGAGCTCCTTACTATATTCTCATGCTTAAAGCTATTTCAGCTAATTAATAAAGTACTCTATTCATCAAGACATGAAGAAGAACTTCATTTTACACATGCCTGACATTCAAAAACTACAGTTCAGGACAGTTATTTAGCCTTCCTTATTTGAAGAAACTTTGACTAGTGAATGCCTTAGAAGTGGAAGCCAAGGCAACTCCCTCAGGTCTGTTAAGTTTTTCAATAGAAGAATCCTGTAAAAAATTCCAAACAAGTAGCTTAATCATCAAAGGTACAGACTCATTGTATCAGACTCTATTAATATGGATCATATTCATATTGCTTTGGCTGAAGCTTTATTTTAAAAAATGTTAAATCATTTATGAAAGTTCTCTTTCTTAGGTATTTAAATAACTTGTATTAAAACAATGTTCTGATCTAAAATAAAAATATATTGAATTTTTATTTCAAGAAAAATATTTATTTTTATTTTCAAGGTTATGTATATTAAAATACATAAATATACAAAAAAAGTTTGGATCTTATGTTCTTACCGGGACAGAATAATAATTATCCTAGCTTGAAATTTTCTTTAATCCATGCTCTCTTTAATCAACAAAGCACTTCTGCTGCTCAGCCCAAGAGCCTTGAATATTTTCCTTCCAGCTACCAGACACGGTTTGGAGTTTCATGCACACAAGTGTTTGCGAGATAGAATGTATCTAAAAAAGAGCTCATTGTCTAGCTAACTAATACCCATGTGCCAAGAGGTTGAAAGCCTTCTCTTTAATGTGCTAAGACACATTGTGCTCAACTCAAATTCTTTAAAGTGTGTCACCCTCCTAGAAGGAGATGGGCATCACCAATTTGTTTAAAATGCACTATCCAGCTTGGCTTCCCATACTGAAGATCTCTCAGGCATATGCTTTCTCAGTAGTACAGTTGTCCCTCATAATTGTCATGAAAAAGCCTTTAAAAGATGGCATGTACACTATTCACAGAGCTGTCACTGAAAATGTCATAAGCTACAACAGCAACTACTTTTATATGGCAAAGTAGCATCCTACATATTGTTGTATAATCTTCCAAAAACCATCTTACTTTTATGAATCTTCTATTCAAACCTAGACTTTCAGTGAAACAATTTCACATTAGTAAAATTTGCCATGAGAGTTATAGTATTATCACTACTTGAATAATATTACCTCTTCTTACATTCCAGTCCGTATTAGCTTTTGAATTCTGCACCACTGCACTGAACCTGCACCACTGAAGCCAATGAGAATTTTGTTACTGAACTTATTAACATTTGACTTTGCACACAAATATGTACAATGTAATAATTTCACAATAAGGTACAAATGTGACAATATAATGCACCAACATGTAATTTCTATTCCAAGTACTTTTTCCCCATTGTGTTAATGTATGATTACAGTTAGACACTATTGCAACAGGACAGCAATTGAATCCCACACATATGCAAATTATTATATATATTATTCTCATACCTTAATTCAACAAACCATCACAAGTCAGCAAGCAAAACAAATACAGACAGACTCCAAATGAAGTGGTATTACGACCTATACTGGCATTCCTCAGAAAATAAAGATGCTAACCAATATTTTCTCTTGTACTACAGGCCAGTGGTAACAAATATCTGTTTGACATACCATGCTGCATGCATATACTTTGGATAGAAGTGCTTGAAAACTTTCAAAGAAAATTAATAATTTCATCAAGTTACAGATTGTATATATTACACTGAGGTAAACCCAGAAAAGTGTTTCCAGGATCTTTATGGTAGGATAAATACACTTCACACTAGAGTTTCTTCTTGGAGAGTGACTGTTATGTAACTGTTACAATTTATTAAGCCAAATTACATGAACCGCCTATCTGGACTCCAAAAGAATCCAACAATTCCATATGGCTGACCAATATTTATTAACATTTTTATTTATGCAAATCCCTGTTCATAGTATCATTTTATTCTAAAAAGGTATTTAAAAGAAGAATCAGAAGAAATGTTAACACACCGCATAGTTGCATGAATCTATTTTCTTATCTACCCAGTTTTCGAGAACACCTAGTGTCCCAAAGTGCCAGAAAATAGATGTAAAAATTAGTATACCTCGATACCTCTTTTGCTACCTACCCATCTCAAAGATTTAAAAAGAAATTTCAAGCTGGAATTTGTACACATTATCTTGCTCAATATGCTAGTTTAAAACAGCTGAAAAAGTGTGCAGTTGTTACATGGGGAAGTATCATTTTAGACAAGGGAGCTGCAATACTCAAATTTGTAATAGTAAAGAAGGTACAAATCGTGTACCTTTTGAAACAGCTGCAGTTGCTACAGGACTACAAATTAATAAAATGTAGTTGTCTTGCTCTCTTTTAATTCTTTTTCCAGCAGAACACCTTCAGTCTCACTTTGTGCTAACCATGCCACGAGACAGTTAGTGGTTTTAACCTCGCACAGTGAGCAAATATAAGGCTGTATGTGCAGAGGATATGTCAGGGAAACCAATTCATTAGAAGTTTCAATTTAGAGGACAATTTTAGTAATGCTACAACTCAAACCGACTGTAATCTACTGTGTTGATATAAACCCAAGGTCTCCATTGCAAGCAAGTCAGTGTAAACACTCTGCTATTCTTTGGCACTGAGTTGTGGACTCTTACTCCTCCTCACTACAGTTTACACCCTTCTCAAGATACACAGTACAGCCTTTTTTCTAAATAAGTTAATCAAACTTCATTATTAATTTTAACTGTCATTTCATTTCTTGAAAGGTGCATCCTGTATCTCTACTGAAGCCAGTTAGGAATATTTCCACAGGTTCACTCTACTCAACATAATTCAACATAGAAAAAAATAAATCAATTTATTTTATTGACAAGGAATTATCTAATGAATTACTGACATGGCTCTTCTGCTTTGAGAAGGAGATCTGGGATGGAAACAACAAGCTACCTGCTCAAAAAAAAGAGCTTATGAATCTGATTTACTAGCTCAGTGATGTCGAGTACCCAGTTCCCTCCACATTTCTGCAAATTAGACCATTTTCAGCCATAGGTATGCAGGCAAACCCTGCAGCTGTGAACCTTTCCTAACTCTTAAGTCAAGAACATCTAGACCCAGCTGTATTTTTTAAGGCACACAGACAGCTGAAGCAACTTGTAACAGAGTACAGAGCATTTCTGATTCCAGCTTTTGGATATGTTATTTCATGTTTATACCTCTTGTACCTTCTCCTATAAAATCGCGCAATTCCTAACCATTCAGTGAAAATCACACACTGACTGCACATTGACTACTATGCTACTGCAGATAATACTTTTCAGAAGAGTAAGAAGTCTGATATTCATCATAACTGAAGTTCCCATTTGTTTGTGTTGGCAGGACTTGGATGCTGTTCTTTGATATAAAGGGGAAATAGCTGAAAAACTCTGCTTAAAGAATTTCACATAAGTTTCAAGACAGGAAATGAGGAGTATTTTAGAAATTATTCTATATATTGATGTGAGCTACTAGGTTTTACCTTCTAGCACAAAAAATAAAAATGTTGTATCTCAGCATATCTAATAACAATGAATCATTGTGGAATCCATCAATATGAAAACCGGTAAAAATGAAGAGTGAAATTCTGCTTTCATTGAAGTTCAAGCAAAGCTCCCACTAACTAAAACTCCTTGAAACTTTGCCACTCACTTCATTGAAAACAGAATTTCACTCGATATTGTTCTTTTAAGAAAAGTAAAATTCAAAGTAATGGGGTGTCTGTGAAGCTACATTTTTATAAGAAGTTTCTGACAAAACAGTACAGGACACAACAATAGTATTTTTCAATTCCTACCTCACCAGGAACATAGAACTTGCATTTACAGCTTTACCTTCCAAAAGATTTAACCACATTCTGTATGCATGCATCCCACATCACATGTTCTATGGACTCTCTCTTGCAGAGTACACACTTTCACAAGCTTTGCTCGTCACGGACTAGCTTCACAAAAGACCTTGAATAAAGAAAAAATATTTTGGAATTGTTTGTGAAAACAGCAACAGAGGTTTTTATGGAACACAGTGAAACAGGGAAGAAGAGGTGAATGCAAATCAAAAGAAACAGCTTGCCAGCAGTACACTTAGTTGGAGCATAGAAGGAAGCTGGACAGGAGACAAAAGTGAACACTGGACCAGGAGCACATGAAATAACAGATCTTTAAAGCAGTGTTCCTAACAAATAAATAACTTCCCTTTAAAGGAATACCATGGTATCTGGTGGCTGTGTTCTTAGCAGTTGTCTTCCATGGACAAGATTATCATACGATTCAATTGAGCTCATAATCTGCTATATACGTACAGCTAGGAAGCTTAGCCACATTACTGATTAATAATATCAGTAAAATTTATTGAATCAGTGTATCTTCTGGAAGTTATTGTCCTGCACTTATGCTTGCTATTGTCATTAGAGACTGCTTATTAACAAAAGCCATAGTATGTGTAGACATGAGTCATGACCTCTTCGTGTGGAGAAATCTGCAAGGCAGATTTCCAGCAAGCTGTGACTGGAGGTGTGTTGGAGGAATTTACTGGTGCTTGGGACCCTGGCCTGAATGGCATCTTTTAGTGGAACAGGGACAAAACTGTTGGAATATTACTTCCAGTGGTTCAGCAAAGAGTGTCTGGAGTGTTCTGGTTTGGTCATTCCAAAAGTTGCTGGCAGACCACTACCACATGCCAGACAGGGCTTGTCCAGACTTACAGCAGAGCATGGCCATGGTCTAATGGTCTAATGGTTAGGAATATGATGGGATAAAGGTTGGACTTGATGACCCTGGAGGTCCCTTCCAACCATAATGATTCTATGATTCTATGATTCTATCAGCTACACTTTTACAGGAAACCAGGAAAAAAGTCACAATCACAGGCTGGACATGAAGAAATACAATTCAGGTTCTCAAGGTCAACAGATGGTGTTATCCTTTCACATGTCAGCCACTATGTTGGAGATTCCCTTAGCTGCTAAAAGATGCAAATTGAAAAAGAAATTAACCCAAGCTTTAGTGTGAACATCACTATCTTAAAAGATGGCAATTGGCTTCCAAAAAAGAAAAAAAAGAAAAAAAAGAAAGTGTATCAAGTTGAGTCACAATTATAAGAAGTACTACACTGGCAGCAGAAATTATTCAGAATTTAAAATTATTTAAGCATTCAACAAACTACCGCAGAGGTCACTATTCTCTAAAAGCATCTACTTTTAACATGCAAGCACAGGACTCCACCAAAATTAAAAGACTAACGTAAAAACTACTTTTAGGTTAAATTCAAGATTGGGTAAAGACTCACATATAGAATCTTAAATCAGAAGACAAATAGCTTTTTCATGCATTTCCTTATAGGGACTCCTCTCTGCTCTCTGTACTATTTTAAAGGAAGATTTGATTAGCTTACTAGAACATAAATACAAAGGATTATTTTATAAGGCACCTCTTTTCTGCAGGTATTACACCTATGCACTGTTCTTTTTCTATAGAAACTTCTTGTGTTAAGAATAACCAAAACCCCAAGTCTCATCTAGAACCTCTAAGAAACTGCCCCTATTAGGTTACAAATATATATGTTATTATATTCATAACAAAAAGAAAGGTTTTCTTAGTATCTGACTGTGCTGTTGGAAATTTCTTATGACTTTCCCCAGTTTGGTTTCAGTAAATCTACCCAAGGAAGCATTGAACAAGTAACCCAACTCCAGCTATATACATTCAAAACGTGAATCCTCTTCCCTTTTCTGTGCATGCTTTACAACCAAATAGTAAAAGCTGTGCAGGACTTGGAAATGAGTCCTTCCAAGAGCACACCTAGAGTTTCAAGTGCCTAAATCAAAGGCTACACATCTTATAGTGTGTAAGATTATGCTCAGTCATCATGACCACACACTTGCAGTGACTAAATACAAGTAAACTGAATTAAAGGAGCTGTGTAAACATTAATCGAAACTTGCATTGTGTGGGTTTATGTAAGTCTTGAAGACTTACCAGTCACAGAACATTATCAATGTTCTTTCTATTGGCTTATTGGCTACAGTAAATGAACAGGCAGTATCAAACAGTGCAAATGCTTGTATCAGTACATAATCCAGGAGAATACAGTTTTGCCTCCAGCACCCAACGAGAAACTTGCCAATGACAGTAATATCTGGATGTCTGCTGTATGGCTGACCTCTGGCTGGGGAAGGAGGTTATGTAGATATCTGACTTCTGTGGAAAAAACTAAAGCAACCTCAAAACTTAGCTGAACCTGTGTCCTAGACATTTGCTGTGCCCACCACAGACAGTGGAATCATTTAGACAAGAATCATCACTGGTTACTGTTTGTATAACACTAAGATAATGGATCTTTGCCCCCCAGATAGTAACATAACACATACAAATAACAGGAAAAATCGCAATACTAAATACCTTGGAATTCAAGTAGTGTCTCCCTTCCTTAAATCTCTAGGGATAAGAAAACCACAGATAGAAGCCAACTAGACATTCCAGCTCGTAAGACTAAAAGCACTACATCAGTGACTTCCACAACTTGTAGAGAATTTTTGATAATTTGATGAGACTTTGTTCTGAAGGGAAACAACCCATCTTCCTTCTTTATAGCCACTCCACCCCCTTCATGGTTTCATTCTCCATCTCTTGTCTTCTGCATACTCCAGTGTCATAAAAAGAGCTAAGAATGCATGAACAACATCTGACATCTTTTTTTTTGCTAATATATGCTTGGAACAGATAAGAGTGATCAAGAACATGAGAGATCTGGGTACTACTCAACTATTTTAAATTAATCCCTCTTTCTACTCCCTTTCAACTAAGCCACCTATCAAAAAAAAGAAAAACAGGAAAATACATCATTCATTCTTTCATGCAGCAATTTTATTTTTTGTGAAATGCCTATTAAAACAAGACTTATTTTTTGCTTACAGCCTAACCAAAATTAGAGCCGCAGGAACTAGAATAAAAATTAGAACAACACTATCCCCTCATAAAGCTCTTGCAGAACTGTGTGACTAATGCTAACTAAACTAACTAGCAACAATTTGCCAGCTTCCCCATTTAATTAGTATTCTGAAATGTGATTTGTGAACCAAAGGCTGCTGGGAAAAGTGTATCAAATCAGGTATATAATCTCTTATTTATTAAGAATGCTAGTATTGCCAATAAAATTTAAAAAAAAATATTAGACAACATGCTGTGAAGCAGAAGGGAGACTCAGTTTCTGTCATACTGAAGGTCACATTGTTGCTTGTTTGCTCATTTTTTATTTAGAAAACACCTTATTCCTACCCATAAATAAATGAAAGTAATCAGCCTCCCTTTACAAATTTAAGTAGCCAACTGGTATTGCATTTTTTGGAATTTGTCATCAAACTTTGTTTTATAAACTAAGTAGTTATTGAATAATGCACATTTTTCCAAGCATCTGAAAACTAGCCCTGATGAATCCCATTACTGCTGGAAATCAACCTGGCTTCTTCCTAACAGTTTAGATTACCTTTTCAACCACCTACTCGGCAATCCCCAGAATCCCTAGCAGGGTGGAGGCTGCTATTGTTTTAGCTTCCTGGTTGTATAAAGAAGCTTAATCCTTACTACCATCATAAATAAAGGGACAGGTTGCAGCCAAAGTTTCAGAGTAGTTTAAATTAGGTAAAACCAAGACTCAGAGTGTAAAGAAGTGAGCAGTGAATGAGCACCAGCTGACAATATGCCACAGCACAGGATTTCTTCTGTGCTTAGATAAATTTGTCAAGGACACCACAGGTCAGGGAATTTCTAATTCTCATACTCTCCTAGCATAAGGACCTCCGTCAGTGAGACAGGCAAAATACTTGCACATAGCATTAGGGCATACCCAGGGTACTAACTACTGCACAGAGTTGGGCAGAAAATGGCTTCCCCCCCGCCCCCATCCCATTATAATTTCAAACTTATTCTACTGTATTCTGAAATTAAACCAATTATCTTTGCAGGTCTTGAAATGAAATGGGGGGAAAAGAAGAGAAATTTACCCCTGAACAGTAACATGGTTAGGCTACTCAGATATGACACAGAAACCCACAGCCAGCAAAAAAACACGGCCTTGAAAGCGCTCTCCTGCATGCCATGGAATCACTCCCATCACGAGCTGCTGGCTAGGAGTGGTAATTCCACCCAGGACCTCATAAATATTTCTCCTGTGTAAATTACATGAAAAAGGCTATGCTCTACTGAAAAAAATTGCAACAGTTCAGTATTTCCAAAATAAGAATTGGATTAGCAAAGAAGTCCTGACCAGCTGGAATAAATAGGATAGTCTAGAGGTCTCCAGTTTGCTGATCTGGCTTTCTCCTGAACTTGGAAACACAGACTATTAGTCTTGCTTTTTGGCACACTCACACATATAAAATAGCAAAGCAAGCTACCTTTATACTAGCAACCTTTATATTAGTCTCCAGGTAACCCTGACTGCCAAGGAATTTATAGCTTCGTTCCATGGACAATGGAAACAACACTAATGATTTATCAAGCTATCATCCAGACAAAATTCATCTTTGGCACACACACCAACACCCACAAGCGTGTGACCACCTATACACAATGACACTCATGTGGCATTTTCTACGTGACTCAAAGCACGTCAGCAAAAACTGACAAGGATTCCTGCATCTCCCTAGGCTACTGACAACAGAGGTATTCTACACACTAGCCTCTAACCACAACCGCTGAAGCACCTAACCCACAAAAGCTTCACGTCTCTCTACTCTCCAGCTAAAGATAAAATGAGAGAATTATATAATCATGCAAAGAAATATTCGATTTGGTTAGATACTGCCTCTATATTTTAATTAAAATAACGTACACTGTACATTATTACAAATGGACAACTGGTCCCATGTAGCATACAGATTCATCACGAAGCTTGAAACACCCCTACAACACCCTGGTCAGGCTCACTGAACAGTGGTTACATTGATAATACTACGCTGCATTATGGTGTAAGGTTTTCTAGGCACAGTTTCAGGATGGCTACAATAAAAGGAATGAAGACAGGAATGAATTAAAATCATTATCCCTCCAGAATAGTGTTACATGCTATACTACTACTAGTTCTCAGCACAAACAAATATGAATTAATAATAACACGTATTAAGAAAAGCATAGAATATATCAATACTTTGCTATTTGGGCCTTGCAAATCAAAGACTCCCAGTTTTATGTTGCTGGAAGGTTTGAAACGTTAAAACAGTTCTTGGCAGAAATGAAGCAGTGGAAAGAAGCAGAACATTAGCACTCATATGAATCAGTCAAAGCCACACAATACATAAAATTCTATACAGTGTGCTATTTGGCTTTGGAATTTGCTACACGGAAGATACATATTTTTGCTCATTTACAGATTTAAACATTTTAATTTTTAGAAAGTCCATGTATTGTTCAGTACCCTTCTCCTAGATGCCTGAGACCTTTTGAAAATCTGAAGTTAACACTGACGCAGTAATCTTTATAATGAGAAATATAAATGAACGTATTTTCTAATATGTTGCTCAAATTCTATCTGTAGCTTTTTATAAAAATCACGTTCTTACTTGCCAAAGATAGATACAACTTTATAATACTTATAATGCTTTTGCTTCACTTTTTGAAAAAGCAAGGTATAAAATAATCCAAGTGGCCACTGCAAAGAGTTGTTCCAGGAGTGCTTTGAACAAAAGTGCAAAACTCAAATCTTCAGCAAAAGCAAATTCAGAAAGCTAAATGCGAAAAAGTTAATCTTTGAGAAATCACACACCCCCATAACCAGGTGCTCTCACAGGAACAATCAGTGAAGGAGAGAGGGAAGGCTGTATAGGCCATATTGTTAGCAACTAGCATGAAGTTGGGGCAGAACCCTAAGATGTTTGTCACCATAAAGAGTTGTAGGCAACTTTGCAGGCTGTATGTTTTGAAATAGCCTCTTCCATTCCTGTCCTTCCCCACTGCTTTGCTCCCCACAATCACAAAGGACTAAGGCTATTCATGGTTCAGGTTCACTGTCATGCCCCACTTCTGGGAAATTTAATTGTGCCTTCCTGGTGACCACAAGAGATGCCGGCTGCTTTCTTACTGCACTTGTTCCCACTTGTGATTCACAGCCAGTGTATTCCTGAGCGCAGCCACACGTATGTTTCCTCTCACTGGTTTCCCATGGGACAGCTTCAGCAGCCCCTACCACAGCACGAGTTCCACTCAGAATTCTTGCAGACCCTTATAAAGGCACAAATCCTGGTGCAGTCAGAGGAAGACTCCGTCTGGCAGCACTCTGGTTGCACCTTCAAAGCCTTAACTAGCTTTGTTTGGAGTTGCTGTAACTATTGATCCCATCTTCATATGGGGTTAATGTGGCCTCCGGTTTTCCACCAACTGGCAATTAACTCCCAAGTAAAGTTATTAGATAAACAAGATAAATATTTACCTGTCAAGCACCATGTCACACACAGTATAACGCGATGTTCAGTAAGAAATTTGAATATTTTAATGCTGTGATAGAATATCAGATGGTGAATTCACCATGAAACAAAAATAACACAAGCAGCGCTCATCTTATTCCTTTTGTATCTGTATTCAGCATTTCCACGCTAAAAATTATAGTGCCAGATGGAAGTCAAAGGGCACTGCTACTAACTGAAATCCAGCTATGCTTTATTCCTCCTAAACCTCTGGCTATGGATGAGCAACACTGAGATGTGTTTTAGATGCCCCTGATACCTCTGCACAATTGATTTGCTAATGCTGAGGCATGAAGTTGGCATAACTTTTAGAGAATTTATTACTATTATCCCACAATGAAAGTATTTAAATTAGAGGAAAAATCAGGTAGGATGAGGAAGGATGTATGTGAACAAATCTCACTTCAGTAAAGGGCAAAATACTACTTGGCAGACCATATGGCTGGCACAGTATTCTTCTCAAAGAAAATCCTCAACATACCTCTGAAATAGATAGGCTGAAAGCCCACCAGCCTTCCCTATGTCTCCTTCCCTTCCTTCTCACACAGAAAAGCATATAGGAAAAATACCATCCTCAGCTAGGGATGAAAACAAAACACTTAATTGGACATCCAAGTAAAGCAAATAAAACACAGAAAAAGTGCATTATTTGTAGCTTGGGTGCTCTTCTACAGCCAAAAACCTGGACCATCTCACAGCTTCTGCTGTGAGTATATCTCTGGGTGCCAGACCAGCCCCAAGGCCCTGAGCATGGCCAGAAGGTAGTCCTCCTCAGAAAAGGAACAACTTCCCCTTGTATACATTTCTCTAAAGCTCCTGCTTCCTTCCAATAGTTCCACTCACTCTGGTGATAAAGTGGCAGCTTCTCCTCCCAGCAGCCAAACCACAGCAGCTGACAGCTCTGTCCATGTCTGCTTGCAACAGCAGCATCTCAACTGCGATGGCACCCTAAACCAAGAGTTAGTCTCTGCCTCATAAAGCCAAGCCAGAAGATTATTCGGGTTTCAAAGTTGTAACTTCAGAGTAGTTCCAGCAGGTTTTAAAGCAGACATGCAAAACCAATTGCTGAGCTAGGGGGAATCTTACAGAGCCAGGCCCGTATATGGTTGTTCTTAATATGGCACTTTGTACTTTGCTACTAGAGACACATAAATATTTTATTTTTGGATTACAAGGGTTGCAAACAAGGTATGCCAACTAATGTCAAACAGAATAGCTTTACAAATTCCAGGAAAGTTATGTGCAACGTTTAAACAACACATACCCAACAATAGGCTTATTCGTAGTTACAGTAATAAGAGACGAGACATATACTCAAAATAAATGACCCCACTGGAAAATTCGAGGCACATTACTATAATTAAGCTAGAACATTTTCTGCAAAGTTGTAGACTTTTTAAAGTGCAGCTTAGATCTGTTCATAAATTTTGGTATTGAGACAGTATAAATTTTTGTTTTCCAACATTTCAAAATACTATTCAGTTCTGTTCCTCAACTGATTAATTTTTAATTACTTTTAAATGCAGTTTTGGTAAAACTAGCTGTCAGAAGTTCATTAACTACATTGCCTTAATACTGAACTCAAATATGAGCAACTCTTTTTAGCAAATGAAAATGAGGACTCTCTGACACTATGCTTACATCTCTCTCACGTGGGGCAAAGTATTATCTCTCCAGGTATATGATTGTAAAAGCCCTTCGATTTCTACTTCATCCCCAGCCTATGAATTATTGTAAAAATTGGCCTGTGATCAAAGATCTCTATTGACTGATCTACATTGCTACTGTACGGAAGTGTTGGCATCTGTTAGAACACCTTATGCCATACTGCCTTCACCTAATGTACCTGAAGGTCCCACAAGATCTTCAGTTTCACTTCATTTGGGTTCATCACTTACATTTATTTGGATCCACTGCATTCACTTGTTTTTGAGAATTTCTTAAGTAAAAAATTTCTCATATATTTACCTCATCCCATAGGTAAAAACAATACAGGCTCTATATAATGAGCAGCTGCAATACTTTTATAGGGAATTTGAGTTATAAAACTATTATTTATTAATTTTCTTACTCAAACAATGGAATGTCACTCAGTGATCCCTCTGGCACTGGCAAGCTTTTAGAATTAAACACTAGAAATAAATTGCCTCGAGCTAAATAAAATAATCCAGCAAACAAAACAAAAGCAAAAGCAAAAACAGAGGAATCTCAGCAACATATCCCTTCTTCATCACTATCTAGCTCTAGCCAACACCCACTTCCACACAGAACCAGAAGAAGAAAGTAGGCCTTGCCGTAAGTTCCGGAGGTTACCAAATCTGGGCTGTTAAACAGCAGGAACTGGCAAATTCTAGTGCAGAGTCCTAAAAAAGAGGCCTGCCAGATACTTCTCTCTCCCACTCCAAAGAAGTTTCAATTCACTGCCTTCCAGAGTCTGTATCTCTGGCAGAAAGGCTGTATTTTCATATGCATTTAACTGCAGTCACATTCAGCAACTGCACATTATTACTGCTAACTCATTCCACCACAGACTAAGCATGGCATGTTACCTGCTATGGCCATAAAAACATTTTTGCTTAGTTAGCAAACCTGCCAGTTATTAGGCATTCTTTCACTGCCTTTAAGCTGAGGCAGAGAGAGCGAAAAAAAAAAAAGAAAAGAAAAAAAAAGTGAAAGCAAACATATACAAAGAAGTGCATGCAGAGCCAGATTTTTTCAGCATGGAGTTTCACATACTCACCACTCAAAATTCAAACCAGATTTCAAAAAGCCTAAGCCCCAGTAGCTTCTATTGTGATACTTATGATTAGATAGTTAAAAAGATTTTAACAATCTGATCAGTTATTTAGCTAAGAGCTAATGAACTCTCCTAAAAAAAACAAACCCTTGTAACTTAAAATTACATCTTTTTTTATACACAAAATATTTCAGCAAAAACTCATGCTCTGTATTTTGCAAGCCCTTGTTATTTATTTAAGAAAATATGATCAAAATATCTCAAAGTGGGTTTGGTTTGGGTTTTTTTTCCACAATATGTCACTTTCCACACAGCTGTGAGAGGATGAATTGTGGCAGTGAAGTTCATGGTAAGGATGAGATTTTGAGTAGAGGAATTCCTGTCCACTGAAGGTCATGCGTCAGAAATACCCTTTTCTGTAGATTGGGCTTTAAAAGGATAACACCTCACTTCCTGGTCTGAGCTGAATCTGCTGTGAATTTGAAAAATAACACTGATGTGTTTTTAGCAGTTCAATTTGTGATGGCTAAATCTGCAGTTAAAAACCCCCAAAGCCCAACAACAAAAACAAGGCTATCATCCTGTAGCTGTCTGCATTCAGCCTGCCTGCTTGTGGTTTACTTGCAGAAAATTTCAGTAACAGAGGGATCGCTTTATTTTCAGGAGTGGGGGGAAAGAAACATTTTCCCAATATGATCTCTTCTTATTTATCTTCACATAAGCTCTATAAGGAGGGAATATAAAGTACTTTTTAGTTTTAATATTTTGTTTATTTGCAAACCATTTCATTTGTTCTTGAGCACAAAGGGCAGAAAAAAAAAAAACAAAAACAAAACTAACTCAGAGAGCAAAGGGAGCAATGACTGTTTTCTCCACCCCTTGCCAAAAACACTACAAAGAATGGAAAAAAAGGTCTCACTTTAAGCCCCAGAAATGGTTAATCAAAGCAGGCGATGATGAAACACACTAGCTAGGAAAAAAATAGTTTTCTATTGATACTGTACTTATAACTGCTACCTCTGACAGCCTCAGATGGAAAACAGGAACTGCCATGCTTTTGTCAGAGGTTTGCAGAATGAAGAAATCTTTCAGTAACCCCCACAAAACACTGAGCAAAGGTGCAGGAAACCTCCTAGTGAGTAATCACTGAATAACCAGAGCAGCAAGGGCAGCTGCCTAATCTCCCTGGGCCTGCATTTGGCCCATATTCGGACACATGATCACCTGACAATGAGGTATCAGTCAGGATTGTAGGTACCAGAAGAGCCTACACAATTTTGTAGTTAACATACTAAGGCCTTGATGTTAAAGATATATAGGAGCAGAGAGTTCTGCATATATAAACAAGGTTTATAAATCATCCAGTAATGAATAATTTAGGTACAATCCAATCACTTTGGAATACATCTTATGAGCATACTGTTTCAGCCAGTTACAGGACCACACTACACACAGATGGATGTGTTAAGACCACAGAAGGCTGTATGTGGCCTGTGATGGTGAACTTCTCATAAGCACGTTAACAATAATATCAAGGTTCATTTATCAGGGACACAAATTTTTCTGGGGTAATGCTGAGATATTTCAGATGTTATTGATTTTTTTAACGTTGTGATAATGATCACAGTTTTCTTTCTTCCCTCCTCTCCCCACTCAGGCAATGTTACCTCATGGGACAAACCACCCTGCCCGCTTTGATTCATGCTCCAGTAGAAAATTAGGGGGTGAAGGAAGACCAAGCTTTACCCTCTTCATGTAAGAGAAGTGCTCAATTCCCAGTCAGAGCTCTGGATAAGCACAACGATTTCAAAAACTCCAAACAACAGTTCATTCACACTAAGCTTTGTGCTCCATGTTACCCTGCAGGAGATTTTCTCCCATGTGAGAACTTCCCCGAGGTCCCCAACTGCGTCATCTCACACGGGGGCTTCATAGCCCAAAAACTGACCCAATCCAAACTAACTGAAGTATCACTATTTACTGATCATCTTCATGGGCTCAAACAAGGACTGAGAGTTGAGGGGAGTGTACCTCTTCACCCATCCCTTATTCCTCAGATATAATGGAAAAGGAAGGGACAAATGTCTCTCTTTTTGTTCCTTGACATCTGGGGAAACAACAAGAATGTTTAGCCCTAATGTTCAAAACCAGCACAAGGTATTTTTAAAGCACTGAAGGCTTCTGGTCTCCCTTTTTGAAGCTGACAGTCTGCAAGCTGAAAATATCACACAGTTACTAATTCATTGTATTGGTAAACAAACTGGGAACAGTTCTTCCCCAGCTCTTGATCACTGCAGGCCTGGCTGTAGGAGAAGTAGTCATACAATACATTCCATCTCAAAATGAATCCCTAATATTCAACCAATTTTGACCCTGTCGGTACAGTGAAGAGTAACGTTCTGTCTGGTTCTTTTCTCAGAGTATGCACTGTCTGAAGCACATTTATTGTCATACTAAAAACCCAGAATATTCAAAGGACAATCTGCAAAAGTTTCTGAGGAAGTTACCCCCATCAGTATTTTTCAAGGAAGTCCTGTACCAAACACTTGGAATCACAAAGATGTGATAGGAAGTCTATACCCTAAAGGAGGTTACAAATGCAGCTCCTTTCTACCATCATGCTTCTCACTATTAAGATCATCCTTTAGGTAAGGTGAGAACCACTGACTTTGGAATACTTCTCCCACATGATGATGTCATATGATTATGCAATACTGTCCACTCTAGATTACTGTATATTAAGGAATATGCAGTATTTCCCAGGCTTGTCCTTTGCATTATTTTCTGGTTGATTTGCATCAGTGCATGATGGGAAACAAGGTTCCCCTGCCTCGACAGGAAACTGCCTCCCCTCCCCTCCCCCCCCCCAAAAAAAGAGCAATTTCCTTTCTTGCGTGCTCAATCGGGTTTAGTCTCCCTGTTGCCCCCCAGAAGGTGCCACCATGCACCTAGGGAAAAAAAAGCTGCCCTAGTAAAAAATCCCCTGCTCCAAATTATTATCACTCATGATCTGTACTTTAGATATTTCCTGGGTGCTGCTGGTCCACGGGCATGGAGGCACTCTTTCTCTGGAGCACAAGGAAGGCTCTGAAGCCTCGTGATTAATTGAGCATGGTCAGCTTGACTCTCCTCAGGAGGAATGAGGAAACAGAGGTAGAAGAACCTGTTTGATGAAACTCTGAGCACTGAAGCCTGAGGCAGCAGATTTGGTAGAATTAAGCACTGTTTCTTTTCAAAGTCTGTCTAATTTTTTCTCCCCTTTGCCTCCAATGTGTTTACAACCCATATATTGGAAGGGTCAATGAATGCACAAATTTTATTCAAGCCACAGAAAACAGAGCAATACACAAACCCTGGGAAAGGTATAATAGAATCAAAATCCCTTTGACTCAGGAAAGTCCAAGCCTTCTATATAACATTAGCATAGATATAATATTTCAGAGAAAAAAAAAAAGGAACCATGCTTCATTTATGTCATGTCACTAAGATCATCAGTACCATTTCAGACAGAACTTTATTTATACATGCTGCAATAACCAGATGCAAACATTTTAACCACTTGCTTATCATAATAATAAATTATAAGAGAACTGAATCCATCTGACTATTGTATGTACATTTTTCAGTTCATACTCAGAACATACAGATTTTCCTTGTGTAACTTCTAGAAGTTACTCTGAAGAAACAGGTAGTTTTCCCCTTAAGCATAAAAGCAAAATCTCACTATACCCACCCTTAGTTCAAATAACATCAACAATGACTGCACTCAGAATATTGGTATCAATTTGATCTCAGAAGGACAGTAAAGTATGTATTAGCAAGAGAGGAGGTGACTAATTCAAATATCCTTTGCAAGCTCTGAATCTCAACACGGGCCAGCTGAGACACCCATACACCATGAATGGCTCCACTGAAGTTAACAAAGCTAAATCTGAAGGAACTTGCAATTCATCTGAAAGTAAAGCACTGCACCACTACACGCTGCTCTACCCAAAGGTCTTGATTGCATATTCAATACATTCATCAAAGTGATATTCACTTAGGAATCTACTGATGAAAAGTACCACACAAATTTGGCACTATTTTACTCTAGATAGGCAAAAACCGTGTATAAATGCTCCTAAACATGACAGCAAAACTAAAGACGGATTTTTCCTTCTGCTAGTCCTTTTACTTTACCCTCTCGATGTCTCATTTTCATATCAGAGTTCTTATTAGTACAACAGACAAACAACAAAAATGTGAAAGTGATACAGTCCCTGTAGATCAGCTTCTATCTTTACTCAAGTGCTGTACATGTCTGTATACATAGAGCACTGATGATGTGCACTGCAAGCAATATTGGCAGTTAAAACAAGCTGACAGCAGTAACCTGATTTTACTTCAGAGCATAGATCTAATCTTAGGACCTGATCCTGTCAGGAACTGAGAGCCATAAACTTACTGGAAATCAAGCAAGCTCAGCATTTCACTGGAGACACTCAGCACCTTGCAGGTTCAAATCCATACTTCTTAAAAACCACTTCCTATTTGTCCTTTGTTTACCCTGGCTTATCCTGAACAGCAAGACTTTCGGAGACAAAGATAACTTTGGAAATGATTACTCTCATATTCTTTGATGATTTCAAAAGGCAGAAAAATATCTCTCCCCTTTCCAAGGGCCACCCAGCTGAAGCAAAGAACATTACTTTTTCCAGGCATGCTAATAAGAGCCAGTAATAACTCAACTGAGTCGCCTTGGCCTTGAAATACCTGACCAAACTTCTTTTGTTCTCTCTCAGTAACACATTCTCCTCCTGTATCTGCTTTCACACAGCTATCATTCAGACAACCCTAAAAGGGAGGCTGCCCAACATCTCCTCATCAAGCCAACATAACCTCTTCCTATGACACATATTCACAGCCTTAATGTGTTTAATCCATTATAGCTATCTCACATTTGCATGGAGCCACTGGGAACACAGTGTAACAAAATAGGTCTTCTATTTAAGCTTTCTAATGATTAAATATGTTAACTGTAACTAAAGCTGTTACTAGTCTCTTTCTCCAGGGAAAAAAAGAACACATGCGTGGTGGAGAATGGCATCTCCTTTCCTAGATACGTAACAAGAAAGAAAATCTGAAATTAATTTGACATACATACTCAAATAAATGAAGATAAATTATTACATCCCTTCTCACTCTCATGTACTCCAGTTATTCTGAGCCTAAAACAATTTTGTTTGTTTAAAATCAGGCTCCCATATGCATGGTCTTCTGTGGCTATATACTCTGTTTCCAAACCAGGATCTCTCCTAGGAGTTTTGATAAATGCAGCTTGTCACCACAATTTTTAAATTCTGCCAGAAGAAGAAGTGAGGTACTTCTCAAATGAGGAGATGCGAACTGCAACCAATGAATCAGCAATTGTAAGTACCACTCGGAGAATAAGGTACAGAAGGGAAGCGGTACTGGAAAACTATATCCTTTAGGACAGCAGGGTTAAATGAAAGTAGCATGGAGCCCGTGGGTTTGAAAATGTAAGCCCTGGGATGGAGGATCTGAGCTTCAGGGCAGACAGCATTTTGAGGCACAAAGGAATTACCTACCCGGGGTCTTCAATTACAGCTCTTACTGGGAACCTAGTTTGCGAGCAGAGACTTTCAGGACTGCTGGGTACCCCTCCCATACACTCTTTTTTGCTGTTATGACAACCTTGAGATGAACAACTAACATACTACATTCATATGTTCAGAAGTGAAGACACAAATGCTAACTTCACACTGAAGCAATGATGACTGATATGGTCATACATTATAAAGTGGATCTGCTGACAGTATTAATAACCAAACCTGTATTCAGATAGTATTCATTCAATTCTAGTATACATTCAAATCATTCTGCCTTAACAAAGCTCATCCTTAATCAGTGTTACTGTTCCAGGAAAGTGGACCTTTGACACCGAGAGAATTTGAAGAGAAATGGTTATATCTGGACACCATGTCTTCTCATATTATCCTAATGCAAGAAAATTGCAGCTTCTCTGCAGTTAAAGGCATCACGCTATTATAAACCTACAGTAAAAAAATCAAGCTGTTAACATACTCCCATAAGCCGCTATTCTAATTGAATTTCACGAGCCACAGACATTTGAAATCAAGAAAATCCGTAAGATTATATTATAAGGGTGCTGGTTTCTTGCTGAAGATCACTGACCAGTGTATAACAAAGTCAGTATTAAATTTTGGATGGCTGTACAGAAACACATAATTTGTGAGTTTAAAGTCAGTTCTCATGAACAGATGAAATCTCTAAGTAACTGAAGCTGTAAATTCATCGCCTTTGCACTCCAATGCCTTCAGCTTCACATAATACACCACAAAACCGATACTCCCATCACTGACTACTTTTAGTATGATGCACCTTAACAATCCACACTTCTTCTGTAGTGCCTGCACCAAACTAAGTAAAAACTCTCACTGCACTTACAAGTCTAGATGTTACATTTATACTGATCAGGAAGCTCAAGAATATGCACAATATCAAAAGACCCAACAGAATGCCACTTCCTTGCTATGAAAGGATGGCAGTGGATATGTTGTGTCCTTCCCCCACTTCATTTGTGTTCCAAATACAATAAATAACGACTAATTTTGCAAAGCAACTCTGAGTAACTAAATTTACATCTTTTAATTTCCCCAGAATCTTTCTTCCTCAAGTTCGTAAAGCCTCAGTTGCTACAATCTGAACCAAATTTACCCCACCCCGGATCAATCCTGAAGTATAACATGTCAACTCCAAGCCACGTTAGCATATCCAGCGTAGTGACTCTGTGACTTTTTCACTACCAGGGACAGCCTTGTGTAAAGCACAGTCTAGTAGTTTGCCAGGCAGGCAACATAAATATAATCTCACTGTATCTGTTTTAAAAAAAGCACCCAGGTGTTGGGCTGTTGAGCTTTGCTGCACTGCACAGCTGCTCCTCAGCACATACCAGCTGCACATACTCCCTTCTTCACACAACTCCAGCTGCAGGATCCTAGGCCTTCTATGAAAATACATCACATCTGCTGCTAGTAGCAAAGACAAGGCCCTAAAAATGGAAAATTAAGTGTTCTGAGTCTTCTGAGTGACCCAAATGGAAGTCCCCTTTCCTCTGATTTTAGTGCATGAATGATCAAACAACACGTCAACTTTTACAATTTGTCTGCTGATGTCTTCTACCATATTAACTACATTTGTGGGATTATAAATGATATACACAATTATAAGTTAGGACAACAACTTTCAAAGATGCTCAAAACAATTTGTTCTACATTTTAAAGGGATCTGCACATTCAGCTCTTCAGCCCCTCTGACAGCCTACATACGTTAATACACAGGTAGGCTCAATACCAGAGGCACTCCAATTACACGCATACAGGATACCCGTAGATGCTAATTTTTTCACTTTAACAGTAAAGCTGGTGCTGCTCCCAACCACTCATCCAGAGAGGTTAAGTCCAGCTTCAAACTACTGACTGTGCTTTGACAGTTCAGAAGCCTGGTTTTATAGATCCATTCCTCTACACAGAAAGCTCCCGTGTCAAGAACGCAGTAAGACAGAGGCCCTGCATTTCTGTTTGTTCACTTCAATTGAAGGAAACCATCCCCACAATAAAGCAGTTGCAGAATTACAACAGAATCTTTTTAAAAAAAACCAACCAAACAACAACCAAAACCGACACATAAACCTAATAGCCTGCAAAAGCTATGCTACAAGAAGAAAATAGAAATGTGATGGTAGAATCCTTATTTTAGAAAAGGAGAGTAAGAAGAGTGATTGATAGATGAGGAAGAAACTGCAAGATGGAAAGATAGATAACTAAAAGGCATCAGGCAGAAACCTTATTTCATGAGCCTAGGTCTCAGCCTGGGTCTCCCCTCTGTAAAAATGAGGATACTGATACCTCCATTGCAAAACTTTGAGGCTAAAATCACAATGCTTGTGCCACACTTCTGGGTGACATGGAGGAATACAGTTTCTCCATTCATTACACTTCCTCTTAGGAATGCTGTGAAGATGATTATGCTCAAGATTCTCCAGACTCAGATATTTTGCTAATGAATTTCATTACTACCTGAGGCAGATAAGATCTATGTATCACTATGTGTAAATCTAAAGCAGACAAAGGCCTCTTCTGGAACCATTGATATAAACAGCTGGACTATTCATGTTACAAGAAGAATTATACCTCTATTTCGAGTGAATGCCTATCCCATCATTTCCCATTACTGACATCCTCATTTGCTTGAAGGAATTTCATGAATGGAAATAAAGGCAAAAATTACAGGACAGAGAGGAGATAATGTGCTGTATCACAAGTAGATGCAGGACAACTACATATGTAAAAACTTGTCTGGCCAGTTCACAGCATGCAAGATTATGATGAAGTTATTACACATTATCTCATGGCTCACTAGAACTTTAGACCTTAAAGTAATCAGGATGAGGAATACTTTATTCACTGTGAAAATTAATTCACCAACCTCACCTGTTACCGCAAACACTGAGCAAAACTAAGCAATACTGATGACAGCCATTTCTATGTTGTGACCTGTTATGACATTTTGAAACTTTTATTTAAATAAAGCCTGCTGCAAATATGATCTTCCTTATTTGTGTAATCTGGTCTATAAACAAAGTGGCTTCACTTTGTTGAACGTCCATCTTATTTACATGTTCCTTGCTTTGGCACACAACTTAAGCTTCAGCCTCTGTCTCTGCTGACTCATGTGAATAAAAACACTTTCCCTTACCTACTCAGTTAGACAAGTACTGCTTTCCCAGGGGTCATCAAATACATCTTCAAAAGTTGCAATAATACACCATTTATTTCTTTTGCATACTTCTGTACTGAAAAAGTATATATTTGTATTTTGTCATGCATTTTCTATGGGTTTTGCACGTCACTTCTTGATACACAGGTACAAAACCTTCACAGATCTTGTGTTGTAGTTGGTAACCTTATTATCCAAAACTGAAGTAATGCTGTATATTGGAAAACTTATAAGTTCGCACTACCTACTACACAGTGAGCATTATCAAAGAGAAAACAGTAACTCCTACAGTCAAAACCATCACCCTGCCAGGATGTATGCATCTACACTCCGAGGTTTCAGCAATTTACTCCTGTCTTACTGAGGATATGACTAGCATAAAGTACATTTTCATAGGTGCACAAAATGTCTCCAAGGCTTCACATTACTTGCATTGTAAAGTTGATTAACTGAGCATAAAGCTTATACACAGGAGTTCGGCTGATCGGCACGCTGCTGCTGGGAAGCAGATTTTACTTGCTAGAATGCAAAGCGGGTGCAGGGCTGATTCACAGTTGCTGGAAGAGCTGCAAACTTTTTGGCAGTTCTGCAAAACATCTGGCCTGTAATTTGTCTTGCTGATCACTGCCACAATTACGCCCAGGTCCCAAACAGAAGAAGCTCATACAGTTCAGTGGGAAATTGCTGTAGGGAGAAGAGGTTCCACCAGAGCTGCCCCCGTTTCTCACTCTGCCTGCCTTCCATTTCAGTCAGGTGCTTTTTTTGACCTCAGTCTTCCAGGAACAGCATACGAGACAAAACTACATTCTCACACTTCACATCTGATTTTAAATCTGATTTTAAAAACTGTAGAGTTTTGATTACACTAAGGATTTTGAAAGCTTTATGGTATTTATAACACTGATTCAGCAGAACAGTGCTTAGGTGGAGAGTGCACACATTTAAAACAAAACCTAACAGTTGGAACACGCTACAGCCTGTCAGTTTGATGTTCAGAGTACCTTCAAACAAGGCTAGACATCAGTTTCATTTTATTTGTTCAAATATCCAATGATTTACTATTGTTTTATTAATGAAGTATCAGTCAGAAATAATCAAAATGTTTTAGGTTTTTTGTTTGCTTTCGTTTGTTTGTTTCTGTTTGTTGTTGGGGTTTTTTTACTTTAACAACAATCTGAACAATACCACTTGCAAGAAAACATGTACATACCAAACTGAAGAGAAAGCTTGTTGGCCGGTTCTGACCAATGCATTCACAAGCAGTTCACAGTGCATTCACAAACTCATTCCCAAACAGACAAGACACTGAAATAACCACTGATGAAAAGACAGCTGGATGATACTTTCAAAAGACTGCTGAATCAGAAGCCTACATTCTTCACGACTTCCACATATCTGGAAAACTTATAATAGGCCTCAATGCTGAAAAATACATAAAATGCAATATTAAGCATACAAAGAATTCAATTGCTAGTGATGTAACTATCCATCTCCCTAACTTAGCTAATAGCATAGAGGAATCACTCTGTATGCAACTAAGTGATACACGTCCTCTCGACAGTTTCAGCAACAGGGAACACCACTCAAAGAAATTCCCATTAAAATCAATATAGGAACATCAGCTTTGAATTGGTTTGCAAGACAATTTATGCCTCTCAGTCATTAGTCTACAGCACACACTGCAGACTTAAACTTATTTTGTGTTTGTTTAAGGTATATTGGTTTTTGCTTACTCACACATCTACTTACCAACAAAACCAACACAGAAAGGTTTCTGCTTTTTGGACTGCACCGTGCTATGACAGGGGTCAGCTGTACCTGACCTACTTTTTTATGCTGTATTACTGTTGTACAGTGAATGTCTTTCAAGAAAAGGACTAGGGACCCCACAGTCCTACTAAATGATATATACAAGAAAGCAATATGATATCCCCTGCCGAAGTCATCTTGCAACAAACAGGCAAAGCTGACATGAGGAATGAGTGTGAACTGGCAAGGAAAAAGCACCTAGAGATAATAGGAAATTGCTTAGGTCGTTCTGTCTGGCCTGCTAATGTACCACAGAATCGTTAAAAAACAGTTTAGCTGAATCTGTGCTTTAAAACCTTCTACGTGGCCTTATAAAAAAAAGCACATGCCAAGCTACCTCCTACATACGACCACTAAACCAATATTCTTTTTAAAGTAATAGACTTTACTATACACATATATACACACACACATGTATAAATAAAAGAAGTATTGCATAAAGGCCATCAGAAAGAGCTATAAGGTTTTGCTTTTCAGGTGAAAAGCACTGTCACTTGCCTCTGATGCAATGGGTAACGTTTCTACAAAACTGGTATGAGAGGTTAATAAAATTCCTTCCTCTTTCCTCCTCTCAGAGTCTCGTCATGGCTCTGAGAACTTGCTGGCATAAAGAGTAAAGGTGTGGAATAAAATTTAACAAAGCTTATCTCAGCCCAGTGACATTAGTACATAAGATATATATTGTGTCTGTATTCGATTATCGTACTGGTAGTGCTCCAACCCAGCTACTGATAAAGAAAAAGCTCAAATGTAACAATACAGTTAACACCAGCTTTCATGGAATTATACAGAAAAATTCTGTAGTTCCCTAAAAGCAGGTGATCCCAAACATTCTTAAAGCTACATGGGATACTCAGAAATAACTAGAAATTTGGGAGCCATGGACTAGATCATAAAAGCTGTCCCTCTAAACCTGTCAACTCCCTGAAGAGAATCACCACATAATGCAAGGCATTATACCAGACAAGTATCTCCAGCAAAATTTCCACTAGTGCCTCTCCCCTTGAGATTTTGAGTTAGGGGCATCAAGCAAAGCTGAACTGATAGGCTGCTGCTAAACTACTGCTATAGCCTTTTACACTGGTAAGCATTTTCCTGTTATTTCTTTTGGCTTCCCCTATCTGCCTTTTTTGACTTGTGTTTGGACTGTAATTTTTTGAAGACAGAAACCATAATTTCGCTTTATGTAAAATGAAAATAGCAAACCATACTAGGTATTGTCTGTGATTAGGAGTCCCTGAAAATCCCAACACTCAGTACCAACTAAAATTCTACAACAGTGTTTCCATTGCTCGGGACAATCAGTTTTCAGGGGCATACCATGTTCCTTCAACATCCCACTGACTCTGCTAATACCAGAGTGTTTTGCTTCAAGTTCAGTACTACTTCTTCTTTCAACCACTTCTGTAGTATAACTAACTGGAGACTCAGTGCATCACTTCTGACTGAAGACAACTGCTCTGAGAGCCACCAGCCTGATCAGTTAGTTCCCTGCCACTTGCTGAGAAGCACACTGGGAACATGCTCTGGATGACAAAGGCTGGGCCAACCCCATGGAGCTTCAGGTACTGAAGGTGCTTCTCAGTCCTACTGACATGAGGAGTTCACTGGTCTACCAGAACAAGAAGAGGGAAGGAGTTGGAGTGGTGGAAATAACACCAATATGGATGTATGGGAAGTAATAACAAGAAAAATGAAGAAAAGGTTAAAGCAGGCGGCCAGGACTTGAGGATAAGGTGACAGCAGTGGATCAAGAAGAAAACAAGTGGGCCATGAGGTCAAATGTTCAAGAGCTGCCAAGGCACTATGAGGTTACAAGGAAGAAAAAGGCAAGGAAACTCAGAGGAAAAGAAAAAAAAAAGATTCCTCAATAAATCCAAGTAGAACCACATAAGAAAGAGAACAAAGTGGACACAGCACAAGTGACTTTTAGCCTTTCCTTTTCCAACACATTCTCAGATGTTGTTTTCAAAGATCATGGATCAATCTCACTTTGAAATAAAGGGAAGTTGACAGATGCCGCAAAGACTTATGCAATAAGTAAATATGGTCCCAGCAAGAAAACTGTACTCGCAATACGTCTCTGTAGACATCTATAGCAGGACATTTCATTCACATAGCCTGCTAGCGTTGCCAACATCAAAATCTTATGCAATCCTGTAAAGGTCACCCTATCATTTCTTGACGATCTTCAAGCCAGAACAGATAAAGAAAGATGGAGAATTGGCAGCATGAAGACAGAACAGATGATAAAGAGGAAACTGAAAGAAAGCAAGTAAGGAGAAAACACTACTGTCTTGCTGGCTTTAATCTGTGAAACAAAGGAAAGCAATTCCAACCATTTCCTCATCACCTATGCAGAGTATGCATCAGCCTTCCCTTCATGTCTCCACCACCATCACATCTGCTTCGTCGCTATCATATCACTATCTAAAGATATTCATAAACATGAAGATTGACAAAGTTTTTATTTTTATTGACATTAAAAAGACCAATGTACTGAAGAATGAAGAGTTCTAAAGTGTGTAAGAAACCACAGTCCTCCATGATAAGAGGCTTGTTATGCATTTCTGCTGTAAAGTACCGAAAGAAACCGATTTGGAAACACTAAGTAATAAGCTTGCCTACTCTTCACTTAAGATACAAGGATACAACAGGGGCTCACAGTTCAAACAATGCAGATGTGAAATTTATTTGGTAACATCTAGCCATTATTCACACTTTTCTGTTCCTGCCTGTGATGAAATTGCCCAGCAGGACACCAGAAATAACCAAAAATATTCTATTGTCTGGAACAATTATATCAACTCAAGTTAGCAGATATAAGGCAGAAATGGCTGACTGTAAGCCTCCAATGGAATCAAATTTTGCTTTTTTTTATTTTTTCTTTTTTTATTCTAAAAGCAATGGTCTTTCTGCTTTTCTTCAACAAATCAAGCCCTACAGAGTTCAGTGGGGGAAAAAGTCGTAAAACTGTGTAGCATTTCTCTAACATTGCTTCCAATAAAAAACATCAGAACTCCTGTTATATTTAGTGGAAAAATGCCAATACCACTAGGTTTTTTAGTTGTGCTATTCAGAAATATGTGAAATCTTGGCTTTTATAACTTCTTTTAAATCACAGCAATGATAATTTAAGATTTTTTTTACTCTTAGAGGAATGTGAGAGGACACTCAGAAATCGACTTTACTAGGAATTCAAGCTACTGACTGTGGATAATGATCAGAGTACACAGTAATTCTGCAGATGTTCTTACATCATATTCATTTGCATTTTGCTTTACTAAAATAAAATACAGTGCAAAGTACATAACTGCCATTAAAGTTACCCAATCTCTAGAATTATTTATTAGCTTTACAGTTGCAGTTTCATGTTAATATTGCAAATATACTTTTTAAAACTTCTACTGACTGCCTGCCAAATAGGAAAGCAGCCGCTTACAAACACAAGGTTAAAACTTTTTGTCAGCCTTCTGTAATGACTGCTTTGCCCCCAGATGGTAGAAACCCCTGTAACTGCTACATTTTGCCTGACTCATGACCCCATTATTCAGACCTTGCTCTGTCTAGCTTGACAAAAGGGTTTGTTTAGACCCTCCACACCGCCCCCAAAATGGCAGCTTTCCAAGATATCTTTGGACTTCTGATCTTATTCCATATGCAGATAGTTCCAACCCTACCTTTCCATGTGGATGGAGAGAAAGTCTCTTCTCAATCCTCTCTGACCACAGACTTCCCATTTCTTGTTTCCAAAAAACTTCTCTTACCACAAACTGTAGATGTCTTTCTCTTATAGTCTAACAACTGGGATGAGGGAAAGGAGGTAAGACAGTATTCGGTAAAGCAGAACTGAATTCAATCAGCCAATTCCAGGCAGAAAGGCTCTCACCTCTAATTTTTGTAACAAATTGTATTCACAGCCTCCCTTCAAAACTAGAAAAGCCCAAAGTTCATGTAAATGGAAGTTTAGTTAGAGAGTGGAAACTAATCACACTTAGATGCCAAGTCCTACAATTCCAACTTAAATCAAATCCTCATTTCAGCAGTATTTAAAGAATTCTGGATGGGGAAGGCAAAGATTTAGTTTTGATGGCTGAAACCAGGCTTGCATGTGCAAGATTTGCAGAACAATAATAAATCAGTAATAATAAAATCAAAGTAAAGGATGTTGTTAAATGTTATTTATTCATGGTTTTCCCTTGGAACACAGGCCTCAGTTGAGGAAAGAATTTAAACACATGCCTGCATGAAATCCAGTGAACCCAGTGAGATCAGTGGTTTACTCACGACCGTGAAGTTCTGCATAGTGTCTATGGAACTGCCCGAGCAGGAATAATGATACGCACAGTCTAAAAACTGGCACAAGAAGGGCATGTAGGAATTATTTTCACCCCGTATGGATATTTCTTGAAGTCCAGCTTTGAACTAATAACCTGCGAACGGGACTCTGTCACTGGTAACTTTGTTCTAACAAATACTTTCTACAGAGTTCAACATAACTACTTTCACTATACAGAACTTTGTATCAGTATTGGTATTAGTAACAGCAGGATAAGATTCTCATCAGTCGTGGGATTAAATCCTGACCTACATGTATGATAATTCAGTGCGAAGTGAAAAGCAAGCTCTACTACCCACTTTTACCGCCCTTAGCTATTTTTTTCAAATCTGAAGTGTGACTTCAAAAACTGTGCACTGAACAAAGCAGGCAAAAAAACAAACGCAAAAAACAGGTCAGTGAGCAACACATGGCCTTCAACTAGTCAATTTGCCCATGCCAGCTCATCCCTGTCTCCTACATGTGCAGCTTTCTGCCGTTGCCAAAAGGGCAGCTGGAGTATGTGGGGCAGCAGCAACTATTCATTACCCTCCTCCAGGTTTCTCTCCATTCCTCATCTCCTTCTGTTCCCACTTTGCCCTTTCCCTGTCCCCGCAGCAGCAACCACAGAGGCAGCTTTTTCCCCCTCTATTGCTTCTCAGCAGGCTGGGAAGCACTACAGGTAAGCAGGAGCTGTTAGGAGAGAACATTTCTAGCAGGGAGTAGGAGTAGATTTACGCAGCTGTAGAAAGGGATTGATACAAGATAGTGGGTGAGCTGCGTGGTGACTGTACCATATCCCCAGCAGAGAGGGAAAAGTGAAGGCACAGGAGGGGGACCGGCTGAGGGAGAAGGCAAAGAAGACCCCTGCCTGTACGAAGCGCTCTCCTAAATCTCCCATCTCCTCTTGACAGCCACCCACCCCCTCAATTATGCCGAGTCTTTGTGAAACCCTGCTGATACCTGTAGCTCTCTCACTCTCGCCCCCCAAACCTGACAGACCTAGCTCAGTGACAGCCTTGCCACACAGAAACCTATCAAACAGAACAGCAACTTCCCTTTCATTTCAACAAATACTCTTCTGGTAACAATGCTTTTCAGCAGCCCAGGAATCACAGTTTAGATGAGATGTAAAGCTTTCACAAGCAAAATCCTAGGCCTTTCAACACCATCAGCACAGATAAGTTCAACCACTAGATGAAAATAAAAATGAAAATACCCTACAATCACAGTCTGCTAAGCCCAATGCCAGCCTTCAGCAGCGTATGGCACAAGCAGAGGTTAATGTGCAGGTTGACCTGCACTAAAATGATTACAATTCCACTCTCTGTCCACCAGCTACAACAGATCACCTGCTGACTGAAAGCAGTTCCCATTTCAGCAACAGGGATGGCAGAAGGTTATTAAAAAAAGAACAAACAGAAAAAAAACCAAAACAACCAAAACCAAACAAACAAACCCAAAACAAAACTGAAAAACTCTGATAAGCACCTAAGCAGTCTTTCCAATTAATTCAGATCAGGTGCGCTGGAAGGGAACAGTTCTGCTTCTCACACCCATAGACAGCTCACTGGACCAAGGACTCGGAAGAGATTTAATTCCTCCTCTGCTATTGCCTTTCTGGGAGGCTGCAGGCACCTACTTCTCAATTCCTCAAACAGAAGAAAGAATATTAACCTCTCTCTAAAGTGCCTTTGGATTTTCTAATGTATGACAAACCGTTACTGTTATTTCTCTTATGAGAGGTGGGCACCGTGACATTCACAGATCCATTAATCTAGATGTCTAACTGTATGGACTGCAACTTAAAGACCTAGTCTTTCCAATAAGAAAATGTCTTCAATAGTGAACTGTAAGCATGATGTCGAAATATGTAAGTCAACAATTCAATGAGTATGTAAAACCGTGTACCTCTTCCACACACTGTTTCTCATAACTCATCATCAACTCGTTACCAACATACATTATTTCATAATAAACTTGATTTATGCAGTGGTAGTAGAGTTGCATGACTAACTTCACATTGACAAAATGGAAATATTAAAGGATGCTTTTAAAAAAGTATAATGTTTTAAATTTAGATCTTAAGAAGCAATACTGAAGAAAAAAAAACAGTATGGAAAATATTTAGGACCAAAGAACAGCTCACTGAAAACCATGTTTTATTTTTTTCCTGACAGTGTTAGAGATTTTTTTAAGACAGCATAAAATTAAACTTGTTTCATTAATCTAAATAAAGCTGTAAAATATTTCCAGTGGAAATAGAAGCTTTTCTTCCTAAACGTTGCAATGTTCTGACTGATTTAGTGAGTTCTGCTACTCAGCCCACAAAAGGATTTCTTAGGGCACCTCAATAGGTTTTCTCATGTACAGCTGGGCTAATGGCTAAGACCCTCAGATGGAGTCTTTGGCATAGGTCCAACCGCACTGATTTCATCTATCATCAACTCTAGAAAGTGGACTTGAACTCGGAACCCATACTACCAATTATCCAAACACATAAACATTGATCGTGCTAATTCAGAGGAGCGTGACCGCAAGGCTAAATATCAACAGAATTTTGCTTCCTGATCTCAATTCTACTGATGAAAATGTAGCCACATTACCAACTCGAGTGCAACGTTTACATATGCCACATGTAAGGAAGCTAGATAAAGACATAGTTTATTATTACATGAATTACCTAACACAAAAAAATATAGCCACGGCTTTCATGTTATTAGCTTGTTTTTCAATCAGAACTTGCAGTTTGTTCATTGTTCTGTATTTCGGATTTTTCCAAGTCTAAGTTCACCAACATCCTCTTGAATAATCTGTGCCACTCTGTATAACATTTGATGCGCTTACAGAAAAGCCTGTAATGTCATAAATCCAAAGCTCTCTTTAAAACTGCAGTGTAGCCATGATCAAAAAAAATCTGCAAAACTGACACTTTTACTGTGTTATGTCTGTATTGATGCACCACTAGAAAAGCAGCCATCTTTTTAATTGTCACTATACCTTTCTTAGAAACTCAAACAAATATTTTACATTGATGTTTAAAAAAGTAAAAGTATATATTTTGTTTAGAAGCTTCCATCCAGCAAATTCAGAACCACTGTTTTAGGCCACAACTTTGATTTTTTAAAAAATACATATATATTCAGGGTGTATGTATTTCACAAGGTTAAAAATCATTTTTATCTACTGAGTATTCAGCAGTTACAAAAGGAACCAGGATTTTGCATATTTATCTGACTTGTCCTAATACAATAGAAGCTATCATGATTTCAAGCTTTGTACTTGTTTATCATTAGTGTTTCCACTGTAACCATGGCATCGGTATATAGCACAGGCTTAACAGTAAGAAAAATACCCAGTATTTTCCTAAGAAACTCATCCTTTAGAAAAAATACAAGGACTTGTACAATGGCAAAAACCAATCAAAGTAGGCGAGCTGGCTAAAGAAAGAGTTTCTTTCTATGAGGAAAAAAACCAAAACATTATTTCTTTGCAAGTCCTTTTTTGCATTTGGACTTCTGACAAGAACCTAGAAATGTATTACTGGATAAGCAATGTAACCTTGACCCTAGTGCAGATATTATAAAACAAATATTGAAATTTCCTTACAAAAATACATGCAGTATTATATGAGATTGAAAGCATTAAAGTTATTAATACATTGACAAGAGCAGCTCTCAGCACATGAGCACTTTCTCAAACCTACTGAAATAGTGACAGTCCAGCCCTGCAAGAACTGTTGCATCATTCCAAAGGTAAAGAGGGGCAGCAGTGCAATTACGTCAAACACACTCGACGAGTATGTGGTACCCAGTTCAAACTTTCAGGACTGCTTAAGGGGAAACCCTCAGAATGGCATGCAAAGCCTTTATGGTGTCCAAGAGCGTGTCTTAGGTTGCATTTATTTTGTATTTCAGGCAGTAAGGAGGAATGGGTTCCTGCGATTGCTGCTTTTAATTTGCTTGTTACAATGTTAGGAAAGAGTACTACAAAAATATCTGTCTTTAATGCCAAGAGTGAAATGAAGGAATTAGCCCTCCTATCTAAGAGCAGAAGAAATTGGCTGTATCCTACCAGCAGACCTTAGTCTAGTGTTGGTTTAGGCCATGTGCATTTCCTTGTACTGTGAAAACCATTAATTTCTTGGACAACTTCTCTTTCAAGTTTTAATATAGGCTCCAGACACTGATGAAGACACCAATAAATCTATTTACTTCACTATGGGCTCTATAGAGATGTCACGGCCACAGGCCTTATTTTAATCCAGTGAATTCAGACCCAAAAAAAAGTGTGATTTTATAAGAGCCAGTTCTCTGAAGGTTCAATAAACACACTCAGTACTACAGTTACAGTGACACTTTCAGTAAATGGGAAGACTTTGGAAAGGGTAAAGCACAATCCTATAAATACTTGCCTCACCAATTCTGTGATACAGGGAGGGTGGTGTACACTGTGTATTGTATTTACCACACAAACACAATGCAAACTATGAGGATTTACAGCATAAAAACTAGGTAAGCGATGCTTCAGAAGCTGCATTATATTGAGCTGGCCAGTTATGATCCACTGCCATGTCCTCAGTTCTGTCACATCAACAGACAACAAGCATAGTCACTCCCTTGTCTCCTCCCACCCGGTGAATGCTGGACAGCAATGAATCCTGCTGCAATAAAACACAGCATTTATCTGATTCAGCTATGTAGTTCCTCCCAGATCATGTTTACAATGGGCCTCAATCTGTTAAATTCCACTGTTTATCTAGGGGATGCGTTCAGACGTTTTGAATTCACCTCAAAAATCAGAGCCAGGATATACCCCAGCACACCAGCCCCACCAAAATTCAAACTTGGCATCTGCAACCTGCAAGGTCCGTCCAGATGTGGTGACAAACTCACAACACGTTCCATACACAAAAAGAACATGTGAAATTATTATTCTCTCACTAAAAATCTGTGATGACATCCTTGTCTTGTTGGTCTCAAAGATGAAACCCTCCTTGATTTCAGGAGAGCTACAACTTGATTATCATTCAATCCAGGTAAAAGACATCTGCAATACTGCTGCATTTGTCTTTTCCTGACTTGGCTGTTTTCCCTCTGCCGATCACCCCGTTTTACCATTCCAGGATACTAACATGCAGCTTTTATAATCTAGATCCTAATTACAACTATGTAACATATGCAGCACGAGTGAAAAATATTTTAAAGTTGTAAGCATAAAAGTTTTAACAGTAAAGTTATTCAGCTCCTAATCAGCATAAATAGAGACTAACTCTTTCACGCCTTTCCATCACTCTGACATCTCTTTATACCCCTGCATTAAGCAAAAAAGCCCAAAAGAATACATGAGACTCAGAGCTATTAAACTCTCATTATTTTTACTTTGTTCCTGGGTTGTCTGTCTGCCAAAGAAATACTGCCCTGACCAGTATCCTTGACCATAACAAATAAATACACAAAGAGATGAGCATACATATTTCAGATGGCTGCTCAAGCACAGCACGTTTAAAATTAGAAGACAGCTACTATTGTTCTATTATACATCTTATTTAAAGGATATATCGTTTATCTGCTTAACTGCAGAAATGTGAAATGTGCACACTCACATTTCCCATGTTTCTTTTTTTGTTTGTTTGTTTTTTCCATGTTAAATCACAGTACCTGAGGATGCCAGACCAAGAATTTTCCAGCTTTTTTGTACTCCCACTGAGGCATGCTAGCCTCTGGGTCTTTAAGATGCTGTAGAAGCTGTTAGACACGTTGTGTATACAGGCAACAGAATTTGTCTGGCTGGGGCCAAAATCCACCAGGACCCTTTTATTAGTTTTGGGCATTTGAAGAAGCATTGCATTAGCTCTATGCATAAAGGTGTAGACCATCCGGGGGAAGGAAGGAGGAGCATCAGAGCTGATGCAGTGAGCTTTCAAGTGATACGAAGACCCTAAAGTGCCTCATATCAGAGGTCAGGTCTGGATTTTTAAGGCTTGTTGTTGCCAGGCTGAGCAAGAGCATTCACACCGAAATAATGAACTCTGTCTAAGTGCAGGATCTGGGTTTTGCGGTAATGTTCTGTATGGATGTATGTGGTTGGGGTTTTTCAAACACAGTAAGATAACTAGACTTGCATTTATGTAACGTAATTTCAGAAACTAAAGTGGTAATTATACATCTCTTACTTAGATTCAGCGTATTTTTCTTTCTTCCCTAGCCTGTAGACCACATGCATTAGGTACACAGTCAACATTACTATCACGGTATAACAAAGCGTGGAAATAATGAAAAGCCTTCAGAGTCATTACATGCCCCTGGCAACCCAGCTCTGCAGGACAGATGTTGCACCCAGAGCCACGCCACTGGAAATCATGTGTACGTGTGTGTGTGTCTGGAGCACAAGCACTCACCCAGTCCTCGAAGTGGCGGCTCCCGTTCTGCAGCAAGTCCTCAAACTGTATCGTGCAGTTAGCTACAAAATCGTCGTACCCGATGGGGGCATCGTGGAAAACAGCCATCTCTATCTTCCTGCCATTGCAAACGTCGGTGACAAACTCATCGTTCCAAGCAGGGCTGTTGGTCTTCTGCTTGGTCGAGGTCTGCCCGATCCTGGAGTCGTCCACGTTGAGGGCTATGTAAGGGTCCAGCAAAAAGGTCTGTGGCCTGGGACCCACCGCATGCCTCAGCGACCACGCCGTGGGCTTCAGGTTCACCGCCTCGCAGATCTTGATTTTCAGCAAGCCATTGAACACCACCATGGCTGGAAGGCTGCACTTTTCCCGGGATTCAACACTCGCGGAGCGCAGCCGGCCCGAGCGGCGGGAGGCAGGCGGGGAGGGAGCGGGGCAGGCAGGGAGGGCTCGCCAATAAATAGGAGGGCAGGTTTGGGAGCGGGGGAGCAGGACACGGTGCGGGTCTCCTCGCCTTGCTGCCGCTGCTGTTACCTTTGATTATTTAGCCTTTGCTCTTGCGACACCCAGTGAATACATTTATTTTCTTGCCCGTGTTTCTAACGGAAAACAAGGCAGGGGGGCGCCGGGGAGGGGGAGGCGTCCGCGGCTGCAGAAACCCCCGAACGCGATCAAAACCCGAGCATAACCCACCCCCGGGGCGAGCGAGAGCCTTCTCCCTTCACCTAGACCATAATCCCGGATCAGCCTGTGCAGAGGGGGCAGAGCCGCGCTCCCGGGCTCCCGCACACGCCA
>VZRW01013975.1:199452-220555 GCA_013398125.1 Aegotheles bennettii
GGGGCACGGCGGGTATCGGCCGCCAGTGCCCTGCAGGGGTACTGAAAGGGGAAGAAAAGTCTTCTGAAGGGGTAACGGGGTGTGCTCCCTGCGTGACTGAGCGTGATCTACACCTCCCGTAAGGTTTCAGTCATTTTCATTACCCTGGTACCAAATACTCTAATGAATAACCGGTAAAATATGCGCAGCCTGGCTCTCTCCTCCTCAGAACAAGCGTACTTAGGCTCTAGATGGTTTCCTTCGGTGAAAATTGTTGCTGCTGTACTTATTTTTGGTTACTGACTTTGCCAGTCTTTTGTGAGAAAGTCATTGGAAAAGGGGTGGACTTTGCCCTTGGACAGGATTTGAAATCACTGCAATATCACAAGCGCTAGCATCAAGGAGAGCACCTGGGCTGCTTCAAGGGTTCAGGCAACGTAAAAAGAAGGAACTCGACTGCCTGAATCCAGTCGAGTAAGGACATAAAAGATGCGCACCCAGTCCTCGATCTGGACCTGATATTCATGACTAGAGAGCACAGAACAGATAATTACAGATTTCTGCAGGTAGTGGCTCAGGAGGCAGGTGTTATATTTGGAGCTGATAAAATAGCTCCAGTATCTGTGCTTCCAGAGTAGTTTTCAGATAGGAGGTGCAGTACTAATGAAGCCTAAGGGTCATGAGAGCATCCACGTTAATGGAAGAAAGACCTTCTGGTGTCTGTTGCCACTTAATCTGCTAGTCAAAGTAGAAGTACAGTAAAATCTCCATGTTCATCATCATCTTGACAGTCCCCAAGCAGAATCGTTTGATACAAAGTTGTGATACAGAGCCAATTACAGGAAATGTCTTCCTCCACAATTCAGCCTTTCCCGGGCTCGCAGCAGCTGTGGAGAAGAGAAGACTGAGAGGGAATCTTATCAACGCTTATAAATATCTAAAGGGTGGGTATCAAGAGGATGGGGCCAGACTCTTATCAGTGGTGCCCAGTGACAGGACAAGGGGCAATGGACATAAATTGGAACACAGGAAGTTCCATCTAAACATAAGGAAAAACTTCTTTCCCTTGAGAGTGACAGAGCACTGGAACAGGCCTCCAGAAAGGGTGTGGAGTCTCCTTCTCTGGAGACATTCAAAACCCGCCTGGACAGGATCCTGTGCCACCTGCTCTGGATGACCCTGCTTTTGCAGGGGGGTTGGACTAGTTGGTCTCCAGAGGTCCCCTCCAACCACTACCGTTCTGTGATTCTGTGATTGATTCTGTGGTACATCTATTGAATTATTTCTGTAAAGGACCATCCTTGCAGGCCCCACCAGAAACACAAGAATCACCTACGCCTTTTCTCCCACCCCCATTCACAACCTAGCCCTTATAGTACTATGTATCAAGCTATATGGTTGTACGTTTAGTGTGTCAGAAACAACTCATCATTAAATCTTTCCTCTGGATGTGTTTGTGTTGGTTCTCAATAACGGTAATGTAAACAATATGTTCCATTTCCTTAGATATTGAAAAAAATAAAAGCCAAACTGATACACTGTTTAATTTTTTCTGTTTATTTTTAAGCGGCCTGCAACTACGTGTATTCCAAATGCCCGAGGTAAGATTTAAGTAAACACAGTCTCCATGGTGAGTTTAATGGCCTAGCATCTCTGTGAGATCACACATGCATATTACGAAAGTCTGAATAAATACAGACAATATTAACACAGCATAGAAAATAATATAAATAAGCCTTGTATTTGGGTAATTTACATATAAAATCTACTGCATACATAGCTAGGCCCTGATGTCTAATTTGAGCCATCTGCAGTTTTCCATGCACTGAAGCAAGCTAAGGTTTGGTTTCACAAATCATTTTTTCTAAGAAGACTGCTGCATGAATAAAGATTTACAAACTCACTTAGGATCAGACAGCTCAAGCCTTACACTGCTTAGGAAAATACACATACCTTGCACTGTTTTAATTTGGGTTTATATTTTATTTTTTTGATTATACATTGGGGGAGCATCTTTATGTCAAGACTGAACTTTTAACACTGAGCAGTTATTAACTTAGCAAAAGGCCCTGGAACAGTATTCTTAAAATCCAGTAACTTGGGTATATTGAGCAACATTACAATGCCTCCTGCAGAATTCATCCGAAAAATTGGCTCAGTGGTCTCAAAAAATATAAGTAACAGACAGCAAATAATATTCCAACTGTAAGCACCATTTTCCATTTGAAAGGTTTTTAAATATTTGTTTCTTTATTTTTTTTTCTGTTCTCTGGCTGTGAGTTTGGAAGGATTTGGTTCTTCAAGAGCTGAAGAGCAAATGCTGTTCCTTCTGTTTCTCATGGGAGGGTCAGGAGAGGAAGATACAGCATGTGCAACATTTTTCCAGCCGCAAGGCAACAAGAAGCACTCTAGATGCACTTCTGTACTCGGTTACATAGGCTACAGCAGAGTAGTAACCATGCTCTGTAGTTATTATGCTTCAGGTATTCTTCCCAGCTGTGATTTGTTGGTTTTTTTTTAAAGGACACAGAGGGCCTATGGGGTACACAGAGTCAGGACTGGTTAAGGAGCTCTATCTACTCTCCAGAAGTAGAGTAGAAGTCCTGCTCAGCCCCCTGAGACCAAACTGCCCGCAGCTTTGTGTAAGGATTGCTCCTGGCATACACGGGAGCGTCTGCGCGGTGCTGGTTTGATTTTTCATTAGTGTTGCCTCAGCCCAACTGAGTATTTGGTAGACAACAGCATCGTTAGGGTGTCCTGTGGCGCTGTAAGGAAAAGACCCTTGAGAGATCATAAAAGCGCAGCCTAGTCACATCAGCTTTAGGAATGAAAATACATCAAACTGCTAACAGATAGCCATGATGGCAATGCCAGCACGCAGTCTTCTGCAGACAAAGCCTTCCAAGACACGGCTTTACTCCCGCAAATCCCTCTCAGGCTGTGACTCCCGTTTCACGCAGAGCGGCCGTGGCCGTGGCCTTGGCAGTGGCAGGAAGGGACGAGCAGGCTGCACGCAGCCCGTTACCTTGAGTCAGCCCCTGACCTTTCCCTGGCCTGTGACTCCTCCACAGCTCTGTGGAGAAACAGCACTATCTGGTGGAGGGAGCGTGTAAAGTCCCTCTAGGACTCAGGCTTTATTCAATTATGCAGCTACAATTGCAACTGCTTTTGAGGTGTGGTTGCCCAAGGCTGATAGATAGTTTGACTGGATTTTCAAGAGGATTTATTTTCTTTTTACAGTCCAAGTGGCAGGGGAATATCTCTGTCTGAGTCTATGCACAACTAATACTTGTATCAGTTTCTAGTGCTTTCCTGAAGAACGGCTTGAAGAAATGTCAGTATATTTTCAGGATTTTCCAAGTATAGCAATATGAAAAAAACAAGAGGAGATTTTGTGTTCTTCTGTTTTTAAAAGGATTGTAATTTCTTAAACTTATACTAAGCAGATGCACAAGGAATAAAATCAGGCTTGCACGCAAGAAGAGATTTTCAGAAATACCTTTATGTCAAAAATGAAATAAAAGCCAGAACACAAGTTATAAACCTTGTGAGATTTGAGGAACTTTGGCTCTGAATCCATACTGGACATGAACATATTCCAAGGATCATGTATGCGAAGATGGTCATTAGTATGAATACATCCACTGCGTTCCTTTGAACTTGATGGATATGCTTATACAAGCACATTAATTGAGTGTTAGTGGGATCAGTCCCTTGCTGACAAGAAATCAAGGATTGCTGGTGAATGCTGACCATCTTCGAAAGCCAAATTATTATTTAGTTAACTAATTTTGGACACACGGTTGTTTAAAAAGCATCCTCAAGAGCATTTTCTCTCCTGTGATGCTGCAAATGATATTTAGGGTACAACCAAGAGCTAATCCATCTTTTCTAAACACGAAGAAAAAGCTGAGTCTCACTGAGCTTGGCCCAACCTCCAACTCCATTCCAAGGTTTCCCTTGTGTCCAGCCAATTTCTTACTGATTTATTCTTCACTCACAAAGCATGTACCTGAGGAAGTTACTTAAGGCACTCCTAATGTTCCCTGTGAAATGTCTCAGCAAAATAGATCTTGTCAACGTGTGATTAATTAGCTCTCCAACTCTCTAGTTTGATTATACTTTTGGTACTCTTCCCAAGCTCTTTTAAGAGAACATAGTAAGCACTACCTCAATTTTGTAGCTTTCATTTGGAATAAATCTCTCAGAATACATTGGCATTGCAACTGATGTGGGACTGCAGGAGTTACAGCTCTAGGCCACCTAGTTCTGGCAGACATAGTGACACGGTGACTTTGGTGCAATGTCTGCCAGCCAGCCTGATTTCAGGTATGCACCTGGTTTGCTAGCCAAGACTGAAACCCATTATATCAGACCTCCTTAGCAGTTCTTATCGCAGCTAGATAGATTACAGCCAGCTCAAGCGTATCTGCATGTGCTACAAAAACATACCACCAGTTGCAGAACATATGCTTAGGTCACATCTAAGCTAGAGACTTCTGGCTCAGTTGAGGCAGGGCTGTAGAGCAGTACGATCCCAGACAAACACAGCTGTGCCAGAGACTCTCACAACTGTGGGTTTCAAAAATTATTTTCTTGCTTGTGGACGGTGATTTTATTACTGTGATATAAAAAGTTTTAGCACTGTACCTCTCTCTGGAAATATATGCTGGTATTTCTATATGGGAAATGTGTTCCAAATAAATAAATAGGCATCCATTTGGTCTAATACATGTATATTCTCAGACTTCACATATGTAGCTTTCCTTGCTGGCAGCATTCACTATGGGTTTGCCATTCACAGGATTCTTTCTATTCTAGGTATGGAGTAAAATATCTGAATAGAGATATTTTAGGTATCTCAAGTTAAGTGGAGAGTTTTGAGAATTTAGTCCTAATCACCTGCTTAAAATCACATATGAAGTCATTAACAGAGTCATTAATAAAACCTGTATCTCATGATTCCTACAGCCTTCCTCCAGCTGTAGTATTCAGGAACTCAAACTTTTTAAAATTGGGAAACTAAGGCAGAATAAAGAGGTGATCTAATGTTTTACACTATTTGCAGTATTGCCACTCAAGACATGTAGGACATGCTGAGCTTTGTTTTCTATGTGGCTTCATTAACCAGTTACAATGACAGCCAAAGACTAAAAAAGGCCTATGTGTGTAACACAGTCTAAAATGTCTTGGTTTGGGACTCTTCAGTAGATTTATTCCTGCACATGTCTTTGGAGAACTGAAATGTAGTATCTAGCTACACAAGTACATAATATTTATGCCCTTAAAGTGTCTAAAACCAAGCTTCATTTCCCACTATAGTTGGCAGTTTCAACTCTTTTAAGACGTGGACAGACAAGCAAGGGTTTTTGCTGTAACATACTTCTCATAAGGGAAGGAAGGGAGTCAATGCTGGGAGAAAACTTTGAGGTGTGGACTCAGAAAGATGACTTTTCCCACATGATGATGCCTAATGAGCCTTTACTGGCAAACACAGAACAGAACACACTTGGCCACTAAACTAACATGACTCATTACTTTAGAGATCACAAAAGGAATAAAGACAGAAAGTATTAGCAGGCCACCATTACTCCCCCACAGTTTATTTTACTTTTCTTTCTCCTTTTTACATTTGTGGATGTGGATATAAGTTTGTCATACTTCATTTTTCTTTTCTATTTACATGACTGAAACATACCCACCTCACTACCTGTCCAGCTAAAAGCTTCATCTATTTTTCTTAGTCTTTTCTATACTGGATTGTAGAAGCTATTTGAGGGCTATTATATAACGGCAAAGAAAATTTGCATTAGATCTAATTTAAAAAACATGTTTTCTTCCTTATGAAAATCAAAGAAAACAACATTTTTTTCCCAAATACATTCAAAAACAACTCTAAATTTATCTGTGTTTACCAGATAACTTCTAAGAGACATCCTTTTGATTTCTCTCTATTATAAATATTTCTGCATTTGGACATATCAAGCATTTGGGGCCAAAAAGAAAAAAACAACAGCATAGAATACAAATATTCAGTATCCAAAATCAAGCTACCTCTCAACTGAAAAAAATCCATCATGAAATTTAAAGTTTTCCTATGAAAATAAAAGTTGGAGGTTTTGGTTTTATTTTTTTAAGGAAAGCAGGTACTCCAAAATAAGTGTGTCAGAGCTGACTGCCTTCATCTAATTCTCATACAATTATGTCAATTACTTCTTGTTATCTGAATTTAAACAAAATAATAGAGCAATACTTGCCCTAATGCTGCCCTTGTAGAATCAACTAGGTAACTGATCCAAAGGAATCAAATACAGGGCTGCCGACTCCTAACTAATCCAAGATAGGACAAGTTCCATAAATTATTTTTTCCAGGTAGTCTGAATGTTAATTAAAATGTTTAGATTAGTTACAGTGTTTCTTTGAAAAAAATGTTAATAAAACCGTTGTGTATTTATTTTTTGTTCTGGCCACAACTGTAATAAGAATTTTATGAAAATGTATGTCATAATCATAAGGGTATGGCATTTTTCTGAAGTGCTATGTACAGAAAATGTTTCCCACCTCTAATATTAATATAATTGAAGGAGTCCCTTGAGAGATCCTCAGTATCCATGCTTTTAACATTCTGAGTCTGGGGAATTCAGATTCTTCACCCATTCTTAGTGGAAGTGGAAGAAATTAACTTCATCTAGAGATCTAGATGTGATGCTTTAAAAGGTAGTATAGAGAAAATACTAATGTTTCTACCTTTTAATTACTCTTTTAATTATTCTTGGAGATACCACAGTCCCTAGGCCACCTCATTCTTAATAAAATAAATAAAGAATATATTAATTCAGATCATGCAGTACATTATTGCTTCACTTTTGTTTTCCCCACTTACTTGCTTTAATCTGTTTGTTTATACTGACATTGACATATCTTTGTATCCCTTTCAAAGTAATGAGATTTCTGGTTTCTGTTCTTATGCTCCAGTGTGTATTTGAATTTTTTACACTACATTTAGCCTGGAGAGGAATGTTGGCACTTTATTTATTAGGATAAACACATATTTATAAATTAAAGGAGCACTATTCCTTTATGTACCTCTTCCTCCAACATATGGAGAAAAACAGAAAGCTGTGATCTGCACTGAGTCATAAGGGAGAGAGGAAGGAAAGGGGCGATAGCAATCAGGTTAAAAATTGTAATATAGTTTTATAATTAGTAAGTATTCTGTATCACAGAAGCAGCTATTACCCAGTATAATGAAAGTAGTATTTAATCTATAATTCTAACACATTTTTCCAAGTCTGTGCTTATATATTCGTAACTTTACAAAATACTTCTTTTGGACTGAAACTGTTCTAGTTTTGCTTAAATTTTTTTTATAAAAGTTTGAGTAATATCATTCCAAACATTTCTAAGTTATGTGTGGATTAATAACATAATATTTTTCAGATGTTTCAGCGGCATATTTTATGCCTGAATATTCCAATAATGGCAGAGGACAGAAACATCACACCTAGTCTGGTTTTGTGTGCTTTTTTAATTTTGTTGTGATCTAAGAAATGCCAAGCCTGGAAAAATGAGTGTAATTGTTTGAAAATTATGAGTTTTAAATGAGACATTTTCCTCAAGAAAACTTTGTCTCAGTTTCTTTTTCTTCCCACTCTAAAAAGACAGAAACTAACAAGTTCAAATGCACTGGGATAGCTAAATATTGAAGTTCTGGCCTCCAGAACCAATGACAAGATCATGAGGCAAAGCTCCCATTGTACTTAGCACCTTTTGAAGTTATGGCACTGTTGTGACATATAATGGATTCAAATACCTAATTTTAACAACCTCTTTGCTGTATTTTTGGAAAGAGTTCACATGTCTTCTGCTGATTCAGAAATTTATCCAACAGTTGGATCCCTGCACATATCTATCAGGAAAACAGACAAGCAGAAGTGAGAGGAAGGTCAAATATTGCAAGTCTGGGATTGTTTGAGTAAAAAGCACTGAATCCTACTTTGTCTGTTAGGTTGTTAATGGAACAGTTCAAGTCTCTCACAGAAATGTAATACTCCTTACTTTGGGACTACAAGTCTACCAATGAGAGACAGCATTCAGAAAGGCATTTGAAGCTGGCAAGCTGCGACATGTTGCCGCTTGCCTTTTTCCGTAAGAGCAGTGCATCACCATGTGGAATAAAAGATGTGGATGGTTTTCTTCTCTTTCTTGATTGTTAGTGGATTGCATGAAGTGGGTGATAATGTATATATTGTAAGATGTCTGAAATACTCTTTATAGGGATATTTTTTTTCTAGCTTACCAGGTGAGTGCTAATTTACCTCAGGAGACAACTTGTTCTGAAGCCATGAAGCTATGTAGTGAAGTGTATGTTCAGGTTAAAAAGACATCTCTGTAACTTCAGCAAAGTGTTTCAGAATAAAAAAGGGCAGGTTGTACCTATATGGTTTTCTGAACTGGTTCTCCGTTTGACCTAAGTTGGTTCAGGGAACTTCAGCTGAATATAGGAGAGACTAAGCAGCAGCAAGCTACTGCACTGGAAGGGTGCAATTACTGAAATGGAAAGGCACAAATACTCCATCCTTAACAGATGGAAAATATGGGATTGATTTATACTGCATGATTAATGCTAAACATTTTCTTGGGAATTGTCCTGGGTAGGAATGTGTTCTAGATTTGTCCTTCAAACAGCTGTTTAACATACCTGCCCATATCCTTCCACTTTACAAGACAGCTTCCCAAAGCTCTCTTAGGAGGGCAAACCAAAATTTATTTAATTCTAGGGGCCTTTCCAAACTCTACTGGAAACTCACTCAGTACCTCCCTTAATGGACCAAACACTGGGACTGTGTTTCTCTTTCAACTTTCCAGTTAACTTTTTTCACCGAGACACTTTCTAGAGAAGCATTTCTTGAACTAGCCAGAAGAGATCTACCCAGGTACACACAGGAGATTGATCATACTGGTGATTTATGGCAAGTTTTCATCAAATATGCCATCATCTGCATACAGCGCTCCCATCACACAAACAGGGATTACAACAAGCTCAGAAGAGTTTGTGGCTGATCTGTGAGTGAAAGATTACATATACTTACGTAGTACTTCAGATTGCTGTGATAGCCTTTCTATGTAAAACTGGTGATAATACACTTGAAAGCACTTTTTGCTAGTTACAATTTCCCTTACACAACACTTTCTCATAATAGCCTACCCTACGGCAAGCATCAATTTAAGCAGTTTGTAGTAAACTGGTAGCTTGACCATACAACTTTCCCTGGACAGAAGAAAAATGGTGATAAAATAATGTTTCTACATATAAAGGATCAGAGTCAAAGCCCAATCTACATTTACTACTGGTAATTAGAGTAGATAACATTTGGATATTTATTGTACTAATACAAAAATATATCATGAACCTATCAAATATCGGGACACTACAAAATCTTCAGGACACAGACTATGAAATTTTAGAGCCCTCAGGCTCTTTCTCTCCAATTATTAGCTGCTCACTCTTAAGCACATCTGATAGGGTTGTTAGAGAGAGCCTGCCTGCTTTCAGTAGAGGCTGATACATGGGCATGCAGCCCAGGCTGGTACAGGGACATGCTCGTCTTCCAGATCTCCAGAGCTACAGAGGCAGGAAACTCAGGCACCTGATATCCCTATTTTTCTCTGTTCTCCACTGGAGCAGTTGTGTGTTATCTCACTGTGAGGAAAGGGAAGAAGAAAGGAAAGATACAGAGCAGTGGAGCTGGGCTACAGGGAAAGGTCAAAGGAGAGTAATGGGAGTACTCCCTAGTATCATGCCTATTTATAACCCAGATACTGTGTGACACTGAGTTATGGACCACCAACAGTATTTATTACTGTTGTTACTGAAGCAACACTGCCAAAGTATGGGTTGTTTCCTGATGTCATTTTCTTTGACAACAAGTTGAGAACACAAATATCGGCATTTTTCTGGGAGCTGATGTTGAGTGTATTCAAATGCAAAGCGACTAAACAAACAAGTTAATATGATTTTGCTTCCCTTAATGAATCTTTCTTGTTATCTGCTTTCTTGTCGCACTGTTGTCAGGTCTAATAGCATAGGCGTCACCTGCTACTCTGTACTGTCTTCAGAGTTTGTCTTGCTGATTTTTCAGCAGTAAAATCTTCAATCACAGACTGTTCAAGATACAATGGAGCATCAGCCTACTTTTTCACTTATGACAGATGTATCCCCGCACCAGTTCTGTTCATTCAGAACGTTGCAAGGATTTGTGCAGGTTTTTGCCTGAAACAGCATACTGGTTCTTCTCATTTATTCCTGTTTGCATAAACTCATGATGTTGATTTTCACTTTCAGGTTCCTATGCATCCCATCCCCACTCTGCTTACAATGGCTCCTTCCTAACAAGATGTCAACACCCTTCTCTGATCACCAACTCTTAGAAGAGTCCTTTCTTATGATTTGATTCCAGTACAGAAGTGCTTTTCCTATGCTGGCCTTGTGGCTAGGAGTACCCTGGAGACACATGCCTGTCTGCCCATCGGGCTTCAGACTCAAAACTCTCCTTTACTGTAACACAGTGTGCACAAAAGCGCACAATACCAGCCTGTTTTTCTTCTATATACAGCTTGGTAGCATCCTGCTTCATCACAGCAGCTGCCAGATCTTATAATAATATTAATAGAAACAACAATAAGGACCGAATGAGCAAATGGTATTTCATAGGAATAGAGTTGCATTCTTTCTGAAAGCTCCACATGCAAAACCAGCTTTGTCTGAATAATGACAAATAGAGAAGAAAAATAAAGCACTTTCAAACCTTTACATAGGGGTCCTCTATACGTCTCACATGTGAACTTTTTAAATCCATACCAATAAAAGTGTCCTGGTTTTGCTGGGACAGAATTCTAAAATCATTTTTCTGTTCAGAGAAACTGTAGTTTTGAGAGACTGCAGAGTCCAGTTCTGTGAGAACAAAAGAGATCAGATGTGTTGTTTCTGTTTACACCCAGTTCTGGTGTGCAGGTTTCTGTAGTGACCAAGGTCAAGGGGGGTAGTTTTGGACCATGTAGTTGCAGTGGGCTTGGAGGGGTGAAGCCCAGGGCAGCTGATCCAAGCTGGCCAACTCAAGTATTCCATACCATAAACATCACCTTCAATGTACGTGCGAAAGTTTGCAAGGATGTCTGAGGGCTGCTACCGTGGCTGCCTTCCTGAAAGGGTCCCATCTGTCTGGTTGGTCGTCCCATGCCTGAGGCTGCTCCTCTACCTGCTGTGACCATGATGTTCTCGCTGAAGCTGTGTGCTCGCAGTGTTGGCACTCAACCCTCACTCCTAGAAGTGCACACACAGCTCACGACTGCTGTCTGGAGCTGAGCATAACTTTGTATCTTACATTAGCATTGGAGGTAATAGTAGTTCGTTATTATTATTCTATTAAATCTGTTTTCATTTTAACCCATGAGTCTCCTTTCCTTTTCCTGATTCCCCCTCCCATGTGGGGTTGGGTGATAGAGCAACTGTCCAAAACATGACAAAAAGGTATAAAGGATGCGCAGGCTTTCCAGATCTGCTTACCAGCAGTAGTAAGCAAATATCCCACAGTTTATGGACAATAACTCTACTCCTTCACTGAATGGTAGAGATTACCATAAATCTACCTCCAAAGGTATTTAACCAGTGTCTATTCCTATAGCAGCATGGCATTCAAGCTATTCAGCATCAACTTCCCTCTCAAAGACTGATCACACATTTACTAAGATACATCACTTCTGACCTTCTAGCAATTTATCTCACTTTTATTACCTATAACTGCCATTTTAAAGAGACTTTTTTAAGGAGTGGGAATTTCAACACAATATTCTCTAAATAATACATCCAAATCATCATGTTCACCTAAAGCCTTTATTATGCATCTATAAAGTAAGAAGAACAAATAATTGCATTGCAGTATATCTGGTGAAATGACTGTACTTTTCTTCACCAATTAAAGATGAAATGGCCAGCTAAACTGAGAACTAAGCAGCTAATGGAAGAACACTTCATTTAGGAATGTGAGGAAGTGTAATACACCACACATATCCTAAATTAAGTCTCGTGGCATTGCACAGCTATGACTGCAAAGTCATCGTGTGTCTATGGGTGGGAGTCGGCAAATAGCTGTGATGGAAGCTCGAAGTTTCTCTTTAATCTTGTACTGTGTTCAGTGGTATTTTATTTACAGAAGCAATTACTTCTGGCTATATATAGTTAGTTACTGTAATAGTTATTTTACAGAAATAGCAACCAAATTTTATGTGTCAACATTCTCCATTCACTGGAATTTTTGGATCTTCTTGTCAGAGAATGAAAGACCCGCGACACTGCAGGATAACCGAGGCAAATACAGGCAGCCAAACTGGCCATTCCTAGGCCTGCTAGTGCTATCAAAGCTGAGGTTGCTGGATCACTGTTTCTTGAACCTAACAACATTGCTTATGCATTACATAAGTTTATGTTACTTCCAAAATGTTGGCCTGATTACAAAATACTGTACACACTTCAAACTGAGCAAATATTGTGACTGAGTATGCAAGACTGACTGTAATTATTTTAAAGAATGGTCACTGGGACTACTAACAGAGCCATTTTCAAAGTAATTCTAACAAAACTGCAGGCTGCCATGCTGTGGCATTTGGGGAAAACGAGGATGGCCCTATACATAAAGAACACTTAAAGGATGATCTTGCTCTAAATCTTGTGTGACCCAGAGGAGTGACAAGCCCGCTCATTTAGCACAGGATGTCTCTCAGCAGAGGCCCTTGTGGAGGTGAGGACTCCTGCTCTAGTTAGCAAGATAACAAGACAACTTCGTTAAATGATAACAGTCCTTTGTTCAAGGAGCCACGTTGTCTGAAGGATGACCTTTTTCCTCATTACCTGTGAAATACATATTAAAGTTGACATGCCTGCATATGCTAATGAAGATTATAGAGAACACGCTATACACGTATGACTGTAGCACTCATCTCTCCACCCAAATCATACCACATGTCACCTGAGGGAGGGAACCTCATAGTTGAGGGGATAAAAGACAGAGAAAAGGATCATTAATTAGGGAGAGAAGAATCTGTGAAGAGAGAAAAACCTAAAGACAGACGGACCAGTCGACGGTCTGTGTTCTCTTTCCCCACCCCAGGCAGGGATGCCTCTCTAGGTAAGCGCCGTGCCTTTCACCTTTTAGGTGGAAGTATTCCCAGGTTGTATTACTACTATTATTGCTAGCATATTAACATCAATTAGTAGTGCTTGTGCAGTAAGTGCATTTATCAACAGCAATTCCAAACTTGTAATATCTCTTGCCTTAATAAACTCTATTTCTTTACAACTTTGCCCATCTATTTCAGTGCAAGTCCTTGGTGGGGCTCTGAAGCAAGCACACATTGACTCTGACAGGTGGCTGCACACACATATAATCATTTAGATATAAACCACGGACCGAATCTGGGACTAGGATTGGATCCAGCCGCACCCAGACTCCTCTCTGAGAAGGAGTTTAGAAGGAAGGGGGTCCAGTCTGAACCTCATGTGTAGAGGTTGACCAGAGGGCTACCTGATTGTTGATTGACAGAGCAGCCCTCCTGGTCATCACACTCAGGTGATAATTGTTTGGTAATAATAAAGCTAATGGCCTAACAAGGGGGGTGGACCATAAAAGGCAGGGCTTGAGGCACCAGAGGACCTTCAGTGCCTGAGCACTGGGGGAAGGAGCAGGATGTGCTCTGTGAGTTCATGTTGAGATACTACTCAACCTACGATACCAGCAAGAACATCGAGTGCTGGGAAAGGAGGCCGGCTCTGCGCACCCAGCGCTCCGGGGCAGCTTGCTGCCATCTTGGGATTACATCGCCTAGCTTCGCCTGGATCCTGGACACATCGCCTTGCCTGGATCCCCAACACTCATGACTCAATGGGGGCACCTTCCCCAGCCACCTCGCAGAGACTCTTTCCTTTCACATGACACATGATAGTAAAAATGCTGACACACTTTACAAGCACAACCAAAAAGCAAGCTCTAACTTCATTCAGGGAAGGTCCTGCTGTTGGTGGCAGTCATCATTCCAGAAAGGCTGGATCTGAAGGGAAAACACATCTCTCCCCACAGCCAAGAGCTACATGTTTCTCAGCTCTCACCTAGGATCAAGCTAATTCACCTCTAGCCACAGCTCTGCTGAAGACAGTGAAATTTCAGCCAGGTGATAAAGGCCTTATGTGTCTCTTACTCTCATATTTATAGTTGTGTGGCCATGCTGCATGCATAAAAACCCACTTAAAATCTTTTGAATTTTAAAATACCAGTTTTCTTTCGAAGATGGGAAAAGAGGCAAACTGATGAGTGAGAAATAAAGAAGATGTCTAAATGATGATTTGTATCATGATATCTATTACTATCGCATATCTTTTGACTATACACAAACTTTCTTGTTTCAAAATTATCCATAGATTGCTTGGTAAGAAGTGTTTAAGTATGCTTGCATAAACTGTTGTGTCAGTAAGTGACAGACAAGTAGGGAACATGGCAAACATCAGATACTGTTACTGTCCATGCACCAACTGGGACTGGTCAAAATTTTTCTGGCAGGAATTTTCCTGTAAAATCTACAGTTACTAAAATCTAAGATTTTTATGCAGCCCCTTTATGTGCTAATACCTGAGCATATCATAGTCAGTATTTATCCTCACACATTGTTTAGGAAACATTATTAGCATCCCATTTTACTGATGAGGAACTGAGGCACAGAAAGGTCACATAGGACACGTGTAGCTGAGAAGAAAATTGAGATTCAGATTAATGTTCCCGAGACCAAAGTGCTTTTCATAGCTTGCTGAAAGCATCTGATCAATTTTTAAGCACTTAGGCTGCTATTCGAACAGATGGGAATAATGGACACATTTTGAGGCCCCTCCACTTGGCAACAACATCTCCTGTTTTCAGAAGGGATACATTTGGTCCCTCTGCACACAAGACACATGGCCTCATGCCTGTTGAAGGTCCTGATCTGGGTGATCAGGAAGGTTGGCTGTTGAAGGTCCTGATCTGTGGCCTGATCCTGAACTGGATACTCTGTTTTACCTCTGAGGCACTCTAGTCCTACATGCAGAGAACTGATAAGCAAATACATATATATATGGCATAAAATAAAGAGGATAATTGCTTTTATATGGATAGTAGTAGGGTAATGGGGTTTGCCCGTTCAGTGGACTAACTTTGATTGAAGTACTTCAGTTCCAATTCCCCCAAATGTGACTTTTTCCAAGAAAATATTGCAGCCTATAAAGAAGTCTACTGTAATCTTGGTCATGTTTCTTGACAGAAATCAGAACCGACCTCTACAGAAGCAAACTGCCCTCTAGCAATCCCTAAGCCACTGTTTGCTTCTGATTCTGAAGAGACCTTCTCTTTTGAAATAGATGCACGCAGTAACTCAGGAACAACAGTCCACACTTCAGTCTAAACATCCTTAGGCATCCCTTACCTTCCTTCCTTGAAAGACTTAGTTCTTTTTCCGTTCCCTTATGTATATAGACTGGACATATTAGCACATAATGGACCTTCAGGAGTAATTCTGCAAAACAGTTGCTGGGTCTATTGGGAGAAGAGCCACACTATCTTCCTCTCTGCAGCTGTACAGTTAACAGGTCATGTATGGAATACCAATGGATTTTGAAAATGCAGGATATGGTTCTCACGTAATATGTCCGTGCCTTTGTCCTTCCTAACAGGGAAACAACAAGGCTGCAAGGATAAATACCAGTGCTTTCTGAAGCATTTCAGCTCTTCAAAGACACTCTGACAACAGGTTATTTCGTCCTATACGTGCACAGGGACTCTACAACATATGGACAATGCACCCTGCATCACCCACACATAAAGCAGAGCTGCTGTAAACATGTACAGAGCAACTACACAGCACTGGCCAGTAGATTCAGTAGGTGTTGGACTAAGAAAGTCGGTTGCAGTATTTTCTTCAAAGTGGAACTTCGAATCTGAGCATAGATGACCCTCATTTCAAGAAGGCATCATGATAAATACTGTAAAGACTGTGGGGCATTTGAAGTCTCTCATGGTGGAGGTCACATTAATATTCTGGATAGGCAGGGCATAGGCTACAGGTGGGGTCTAACCATCTGACCAAAGCAAAAAGTTCACAGTAATGGCAAAAGTAAACAGTGACATGGAGCTTCCATTTACAGGCTCTCACTACTGTGCAAAATAAAAATATTGGTGCTTTGTCCAGCTGGCAAGCAGAAAATAAGAATGCTTCTGCTGATTGGTATTTCCATCAGTCCCAAATCAAATGGTTAGTTAATACAGGTCACTCATACCACTGCTGGGCACACAACAGTGTTTAGGGGTCAGAGGCAGAGATGAAGATGCCATCACACTGTATTTCTGTACAAACACAGGCAGTGAGATGGTCTCTTTCTCAGAGACCTTTCAATATAAATATAAGGCAGGAAGAAACAGAAGGAAACAAAAACAGATGGGGATTACAAAAGCACTCTGAGAGTATATTGGCAAGATGGACAGTAGACTCAGCACTGGCCATGTTCTTCTAGGTCTTGTATACAAAAAGAAATTGAGGAGGTTTTGAAGCAGGGCTTTTTTTTTTTTTTGACAGATGCTTTTATGCCTGCACTGTTTGCAAAAGGCCTTTGCTAATTAATTGGGAAATTACTGCTTTTTTCTTCTGCAAGGCCACGCAGACAGGTGCAGACAGATAGAAGCAAGCTCTGCTCATGCTCTGAGCTGCCCAGACATAAGCTAGCTTCCGTCTGGAAGATGTAGAGTCATGTTAATGTGGCACCATGCCCAAACTAACATACCCTGCCTCTCAGCAGTGCTCATTAGCTTAGGTTCATGCCGTTATCTTACTTCTGGATTAGGACCTTCTGGTGTCTGACAAGCTAAAGGTACCGGCAGAGTTCTCTTGTCTTCCTGGCCTTCTACAATGTACATATACCTGTATGTCATTACACGTTGTCAGCTTTTGTTGAGAAAACGGACTGTTTTAAAAATTGCCATTTCTCTTCTCCCAGTTGCACTACTAAGGAAATTTGTGTCAGTCTGCCAGGATGATAACAAAACACATGAACATCTCATGGTTCAGCTCACACCATCACCAAAGCAGCAGTAATGGCTGTAGAAGAAGATAACTCACAAGCTGCCAAAGCGCCGAGGTAGGAAACAGGAGTATGGATTACATTCTTTATGAAGCCTGAGTACAAACCATACGACCCTCAGCACATTCCTGTGATGTGGCCAAGAACCAGGTTGCGCTCTCATACCATAAGTAATCCGGCATCTGCCCCCAGTGGCAAATTTTTGGGAATGCTGTGAAGGACTGGATTTCCTCCAGGCAAAAAGAAGACCCAGCATATTGCCTCAGTGTCTTACCTCCCTTCCTGAACTTTCAGGTGGCATTAATTTTCCAGCTTCCAGAAAGAGAGAAAGAAATGCAGCTATGACGATTTTCTTTGCTCTGACCACTAAAATGGCAAATTTCACTGTTTTTTTATCGAACTATGGCTACCATGGAAAAGATACAGGATTAAATCCCCACTGGTAAGACAGGACATGAGACAACTGCACTCAAGTTAGCTTTTACCTTTCTATCAGAAAATTGCACTCAGCCATATAAGAATTTTACTGAGAATGCAACATGAAGGACTTGTAAGGGGAAAGGTGCAGTTCAGGTTCCTTGTCATTTTAATTCTGCCTTCTTGTGGTTATTTCACTATGACAGTCTCACAGTTTTCTGTGGGATGCGTCCCTTCATTAGTAAGTGTTTGCACAAAGGGCACTATAAAAAGTACACAAGCTCTAAGTGTGGCTTTTTGCTTGACTCTGCAATCTAAAAAATACTCCTCAAACACAGCTTTTTTTAAAAAAAATATCAGGCATATATATTTGTATGATAACATTTATACTAATATATAGATGAGAGATTTTAGTGTGGTTGTACCCGAAGTGTCTTTTGACAGCAAGCATACACTTATTTTGTCCAGCCTGCAGACTGCTATGAAGCCACAACAGCAGAAAGCTGCAGCTCACGCACCCTCCGTTAGCAGGGCCCATTCGCTCAGGGTAAGTGCTGCACTAGCTGTGGCGACACAGGCTCAGCCAGCCCAGGGCTGAGGTGGATATTTTGCTCGTAAAAGAGCACATACCCAGGTACCCATACCTCATGTCGAAGAATTTTTAAGCCCAAGCTTGAGAAAGCATTCTATTCAGAGCAATACTGGAATAGACTGACACTTAAGTGCTTCTGAAACCAGGGGGGTAATCTGTGTTTAAGCTTAGTTCTGTGCTTTAATCTGCTTTTTTACTATTTTACTAACCTGAATAGAGATAAACGTAAACATGTGCTTTCCTGAGTGGAGCTCTAAAAACACTGACATGCAGCAGTTCAGACAATGATTTATTGGTGTCGAGTCTAGCCCTTATCAAAGACCAACAACACAAAGAACGAGCATTGCATCTGGGACATGAAAAGCTATTTCACTTCATAATTATATCGCATTGCATTAGAAAGTAAATCCTAGACATGTAAGAGAGGACAAAAGCCTTGTATGGTTACACTAACTTTATTGAAAATGACCCAAATTAGGGAGTTTCAAATTTTACATACTTAACTTGAATTTACAACTGGTTGGCTCTTTTGAAATAATTGGGTAAATGCCTTTTAAAAGGTTTAGAGAAATGTCAGTCTTAATCTTTTGCAGCAGGGGTCACTATAAACAAACCTAAAAAAACCTGCCAGTATAGAGTACATATGCCAGAACAGACGGTAAAATTACTGATTATAGATAAGGAACAGTGTCACTGTAGGCAAGCATGAGAAAAAAACCCAAATATTTTCATATTGGTAATTTCTTTAAAATCAGTTGTACAGGCTTAGCTCATCCTTATAAGAATGGTGACCTAATTTCAAACTATTAATAGAAGAGAAATAAAGTTCACTCCATGATATGTACTTAGACATAGGAATTTTAATGCAGTGCATCAAAGGAGTCAGATGACATAGGCAGTATTTTTATATTTTGCACAAAGTTTCACCATATTCCAAAATATAATCAGACCAAGTATTTAAATATGATCTTACACTTCTTTATAGTCATGATCTTTTGTTTTTATATAGTGCTCCGAGTTCCTATATTTAAAGATTGTTTTCAGGTTAGCATAAGAGCAGCATCTGATCTGAAATATAAAAAATCAGAATCGTACCCCTTATAAATGATGATTTTTCAGCTGAAAAACTATCTGAGGTTCTAACAGGATTTCGTATGTATGACATTAGCTGGTTAAATTACAACAGCTCAGTCTTAGCAGTGGATATTTCCCTAGTATTAGGCTAAACTACCCTTTGCTGAGCTCTTACTAGGAGAAAATTCCAAGAGAATTGGCTCTGAGCCTGCAAAAACTTATATTGATTACCTTTAAATATGTGAACAGTCCTAGTGAAGTCTGTGAGTCAAATCCTCAAGTTGTGTAAATCACAGCCCCTATTTAGATCAACAGAGCTGTGACAGTTTATATCAGCTGAAGATTTGGCACCACAGATACAGCCCCATGCATAAAGACAAGTATGTGTATATGTCTCTTTCTGGGCCCCTGAAAGCTGTAGAGGTCAGGTAAACTTCAGGGAAAGAGAGAAACTGCATTGAACATTATTGTGTTTAAAGTCATTCCAGACCGTTAAACACACATTTGTTATAAAGTCAAGATGAAAAATTATGAATTATTTAAGTTTATTACACCTTAGTTACATTTAAGATGTTGCTGTTCCAAGGCTGGAGGGCAGCTAGCTGGTAGTTATGACCACAAGTTACAAATATTTATGATACAAAGCAGAAGACCTTTTAGGGTAATGGAAGCTCGAAAGGCGGCTTTAATGTAACAGTCTACTTGCTTCACTCTTCTAGCGACAGCTCCAGAAACCAGCACCCATTAAACTTTAATGCATGAGATGGACTTCACAGGATCCTTGCTGAATGTTAAGTAGTAGATATAGATAACAAAGGATTATATGCAGAGACTGCAGGGAACCATAACTTTATATGATACTTTAAGATGAGTGACTGACACTTGGACAATTTTTCCAGCACTAGAGTGCATATCTTCATAGTTATAAGGAGAGGTAATGCAAGCTCTAGTCCGCATGGGTAAAGGAACATGAACATCCTATGTATATTTGGATCTACATGCTCGTATCTACTCAGTGGGCTGAGAGAAAGGGCATGTGTTATTTCTGCCTTCTGTGGTCACCTCTGATACAGTATTTCAGCTTCACACGATAATTTCTGCTTCCCAATACTCCTGCAAAAAACAAGAAACCCCACTTTACAGTGAGTTCCTTTTGGCTAGCAGAAGCAGTGGAAGCATTTCTAATACCTTTCCAACTCCCATCAGCCAAGAATTGAACCCAGGTGTGTGATGGCATCTCCACTTTTCGTCCTTAGTTTAAGTGAAAGGCGGCCGACCCTCTTGCACTGCAGCAGCCCCCAGGCCGCAGAGAGAAGGAGGAGCCCATAACCACCACCAAACACCATAGTTGGGTTGCACCTGAGGCACCTCGAGGTCGCGCTAGGCCCCAGCGTGCGGTGCTGCTGCTGCTGCTGCATATGGGCCTTCTTGGGGACTCCTGAAACCAACACCTGCCCGAAGAGGCAGGGAAGGGGGAGACCTGGCTTGATCAGACCCCCTTATAGAAACATAGAATCACCGAGGTTGGAAGAGACCTTCAGGATCATCCAGTCCAACCCCTACCTACATCATCACTAACCCATGTCACCCAGCGCCACATCCAGATGCTTCTTGGACACCTCCAGGGATGGTGACTCCATCCCTGGGCAACCTATTCCAACACCCAATCACCCTTACAGTGGAGGAATTTTTCCTGATGTCCAATCTGAATCTCCCCTGCTGCAATTTAAAGACGTTTCCTCTCGTCCTTTCACTCTGGGCACGGCAGAAGAGACTGAACCCCACCTCACCCCAACCTCCTTTCAGGTGGCTGTAGAGAGCGATGAGGTCCCCCTTGAGCCTTCTCCAGACTGAACACCCCCAGCTCCCTCAGTCATTCCCATCAGACA
>VZRW01013975.1:221440-492537 GCA_013398125.1 Aegotheles bennettii
GGGGTTCCCGGCTGCCGCTGGGCTGGCCCCTGTGCGACCTCTCCCCCCTCCCTGGGGGCAGGGAGGGGTCGGGGGGTGCCTTGTTCCCGTGGTTCTGCCTGGGAACTGGGACCGCTCCCAGGCAAGGAGGGCGAAATTCGGCTCAGTCAGTCCTTGCTCTTGAGCACTGCCAGCAGACCTGAGGAGAGCAGGGTGGTGTCTGGGGAAGAACGGGGCTTCGAAGCACGTACAGCGTATTTTAAGATCGGTCGTGTTTCTGGGCCGAAAAGCAGTGATTTGGGTGGCAGTGAACCACCGAGTGACAACCAGCACTTTACTCTCAATGCCCCTGGTGCCTGCAAGGCTCTGAATCGAGTGCTGTTGGTGTGATAAGCTCTGCTGTGGCTGTCGCCGTGCAGAACAGATGTACATCTCCCATAGCCTTCAGCAGCTTAGACATCCCACTGAATTAAGCTGGATGGGAGTGTTGCCATATGGCGAGTTTGGTGGATTGGAGAAAAGGAGTAGCTGCGTGTGATGTAGCGGTCTGTTGATGAATCAGAAGCAGTGTCCCCCTGGCTTCAGATGATGTCTGTTTTCATAGGTGGTTCGAGATAAGTGGATTAAAGAAACGTGTGGAAAGCGTTGGTCTCCCCCCTTCCTGTGCACACCTCTTCTGGTTCATTGACAGGCTGATGCATAATGCAGGTTTCCCCAGTGGGACCACTGGTTACAGGAACAGGCTTGGAGGAGGGGGTGATTTCTAAGGGCACAACCTCCATGGTTTGCCATTTTGGTGGTACTTCTACCACTCTCATAGTAGTAGAAGTAGTGGTAAGTGGTACTTCTACTACTCTCCTACCTTTTCCTTTGATTAGTGTTGGGGGCTATTTTGCTGTATGCGTGTACCCTACGTGTCTCTCTTCCTGGCTGTGATTTTCCAGTTAGCACTGGAGTCTCCTGATTCGTGCCTGCAACTCTTCTCAGGGAATCCTGACTGGCTTTGTGCAGGGAAAGTCCTTGGAAATCTGCAGCACCAGCTTCTCTGAGCAAAAGTGTCTGGGAGTTCTCCAAGGTTTTAACCTCGAGAGGATTACAGTAAGTTCGATTTATTTTTGGAAGTACAACTTAGTTGTTACAGGTGACAAAAACCTTCTGGAGGGATAGAGCAATTTCCATACAAGTTCCCTGCAGTCAGTCTATAGCGTTTTTTCCCATTTGCTGCTGATAGCATGTGCTAACACTTTGGTTTCTTCTTACGATGTTATTCTAGCATTTAATGGAGTTGTCTTAAAATGACAAGTAAAATCAAACTGTTGAGAGCCTATGTATAATTATTGAAGTGGGCCATTCTGCTGCTACTAATAATGGTCTGAAATTCACCTGTCATGTGGGATTCATAGTGTTTTTTATGTCCTGCCCCAGATGCTCAGTATTATAATAAACTGTCATTTAGCTAGTACTGTATGATTTTAAAAGAAGCTAAAATGCAAAATTCTTTTATTGTTGCTGTTTATTCATTCTAGAAAAGCAGAGGCTGCAGAGCAAAGTTTGAGGAGCTTCTTACATAGACAGATTTCCTTTCTGGAAGGAATGCATTGCTTTAGATTAACTGGAAAAGAGCTTTAGAAGTTTCTATGTTCTTTTCTGCTGGAGAGGGGTTTTTTTGCAGTTACTGAAATGAAATTAATTTTCGAGTATGTATGGTGGTGTTTTGTTTGGTTGGTTCTGTGTTGTTGGTTTGTTGGGTTTTTTTTTCAAATCCTGTATCTTCAGGTGGAGGAATCCATTTCATTGAGTTGTAAGGTGCAGTATACTTTGTTGGTGTTCAGATCTATGTTTCTCTAGTTATGAGCAATTTATGTCACTTAATGTAGTAATGTTGTGAGATTTAAATTTACCATAATGGCATTCATTTGATCATGCTGTGAAAGTATGATCTTCTCTATAACTTCCAACTGTTAAAAGCAATTTTTTTTTCTTAAGTGTCCTTTAGAAGATGTCACAGTCTATTAGGATTACTGGAGCAATTTCTGACTCTGAAAATTGTTGATCTAATGATGGAACTACAAAACTTAGCCTTGTGCTAGTGAGGCAGTTTTCTGGGGTTTGGGAGAGTGAGGTGGGGAGTGAAGGCTTTTTCATCTAATTCCCTTTAAACTATGATTAAGCTTTTCTTTCCACAAGCAGTTGCTTATGCCAAAGAAATTTACTTTTAATGGATTGTATCTTTGCATAAATAGGTAAATCAAAGAGAATGCCAGTCTCTAAATGACACTTGGATTGCTCTTTAGCATAATAAGGCCTTTAAAGCCTCAGTCTACTTACATTATTCTACACAGAGCCTAGAACTCCCATCTGGGGAGAGAGACCAGAGAAATAATTACTTCCTTGCTGTGTGTTTTGTGCAAACCCATATTAAGATTCTGTACAGTGGAGTATAGGAAGAGCTACCCTGTCACTCTTCTTTATTCCTGGGGGGCCCAACACCAAACTGCAGGAGCCTTATTTTAATGAGTAGCTGACAGAAAGGGAGAAGTGTGCTACTTGGAGCCATCAGGATAGCTCTAGTGTGTTGTGGAGCTCTGGATTTAATGCAGAGAATAGAAGTGGTGGGAACAAAAGAACTGGTAACAAAACTGATGCCAAACTATTTGGAGAGTAGACCTGGGAGATATATTTATCTACAATAGCAGTGATTTAAATAGTTTCAGCTCTTCTTCACTGGACAGCATAATAGCTCTGCAAAGTCCTCTTTCATTTTTAAGTGAGAAGTACTTTTGAAGAACATGGTCTAATTGTTTTGGGTTTTGTGGCTTTAGTGATCACTGAGTGTGGGAAGTCAAGAGAATTCAGATGTTTCAAGCAGTGGTGTTTGATGCTGCCCTTTGTCATCTGGGAGATGCGCACTCAGAAGGGTTTTGATTCGCTTGAATCAAAGGGATCAAGGGTCTAGTGTGAAGGTTCAGCATTAAGGTTTAGGTCTGTCACACAAAAGCTGAAGGTTATACACAGACTGATCTGAAATGAAACAGGGGTTGGGAGCTGAAGTATGTGGGCAAGGCTAAAGTTTCCACAGCCTAACTCATGTTGCTTGGCATGGAAGTAAAATACTGTTGATGTTTAAGAACTCTTTCTCAAAGAACAACATTTTTAAAATTAAGGCACAGTTTCTAACATACATAAAATAAGAAAAAATGTGTTAGCAAATGTTACTGGGAAGTTTGCTAGCCTCAGGTGGGAGGAGAACTACTAGAACAGAGCTTGTAGGAGTTCAATATGCCAATTGGCAAGCCAGTGAAATCCTGCCAGTGGTGTCTGGATAACTTATGCACATCACTGGATACTGCATGTTTACGTCCTTCAGGTGATAAGTACAGGAGACACCAAGCACTGTGAACACCTACAATAAGATACAGCAATACTGAACACAGACACAGGAAGGGAAAAAAGTTTGCTCTGACCTGACTCTGGTCTAAATTGCTTACTCTTAAATTTTCAGCTTTGTAATTGGGTCTTCTACAGCTATGGGACTTTTCTGGATTTGGGAAGAGGATGCCGATCTATGCAAGCTATAGTTTCTTTCCTCAGGGTAGAAACCAGCCCTCACTTTGATTATGGTTACCCAGAGGTGATGGAAAAGGAAGAGGTAAAGGCAGTTTTCCCACTGGGGCCACTCTATCTGGAAAGTACAATAGGAGATAAGTGGCCAACTTCACACGGTCTTGATCCCAGCATGCTGTGGGAGGGTTAATAAAGCTCTTCGAAGCTCCCTCAGCACTTCAGGCAGAAGACATAGGGGGTGATTATATGCCCATAGAAGCAGAGCACGAGGCAGGCAATAGCTTGTTTGATGGCCTCGTGGTGTCGTCAGTGTGGTCAGTGTTGTAGATGCCCCATGTGGAGCATAACTGTGTTTGCCTGTTTCTTGAGGCTTCCTGCCTTAGTTCAAGGACTGTCTCTAAGGTTTTTCTGAAAAACCTTTAATGGTTATTCATCATCATCAGTGGCATTTAGACTAGTTGCTTTTTCATCCTCTTCCCTGCCTCCCCCTCCACAGTGAATCACAGAAGGACTGTTCTTCTTAGTCATTAACTGTAGGTGTTAGCACACCCTAGCCCGGGCAGCTCAGGAGGAAAATTTAGCAGACAGCTGTCTGGCAATGTGGAATAAAATCAGAAATACTTTTGTGGATTTGAGTAAAAAGGAAAGATTCTTTGTAAACAAAAATAACATACATAGCAACTGCAAGATTCTTTTTCTACAGACATGAAGTAAAGTTAGTTCGGTGTATTTGTTATTATAAGGGGAGGTGGTTATGACTTGGCCCCACCTCACAGTGAAATATCGTGACATTTTTCCTTTGTGATACCCCATGTTTGATATTCTTATCACAGATGCTCTTTGGTATTGGGCTTTTATTTTGATCTGTGGAACTTCATTTTGGCTTCTGACAGTGGCTTGTCTGTTCACACAGAACTATTCTGCAATAAGTTTTGTGCTTTGAATTCATATCTTACCTTAGTTCAAATTAACTCTAAGTGCAGGTACAAAAGCCTTTAGGAACAAAGTTACCACTCTTCTCAAGAAAATTTAGTAGATTAATAATATCATTGAAGTTGGAGTTTATGTATCTGAGGCCAGTCCCAACTCACTATGTGCTTGAAAGAACTGACACAATATTGAGGAGTGGGACAGGACAGCTTCTGTGCTGGTCTTATCTTCTTTGGTCTTCTGGGTGAAACATTTTTGATACTCCTTCAGCTTTCTGAAGGACTGCAACAAATACTTAAAAGATGATCTAATTATTTTTTTCAAGTAGAAAACCCAAGAAATCAAAAGGAAGAAAAACAAACATTGAAGTGTCCCGTAAAGACTTGGCCTTATTACATATCACTTTCTATTCTGTTTCTTGCTTTCCTGTGCCTTTTTTTATTTGCTACATGATAATTCTCCTTCATTCAGTGCATTATATGAAGACAAATAGACTCAGATTTAAGACGTAGGAGCAAATGCTAATCTGTTCATGAAGAATGTGGAAAATGCCTGCTTTCGTAAACCAAGGAGCTCATCTACTATTCTTGTGCTGATATGAAGAGTTAAATCAGTCACTAGTGTTGGATGGCAGGAAGTACAAATAATTTTTTACAATAAGCTTTACCTTTGCCATAATCTTACTTAATGTAACAATACAAATGTTGAGACTTTTTGAGACTGCCCTTGGCCACTTAACTTGAAAGGGAAAGATTAGGAGAAAAAACATCTTCCATATGAAGCTTTCCTTTTACCTGGGCTTTTGGGTAAGCCCCAAAGCTATCATGGTGATACGTGCTGAGTGTCCAAAAATGGCAGGGAGATTTAGGGAGCGGTGTTGTGTAGGGGGAATGCTGACCTCAGGTGAGAGAAGATGCATGTTGGCGTTTTTCTTCTTCCTTACTATGATACAATGGGTAAGTATGAAGAAGCTGGTTAGGGTGTTTAAAAACCCAACACTGGGTTCTGAAATTGCCTGGAATCCACCTAGCTAGATTAGCTGGAGAAACATGACTGATAATGATATTGTAAGCTAAACACCTAATTTGAAAACGGAGAGAACTGAGTGTGTGACCATGTGAAAAGTATCCCAGTGCCTGCAAAAAAGGGATCAGAGATCCATCTGGCTCAAGTGTTACCTGATTCTGGAAAGCTTGGTGTTGCAAACATGAATAATGTTTTTTGTTTCTCCCTTTAATAGATTAAAGTATAATATAAAATGGAAACATCATTTTCATGCCTCTGAGGTAATAAGAATAAAAAATTAGATAATTCAAGACTACTGTAATGACTGTTCGGCTATAAAGAGCAAAGGACAACAGAGAAGCAGAGTGTCTGGGTAAAGTTGCAGGTGTCTCAGAACTGTCAGTGAAAATCCACCTTTGAGGCTAATAAGGTAAGTAATATCTTTTGTGTTCTGTGGAGATTTCTGTTCTCCTGTGGTAGACATACATTCTAACCAGTCACATAATGGGATTTCCCTCAGTGGAACAGCACAGAAATGCTGACCTGCTACTGACCATGTCGATTGCTACAAGAAGGTGTTTTGCAAGCAAGCTAACAGCCAGTGCTGTTTGATGTGGGCCTCAGTAGTCCTCCTGCTGCAGTGCTGAAAACGATAGCTTAAATTCTGGTACCACTTTACAAGGGAAACTTGCTGAAAGCCATTTATGACAATAGTTAGGCTTCTAGTGCTTAAACAGAGGCCAGAATGAGGTTAAATTAAAGAGCGTTTTGCCCTTGAGCTAAATAGCACTTTACAAACACTTATCTGGCTTGTATGTGCAAGCATGGGACTTTAAGGCTTGCATTGCAGTGGTGAGGCTGGATCAAAGGTCAAGCTGCAAAAAGTTTCTTGGGTACGAGAGCTGGAGAGCAGAATGTGAAGAACAATGGAATTGTACCAGATCTAGGTAAAACATGTAATGCAGCTATTGTAGTATGAATCTCAGGTCACAGAAATTCTGTGCCTTCCATTTTTACCTCTGGTAGTTGTTTTATGTACTTTCTACATGCTAATGAGCAGATTTTTCTGTATCTTTGTTTTTATTATGCATACAAGCAATGGTTAGTCTTTAAAGGTGAAATTCTACATCAAAATAGACAATCTTATTGCAGTCCTGTTCACATCAAAAGCATGTGTAAGCTCACTTTACTAGATATTAATTTTATTTTCTGTGCTTCTTAGATTGGTGGAGGAAGGACTGGCATAGTATGTAGGTGACACCCAATAATATATCTGAGAACCAGTACTCTTTTTACTAGGATAGCTTTACATCCAAGCCAATTAACTACCTCCATTGGAAGAGAAAAATAATAGGCTATAGTGATGCTTTGTCTGTTTGCTCAGTTGAAAAGATTGTCGAATGTGTGCTGCTGTGGCCTAAATTCTTGAATACTAAGAAATCCAAATGTGCTCTGGTGGAAACTTTTGTGATTGGTGAAGACATTATGAGGACAAGCTTGGCAGTGAGTTAAAGGGCTGAATAAGAGAATTTCAATCAAATGTTCTATTTATCTCTTCTTGCCTCGTTTTCAGATGTCGTCTCTACCAAGGAGGGTGAAATCTGAAGCCAAATCCCTTACATCAGAAGATGATGAACTACCTTCATTTCTTAATTCGTAAGATTACTTTTTCCTTAGGATTTTTTTTAAAGATTTGTGCTAAGCATGAGCAATTGTGTAAGAGCAACACTCGATTTCTGAGAGGTTGATTAAAAGTTTTAATGCACAAAATTTCAATTATAAAACACAAATTACGTATGCTTTTCATGCTCACAGTGAAGATAGGGTGAAACTGAATTGCCAGTTGTCCAGACAGAATCAGGTGTGTGTACACATTCCAGTGATGAGCTTCAGGAAAGGTTCACAAATTGTTAGAGCTGTTAGCTCTGCAAGGGCATGAAAGAGCTATATTTGTTTAGTTTACTTACCTTTCTGTTTTTCATGTTTGTTTCCTTTCATGTCAGAAAACACTCAGACTGGTTTGCTTATATATTTTTTTTTATTCTTCTCATAAGCAATATTGTTCAATCTTTTGTTTTTCAGGAGCTCTGAATCGGAGGAGGAAGAGGAGGAGTGGGAGCCGAAAAGCAAAATTGCCAAGGGAGCTCGGTTGCCACCACTGAAAAATGAGGCAAAAACTAGAAAAGTCCCTGCTCAACGGTCAGCTGTGGCCAGGAAAAGAGTCAAGAAGGTAGCCATAAAAGAGGAAATGGTGAGTATCGGTAACCAAGAGACATCTAGTTACTGTGGTTAGTAAGTAACATGAGTAGAGTTTTTCCAACTCTGATTCACTTGGTTATCTGAATCTGATTTGCTCATCTGATTCCACTGTTTCTGTGAATAATCAGTATATTTGATAAATGTGGATTTCTTATATACGTAAGTGTCCCAGATCTAAGGGCACTCCTTTAAGACTTTGGCCAATGATAATGGGACATGGTTTTCCCTGGAGATCTCTTTCAACAATATCAACAAATACCTCTGTTCTTGATGTAATGAAAACAAAATGATCTGGTATCTCTGGTTTCTGTGTTGCACTTCTGATGTCTACTACCTTTTCACCAGCACTTTTGATGTCTTCTACCTTTTCACCAGCTGGGTACCACAACAAAAAGAAGGCTTGTACTTACGTTTCCTTGTATAGCTGTTCACCCAGTAAGGATGGCAGTTTTATTATGATAAGAACGCACTTCTATCAGAAGTTAGTTACTTCCGTCAAAGATTAACATGAGGTGTCAGGTCATGACAGAAGCAAGTTCTTGTTTATACTAATGTTTCTGAATGTTTTGATATGTGTGGTGTATTGAGAAATACATTTTTCAACTCTGAAGATGATCTCTGGGGAAATTCAGGAAAAAAGGTGCGGCTTGTCCAATGTTAAACAATATCATAGCAGACCAAATCTCAGTTCCAGTTCCCATGTTGCACCTAACACCTCAATAGAAGAGCGTTCCCCTGCCCTGCTGTTCCGTTTTGTTGAGATAAGTGAAGGCAAGGACTGTAGGTCTGTGACTTCTGAAGGAGAGCCCAATTAAAGTATTTCCAGGATATTCTTATTTGATCTTTTAACTCATGGTTCTGCTGGGTGTGTTTGTATCTTTTCATACATGCAAAATATATTCCAGATTACTTGATTTCTGGCTTGGCATTTCCCTGCCAGACAGACATCACCTGGGAAAATGATACCTGGTATCAAGTTTTCCTAGGTTTTACTTGAAATGTTGAATCAATTTGTAACAGTCCATGCTTAATATGGTTTCAATGCCTTTTTGGTAGGATGTATCCCTGCCTATTGCTCCTGCAGAAGATAATACAATGCAACTTCTAAAACTTAAGGAAGAAGATGTAGGCACTAAACCAAGATCTTCAAATCAAAACCAAGAAGTACCTAGAAAAATGAAAATAAATGCATTCCAAAGGAAGAATATAAAGAATTTAGAGAGCGATGAAAAACCCTCAACAAGTGTTCCTGTAGTGGGAAATCAAGTGAAACAGGAGAAATCGGAGAAGGATTTTGCATTTGATGAACCACCTTTTAAAAAGATTAAGTCAACTACATGTCCTGAAGGAAAGCCAGTAAAAAATCTAGGAGGCAACAAAATAAAAGAAGAATTTGAAATGAACTGGGATATTGTACAGGTATGAGATCTTTTCCTTTTCTGAAGTATCAATGAAACCTATTCTATGATCCTATAATTAGCACTTGGAATCTAACATACAATTTGAATCCTCTTGGCATCAGTTGGATGCCAGTGTCAGAGTCATTTTGCTGTTAACCTCTGCTAAAATGGCCATAATGCAGTTTAAATATTGGTTGGTAACTGTTAAAACTTCAAATTTTAACATTATTCAAATATCTAGACTTAAGCAGTCCTTAGTACAAAGCTAGCCTGTAACAGTTTGCACATTTCTCCTGTCTTGGCACATGGGATTTTTTTGTGCGTGTTGGTAACTGAAACTCCTACAGGAAGCGATGCTGAAAGATTTGGGATGTCTGTGTGCAGAATTTTTAAGATTTAGTGTGGATCATTTCATTGTAGGGGCTCATTTGAGAGTGGATATCAATTTACAGTATCATCAAGGAGGAGACTGCATTCTTGGAACTACAGTGACATCAAGGGACATATCATCTTTATTTTCGTTGGATGTTAACTTTGAAGCTGTTCAGATGAAGGCAGTTTTAGGATAGCTCCTGTTCTGGGAGACTGAGTATGGTTATGGAAGATTTTAATATGCAGAGAATGGGAGTACATTGGATACATCCTATTCATCATTCTTAGTACTGCCTGCTTAAGAAAGGTGTAAAATTTGTTCTTTAGTCCTCTAAAATATTCCTTTAAATTCAGATGGAGAATTTGATCTTTATGTATTGCTGTTCTGAAAGTAGTGAATATGATTGTGCGGGAGTTGTTACATTTCTAGGCTTCAGAACAGAACTTTTGAAAGGCTTTTGTATTAGCATGTATGGGAATAACTGTAGCAAAGTATAAACTGTGATAGTTAGAAGGTTACTATGGTAAGGTAATATAGTTTCTCCTGGGTTCTATATTGATACACTATATCTTTGGCAAGCCCAATTTGTACAAAGTCACCTCTAACTTTGTGAGGGTGGTTCTTCTTGAAACCTTCAGTAGTACCATGCTAGTTTCCAGTTATTGGTGGAGTGCAATTTCGATTAGCTTTGGGTTTGTGGATTTTGTTTGTTTTGTTTAACCATGAAGTATGTTAGTGTTGGTTTAAACAAAAATTTCCAAGTTTTCTGAGTTGCCATGTGCAGTTTGTTGTCTTTCTGATTTCTCATTTCTTTGTTTTCCTGTTCCCAAGACACACTCCTTCCTGCATTTTTTTTCTGTAGCTACATGTTTCTGGAAACATTGGTTGCTGCTTGTCTTTCTGAAGTGCTGAGTGTGGTGGCTGGATGCATGAGAAGCCTGGCATCCAGTCTTAGAGAGGACAGTGGTCCCTGCTGGCCAGCATAATATTTTGGGGGTAGTTTTGAACTTTGGGTGAGACACTGTTTAAAGCAATCTATCAACCTTTATTAAATGGGGGGGTTTTGGGTTTTTTTTGCTTCTGACAGGCTTTGTCAGAAATAACAAATGTGGAAACATGGGTATGTGCAAACTTAATTCGCCTCTTCCAAGAAGAAAACACAATTCCTTTTATTGCTCGGTATCGAAAAGAGCTCATCAATAATCTGGAGGCTGATGCCTTGCGAGAAGTGCAACAAGCATTGGAAGAGCTACGGTAAGTTAATACAGGGAAGAATCTGGGAAAAAGGTAAGTTACAACTGGCTGCTGTTTCCATGTCCCTTGTTTTGGCACTTTGTATACACTACAATTATAAAGGAACTCCTAAAGAAGAAAGTTTAAAACTGAGGTAATTATGCTTGATATCTGTCCTTTTTTTCCTTATTCTAATTAACAAGAAATCTAAAATTATTTATTGCCAAAGAAAAATTATAATCTTAATTTCTCTGCAGTTTCAGTAAACTGCAGAGGAAAAACTCTTACTAGAAGAGTAGTGTATAGGTTCTGGAGATGTGTAGCCTGATTTAGATGTAAGCTGCACCCTTCGAAAAAGACTCCCTTGGCTCCCTGCTTGGAGCACCAAAGCCCCTAGTTAAGAGCACTACTTGAGGTTGTAGTGTACTAGCAGGACAAGCTAAATTATCCCAGACCATTGCAGCAAAGAAACGATCAGCAAAGTGTGCTGTGGGCATGGATGACACTGCTTTTGTTCCTTCTTGCTTTTGGGTGGCTATATGTTGGGTGGCTATCTTGAGATGGCAAAGGAACAGGTTTGCCAGTTGTTCTGTCAGCGTGGTGTCTTCCTCCTTGTACTCCTTGCTATCCCCTAGTAGGAGATTCTTTCCAAAGAGGGAAGGTGGCCTGAGAGAGTTCTTGTCTGAACAAGTAATTTAAATCATAACAAAACATCTTTACTTCTTGCAGTTGCTCACAGCTATCTTACTGAAGGTCTAAGAGTTTAAAATCTGGTAGTACTCTGTACTTGATGCTGCAGAACTGTCTTGATAAACACAGCTGTAATTCATATCAACATAGATTTAATTTAGGGCCTTTTTGTTTGGCTTTCAGGCCAGTAATCTCGCACAAATGTATATAGCAGTAATGACTATCAGTGTTGTTTGATGACTTTTCTTAAAGCTACCAGAAGGTACTTTGATACAGTTTTGTACTAATTGGAGAAAGAGAGTAGTAGTTGGAAAATCTTTTGGATTATCAGACTTGGTTTGTTGAGGATTAGCGTGAGATACAATCTTCAGGGGTTTCTAAGAGCTTCAGCAGTGCAATAAACAAGGTCACAATCAATAATCCTACCATTAAATGTGACTGATATCAATCTCTTGCATTTCAGTACTGTTGCGAAGAAGACGCATACAATGATACAGAAGTTGAAGAAAGAAGGAAAGTTATCTGGATGCCTTTTAACAGCATTATTAAATTGCAGAACTTTGGAAGAATTAGACCATGTGGTCAGTACACTAGCCTTTTTCAGATCATCCTTAGTTTAAATGTAATCTTGCATAACTAAATAGTGAATCATAGAATCATTGAGGTTGGAAGAGACCTTCAAGATCATCCAGTCCAACCCCTACCTACATCACCACTAAACCAGATCACCCAGCGCCACATCCAGATGCTTCTTGAACACCTCCAGGGATGGTGAATCCACCACCTCCCTGGGCAATCTATTCCAATACCTGATCACCCTTACAGTGAAAAAATTTTTCCTGATGTCCAATCTGAATCTCCCCTGCTGCAATTTAAAGCCGTTTCCTCTCATTCTTTCACTATGGGCACGGCAGAAGAGACCGACCCTCGCCTCACCACAACCTCCTTTCAGGGAGTTTTAGAGAGCGATGAGGTCCCCCCTGAGCCTCCTCTTCTCCAGATTGAACAACCCCAGCTCCCTCAGCTCTTCCCCATAAGACATTTTCCAGTCCCTTCACCATCTTTGTTGCCCTTCTCTGGACACACTCCAGCCCCTCGATGTCCTTTTTGAAGTGAGGGGCCCAAAACTGAACACAGCACTCGAGGTGCAGCCTCACCAGTGGCAAGTACAGCAGGACAATCACTGCCCTGTTCCTGCTGGCCACACTGTGCTTGATGCAGGCCAAGATGCCAAATGCATAATGCAATTGTAGTGCATAGTGCAAAGTACATAGCATGACTGAAATAGTTCTTTGCATTTTAATAACTGTGTTTTTTGTTTGTTTTAAGTCTGCACCTTATAAAACTGGGAGTAAAGGCACCAAAGCCCAGAGGGCCAAGCAACTGGGATTGGAACCTGCTGCGCTTTCCCTCCTGCAGAATCCCATGGAACTCAATCTTTTTTCTTACATTAGACCCACTACCAAAGGTATGTGCTCAGCTTCTGTTAGCAGTAATGTCCTAAATGTCTGAAAATATTTTGAAAGGGGAATTACTTTAATTGTTCTTATGCTGCTGGAAGTTACACAACTATTTTAAATTCAACAGTTCGTTTAGCAACATGTGGTAAGAGTTGACCACACTTAATGCCATGGCTTTCCAGCCTTTCCTGTCTTTTTGTATTATAAATAGTCATAATTCTGGTATGCAGGAGACAGAAGTCTGGAGGTGTTATAGTTGACATCTGTATTTACTGATAAAAGAGAGGGAATTGCACCCCAAACCCAAGACCCCTCCATGGTTCTACTCTTACTTGAATTGTGTACTCAAGATTCAGCGCTGGTTGTACAAGGGGCTTATGCTCATACTTTTTTTTACTGAAGTAAATGTCACTGAGCAAAGCATTTTGTAAGGAAAACTGGCCTGGGTGGCTGGGAGTGAGCGAGAGAGTTTTTGTTACTGAGTAGCAGTAGGGGTTGGAGAAGATGTAACATCTGAAATTTGAGTAGAAATTTTAACAATATGATTGTCACACATAGACTGCAGAATTGTGTTTCTTTGTGAATGCAGTTATGGGTGAATCTGTAGGGGGCAATCTCTGACAATAAAAGATGAAGACTGCTGCAACCTTCTCTATGTTAAAATAGAGAAGTGTTTTTCTTTCCTGCCCCAACATTTATTTTTTGAATTCTAACATAAAAGTGCTGAACCTACTGATGAGGCTCGGTCTTGCTCTTCCCACTTCAGTTATTCTTTTCCCTTATTTAAATATTGTTTATAAAATGATCTTAACTTTGCATTGAAAAGCAGTTATCAAATACTGTGATTGTTTAATTACTGCATTTAGCATATGTTATTTCATACAGCAGTATATTGCAGCCATGTATCTGACTATTCTCCCAGTCTAAAGAGCCAAAAGAAAATCTTAATGGTGGAAGTTCACATACATTATTTAGAGTGCGCTCAAAAGGGAGTGCTATTTGTTGCAGTGTAAACACTTCAATTTTGGGAATCAGTACGCCTAGTTTCAATTTTGTACTAAAAATAATGTTGCTTAGGTTTATATAATGGTTACCATTTGAAAGACATATCAGAAACTTCATACGTATATGAACTGGGTCACTTTTATAAGCTTGGGAGTGAAGTTGACAACCTATATACAGTTTGAGATCAGAGTGAATTTCTGTTTAAGGGGTGAGCCATTAATGGTGCAGAGAAGTTTTCATCAAATCTTAGTATTCTGCTATTTTAAATTCTCAGCATTTTTAAACTTTTGCTAAAAATAAATTGAAATATAAACAGCAGTTCGTGTTTCAAAGCCAGGTATGTGAAAGTTATGGAAGCAGGCTCAGCAAAAACCTTTGTTCTTCCTTTTAGTTATATCCATGGTCCGATATTTCTCTAGTTAAACAAGCATGTACTGTTTTTTTGCAATGAATCAGTTAATTCCATGTGAGTAGTGCTTGTTGAATAGGAACTTTTTAATTATTTCTTTAATCCTGACTATTTTGTGCTCATTATACTACAACCTCAAAAATTATACTTGAATACCCAATTTTACTGTTGTAAATAATTAATTTGCATTGTAAATATCAAAATGTGTCAGCATCAAAGTCACAAAATTATTATTTTCTTCTCATTTTAATGTCATTTTGATTTATGGTACTGCATTGGTCATCCAGGCTCATTAAAAACTGTTTCAGAAAAGGAAGCTTAGTTAAAAAAATTCTAATGAACAAAGATTATTCATTGAACTCTACAAATCAGTTGGATATCATGCATCAATTTTCTTTTGGCTTGTATATATTTTATTAGTGCTTGTGCAGTTGTATTAAGTATTTTTTCCTATTAGTTTTTTTAATAATTATTAACTGATATTTCTTCTAAGGACTTTCAAATATCAAGGAAGTAGAGGCTGGAGTACAGCATATATTAGCTGACATCTTTGCTAAAGATAAAGATACACTGGATTTTATCAGAAAATTGTAAGTTTGATTTCTTTTATTTTTTAAATTTTCCGGATTACTTGGTAAGATTCAGTCTCCTAGTGTGCAGATACGTAATTGTGGTGGGTTTAGCCTGGCTGGGTGCCAGTTGCCTACCAAAGCTATTGTATCACTCCCCCTTCTCAGCTGGACAGGGGAGACAAAATTGGCTTGAGGGTTGAGGTAAGGGAGATCACTCAGCAAGTACCATCATGGACAAAACAGACTTGACTTGGGGAGAATTAATTTATTGTCAATCAAATCAAAGTAGGATAATGAGAGAATAAAAAAAAACTTTAAAACACCTTTCTCTACCCCTCTGTTCCTCCCAGGTTTAACTTTACTCCAAATTTCTCTGCTTCCTCCCCGGCCCCGCAGTGGTGCAGGGGGATGGAGAATGTGGGTTGTGGTCAGTTCATCACACATTCTCTGCCACTCCTTCCTCCTCAAGGAGGGGACTTCTTACATGCTTTCCCTGCTCCAGCGTGGGGTCCCTCCCGTGGGAGACAGTCCTCCACATACTTCTCCAACATGAGTCCGTTCCACAGCCTGTAGTTCTGTAGTTCTTCACAAACTTCCACAGTGTGGGTCCTTCCTATGGGGTGCAGTCCTTCAGGAACAGACTACTCCAGCATAGGTCCTCCATGAGGTCACAAGTCCTGCCAGCAAACCTGTTCCTGCATGGGCTCCTCTCTCCACAGATCCTGCCAGGAGCTGGCTCCACCATGGGCTTCCCTTGGAGTCACAGCCTCCTTCAGGGTACACCCACGTGGGGTCCTCCACAGGCTGCAGGTGGATATCTGCTCCACCATGGACCTCCAGGGGCAGCAGGGGGGCAGCCTGCCTCACCATGGTCTTCACCATGGGCCGCAGGGGAATCTCTGCTCCAATGCCTGGAGCACTTCCTCCCCCTCCTTCACCGACCTTGGTGTCTGTCTGCAGAGTTATTTCTCTCACATATTCTCACTCCTCTCCATGCCTGCAGTTGCTGTTGCACAGCAACTTTTCCCCTTTCTTAAATATCTTATCCCAGAGGTGCTACCACCATTGCTGAAGGGCTCAGCCTTGGCCAGCAGTGGGTCCGTTGTGGAGATAGCTGCCATTGGCCCTATGTCCCATAGGGCCAGCTTCTAGCAGCTTCTCACAGAAGCCACCTTTGTAGCCCCCTGCTACCAAAACCTTGCCAAGCAAGCCCAATACAGTAATTATTTTTTTCTAATGATGTGAAAACAGTGTTACTGCGAGATTGCATTAGGTCCATCCCTTCACTTGTGCTGGAAAGGTTCTTTAGCCTTTCTGTCTGTCTGACTATCAGTAGAGAAGTCTCCTGTGAGCATGGTGTGACGCTGTGACTCCCAAAGACTCTTCCATATAGAGCATATCTCCCTTGCAGTTAATGATCTGTAAGGGTAAGTTTTCTCTCCTTGAGCTTCCTTCAAGCTATGACTTTCCAGAGGTGTTTCTGTTCAAATATTTACTGTTTATTATTGCTCCAGTACTTACTGCTTGACACCAGTCAGTGTAATTAGCATGCAATGATGGTTGATTTTGGCATTGGAAGTCAATCAGGCAAGTGAATGTGACTGTTTTTAAAGCAGGAGTTACTGATCTTTCGACTCTTGTTAGCTGACTTCAAGTTTTCTTAAATTGCATAATGGCTTCAAGGTTATTTGTTGTGTCCAGGGGGTTGATGTGACAGAGTAATAGTTGCTTTTTGGGTTTTTTTGGCTCTGCTGTGCACCATACAGATAACTTCTTAGAAGCATGAAGTGTTGGTTTGAATCTGCTCAGTTCTGTTTAGTTGACTCTTATTTGCAGTTCATCATGAGTTTGCCAACTTCATCAAAAGGCTAGAACAATAATTTCAATGATGGGGTTGTTTTGTAAAGGATGTGCTATTGCTACCGGACTATCACTTTCATTCTTTTGACTTCTGGAAGCTCCTTAATTAAATACACAGTGTACAGATACATCCTGTTGATCTGAACTGTGGTGTATGTATAATAATCATGAGGAGCATTCAGGAAACTATCTGTCTGGGATCTCTGTTGCTCCTAAATATAATGAAAAGTTCTATGGGTGTGAAGTGCTCAAAGCAAGAAATTAATTTAGGCTGGGTAAACTCGAGAGATGTTGCATTTCTATAAAGTAGACAACTGCTACAATTTTTCTGGAACTTCCCAAAGCTTGTGTGAAGTTGAACCAGTAACTGACCAAAGTGAAGTGCAGATAGTGGATTTTGTGTATCTGTCCCCTTCAGGTGAAGGGCTGTGTTCAGCTTTTTCTGAGATCTGCCAGAATTTCTTCTTTTGATGTGTTCCAGTCAGTATGTTATGTCAGTCTCAGCATTAAGAAATGTAATACAGTTCTGTGGGTAATTGGAGTTAACATAAATTGTAATTGGACAGACCCCAAAATTCTTTTTTGTTTAATTCAAGCACTAATGACTTGTTACAAACTTGATGCTAAAATGCCTTATTAACCTTTGTGTTTTTTATTCAGATGTCAGCAAAGGTACATTTGTATCCAGTCAGCCTTGGCAAAAGTGTCATCCAAAAGTGGAAATGAAAAAGATATTGATAAATTCCAACTGTACCATGAGTTCTCTTGTAATATAAAGAACATTCAGCATCATCAGGTACACTTATAAATCTGTGTTTTTTTCTTAGGATTTTAACTATTGCAAAGGTGGCTTTGCTTTTGAATTCTGTTGATTAACTGAAAAGCAAAATTAAGTAGTTTTAGAATCAGTTTTATCAGGGACCAGATATCAGGTAAGAGAGACTTCAGAATTCTTGAAATGCAGGACTACGCTGTTAACCTCTTTCTTACTGAATAAGCAGTCCTCTGCTCACTTTCTTATGTCTGTTGTTTAACTATCACTAAACAAATGTTTATAATGAGATTTCAATACTGGTGTGATTTATTTTCAGTGCGTGTCATGCCCTCCCTCCCTTCATCTGGTGACAAGTGCATAGCAAGTGTTACCAGGAGAGGGATAAAGTGATAAAGGCTAAGGGATAATTTATGGTCTGTAGGGGTGAGTCTGGGGCATTGCGTAGTAGAGGAAGCTGCTTGGTTGGACTGTATTTGAAGTAAACTGGTATAAACTTTCTCTTTTGGATGTTTACTGCAGTACTGAGCGAGAGTGCTCTGAGCCATTTGAGACTGAACCTGTTAGGTGAAACTGGTACAAAGTATCAGGGAGGGATCTGGAAAATTGAAATTAAAGGAGAGCTACAAAAGCAGCTCTTGTCAGTAGCAACTTCATGTACATGTTAAACAAGCAAAACAGAAAGGCTCAGGGGAATGTCCCATGCACTACCCTACAAATGGGTTTGTTTTTCAGGTGATCAGTATTCCCTTCTGTGAAGCATCTTTGGTTATTTTAAGCCCCAAGCCTAGACCTAAAGGACTAGAAAAATAAATGATGAACAAAGCAAACTTGATGAGAAGCTGGTGACTTGGTAGCTAGACTGCCCATGACTGAAGTTCGAAGGCTGAAGTGTGATGCACTCAATGAAACTGTCAAGACCTTTTGCCTTGATTCATTACTAATCACCAGTGAGTTGTCTCTTGTTTTGGTCACAAGTACCTAGCTTTAAAAACAAAACTCAAAAACCAAACTAAAACAAGCACGGAAAAAAGACCTCTGGTCCTATTCCTTTAGAGAAGGCTGCCTTATTTCATGGCAGAATGCTTTTCCTTTTATATCTATCATATTCTCTCATTTTCTCTCTGCTTCCTATTTTAAAATAGTGTGATATTTTAAATTAATAAAGGATTTTCTTGCATGTTTTGAAATTTATTACAAAAGATATTTTGGAATGTGTATGGGCTAAATTTTAAACTCTCTCCCCTACCTCCCAATATGGGTGGTGTTAGGTTGAAAGTCTAAACTGCTACAAGTGATTTTAGTAGGCAGGCCTTCTGTAGAGTTTGAAGAGGTACCTGTAATTATTCTCTTTGTATGAAGTATGAACATTTACTATATTTATATCAGTAATTATTTGTTGAAAACTTGCTTCTGGAGAGTCTGGAAAAGTCAATAGGGCAAACTAAGATTACTGTGGTGATATATCACAGAGATTTGTAGACTCATCAGGAGATTAGGTGTTATGCTGTATGGATTTTTTTGTTTGGGTGCTTTACTGTTGAATGAATGCTTCGGCTGTCAAAGACTTTAGTTTTTCCTGCATTGGGAGTGGTCAATACTGAGATACAGTGCAATATGTAGCAGATGTACAAGTGTTTTCTGGGATGATGGTATGATTTACTACTTGTTCAAAGCATCCTTTTTCTTTTTTTCTGTTTTACGTGAGGAAAACTGTTGTTCAGATAGAGCCAGGGCTAGAAACCAGATTTCCCAAACTTGGTCAGCTCTGAGCATGTGGCTTCACTGTTTCTTATCTGGGATGTGTCCTTAGTCTGATGTTAAGATTAACTCGATCGGTTTTGGTTTATTTCTCCTTGTGTCTGAGTAACCTCAGTGCTGCTTTTTTTTTCCCATTCTGGCTCCCTGGTGAAGTAGTAACCACTCTTCTTGCAACTGGTAGTCCTGTAATGATGGGATGTGTTGTCTTTCATCTGTATATTACTGCTATTGCCTGTTCTAACACATTGAACATTTCTCTACTCCGAATCTTAAAAAAATTTGAGTTGTTGGTGCTTCACTGAGGTTTCAGGGCACAAAATATGTCAGTACTAGTTGAGGAAAAAATGCATTTTATTGTCATCTCAAACGTGGTTTGCAGAGTTCCATGTTTTGCAAAAATATAACTTCTAATTTCTGTTGATTTTTTTGGTTCTTTGTTAGTTTTCCTGTTCATTTGTTTTGCTTTTGTGTTTTGATGAAATAAGAAAAGGAAGTGTTTTCTTTATCTGCCATTTATTCCTTAAGCTTAAACCCTGGTAATTTACTTCTGAAAGTCTCTCATAACCTTCGATTTCTTTATTACCCAACCTTGCTACCCTTCTGATGCAAATGACCCGTTTTTTTTTTCCTCTTATTTTCTTGGGTTATAACCATCCCTTTTAATACCTAAAAGTCTTTAGTTTCTCCTTCACCTAAGACTTTGAAGAAATAAATACTCCTTTTCTGCATTCAAAAAGGAGGTTAAAATTGTGTTCTTTAATGTGCTTTGGGAGAGGTGTAGATGACTGCAACTGAAGAAATTCTCAGGTTTGGTTCACGATTTTTAAAAGCAGCTTACACCTAAATAATATATAAGGAAGCCTGAGACTCTTGAGGGATTTATAAAATTTGCAGGACTGCAGGTTAAATAGCTATGTTTGAAGAACTGCAAAATTCACTGTTTTGAAGACCACCTACTCCTTTTGTGACTGTGTGTTCTCAATGCATTTAGCTAGAGGCAAAAGTAGAAGTCAGCTTTAAATCACTACTTTGCAGAGTTGCAAATAAAGGATTCTATAAAATGCTGCACTGAACCTGGTCATCGCCAGAGTATGGTGGTGCTAGTCATCTTAATGGTCTGTGTACAACCCTCACTCTGCTCTAGCTTGCATGTAAGAAAAGGGGATGGACAGTAGGCTAGCATTTACCTGTAAGAGAATAAGCTGTGTCTATAGCCAAAGCATTTGCAGCATGTATTACAACGAGGTAACCTGGTGTGCTGTAAGCTGCAGCTTGGTTCTGCAGCTGTTGTTGCACACACTGTAGTTCTGGGTTACTTTCTGTGCCACTGTCGTCTTGTTTGTTGAGATTTGCCACAATAATCAAGACTAATGTGGGGTTGAGTTGTTTGACTGAAGAAATTAAAATACTGAACCTGAAATGAGAAAAAAAAAACTTTAATTTTTTTAGAAAGCTTGACTACAGATTTTGACATGATCAGGTAGCTGTGGGTGTTCCCAGCTGGAGCATTTTGCTCCTGGGAGGTTCAGCCACAGTTGCTTCCTTTTGCAGTGAGGACAAACTGACTGGACTCTTAGCATGTAGTTGGGTAGCTATACCAACGCTGTCATAACTAAGGAAAAAAGTCTTTCAAGAGTTTATTTAAATTTTTGACTAATTGTAAACAGTTCAATGTTTGTGTATGCCTTGGGGTTGCTTTCCTCTATTTGGAGATGACTAAATTGGTGGGAGGAAAGAATTCATGAATAAAGTATAATGTTTGAGGCAAGTGCTCTATTTTCAATCTCATACTTAAAAAGGAACTGGAAATTTAAGTTCTTGGCAAAATATATTGAAAGTCTAAGTCTGTAACATTGAGGCGAGCTGCACAATGTGAAGGATGTTGTATTTTTCTGATACACAGAATACGGTTTGATAAATCTTGTGACTACATGAAATTATTGTTCTTGCTTTCTTGAAAATGTAAGTAGTTTTTATTAACCCTTCTCCTGGATCTGTTCCACTCTTGTATAACAAACCCAGCCTTACTATCTTAGGGGGAAAAATTCAGTACTTACTTTCTTAATTGTGCATTTCCTGGATGACACAGTTCTTCTCTGAATGCACACTGCTTAGGACAGGATAGACGGATTCTCTAAGAATAAAAATGTAAAGAATACTGCAGTACAGCTGACTTAAGTTCAGGTGACTGACACATTCTGCAGATGGAGTGCCAGGAAACAAAATGTGATGCAAATATTGACCCCACTAAAGATGCTCTGAAGGATGACAGTATAATTCTATTACATACATTATCTGTCATGAGCATAATTTTGTTTTCATTTTAGCATGGCATTTAATTTTCTCTCTTTAGAACAAAAAGTAAAATTAGGATACACGTGAAAGCATTTGATTTGTTAAAATGTGTCTTTCTAATCTCTACATGAAAACATTTGCTTTGGCAGTCAAGGTACCAGATGCTAGAATATTTCACATGCGATCTTTATTATTAGCTTTGTTGTTCAATGATATGTCAGGCCTGGTATGTCACAGGAGTGGTAAGGCTGACGAATATAAATTGGTACTATGTCCTGGAGTCATTTTAAACCATTGTATTTAACATATGTGACATGTCTGAGTTAGCTAGTTATTGAATTAAAGTTCATGATTGACACAGAATGCTCTGTTGTGACAGTGCTCAGGGCCTGCTACATACAGCAACATGTGTAGTCACACAGGAATGTCATCTTCTAGCAGGTTTGATTTTTTTTTTTTGCACCTTGAAGTATTTTGAGAGGGGAAAATGAAATCTAAAATAGAGTGATTTTTATTTGTAGCTGCTTCTAAGTGTTATTCTGTTTCTAAAATCTCTTGACCAGTGAGTTATCTTGGACATAAGAAAAAAATTTGGGACATTAGAAAATGTCTGATTTTTTTTGGACATTAGAAAAAAAATTTTCACTGTAAGGGTGATTAGATATTGGAATAGGTTACCCAGGGAGGTGGTGGAGTCACCATCACTGGAGGTGCTCGAGAGGTGTCTGGATGTGGCGCTGGGTGATCTGGTTTAGTGGTGATGTAGGTACGGGTTGGACTGGATGATCTTGAAGGTCTCTTCCAACTTCGATGATTCTATGATTCTATCTTAATGAATACTAAGAGGATTGCTTCAGGTGAGCAGTCATCATCTTTGTAGAGAAACTAGACTAGTAGATATCCCCCCGGTATCCTTCAGGATCCATCACTCATTGTGATCCTGGTTTTAAATGTAAAGCCACAGAATTCCATTTAAAATAGAACTGTGTGCAGATAGCACGTGTGCAACCAGATTTAGCTTTAGATCATGAATATGGTCTTGTATACACAAGACTCTGCCAGAAATATGTGCATCATAAGAGCACCAATATTAACATAAAGAGTGTAGCTACAATATTTTCAGTTATTTATGAAGTAGACGAGAATAACTAAAAAATTATCCTCTTTCAAGTTAGGCTGATTAACCTTTGTGTGTTGCAAGTTCTGATTCATACTTAATTTTAAATTTGGATTGATTTTAGGAAGCAAAATGAAGCCCGAAGCTTAGAACTAACTTTTCCCCTCTCTGATATCTAGTTCTGATTGGAATCACATTTCAATTAATTTCTTCAGTTTTAATTTGGGTTATTAAACAGGATTATTCCATCAATTAAATTCATGCTGACTTGTATTGTAAGTGCATTTAAGATAAACTGGATCTTGAGCTTACAGACTCCAGGAAAAATGTATGACTTGTTATGCCATAGCATGATTTAATCTGTGTTTAAATTGTGGATGTTATCTGTACATGCTAGTACTTTGTGAACTGATTTACTGTACCACCATCATGATTTGCTACAGAATGTCAAGCAAGTGCGTACACAAATGTTGATAAGTTTATCTTTTGGATATTTTGTGTGTCATCTGTCTCTGCCATTTATGTTCGCATTCAGATTCTGGCCATTAACCGAGGGGAAAATCTGAAGATCCTGACAGTGAAGGTCAACATTCCTGACGCGGTGAAGAATGAATTCTGTTGGTGGTGTGTCAATGAAAGGTCTGCATGGATACATATTCTTACAGAAATCTTTTTTCTATAGACAGCTGCATACTGACATATACCTCATGTCTCATTAGATTAAGAGAACAATTTAAATGAATACTTACTAGATTAGATGAAATTAGCAAGTGGATAGTTCTTATTCTGTATTTCCAACTGCTGTAGTATTATGCTGGAAAGAGCATGCCTTGGGCCGTATTTGGGAAGTTCTGGTACTGTTCTTGAAGCAGTGGATTTTTTTAAGATTTTGAGTGATTCTTTTATTTCTTACTGATTTGTTCTTACAAGTTGCTTTTTTTTTTTTAAGCCTATAGTCAGATATTTAGTCTTGCATAATTTTTGGTTTTTTTTGCAAAAGTTTCGGTTAAATATATGTTGTTTTGTGCACTATCTCTATCAGTCTTTTTCTTGGAAACTGCACATTGATGTCCTCTCTTGGAGAATATTGTGATCCAAACCATGCATCTTCCTTACATGTATAAAAGACGGGTTTCTCTTTCTCGGTAGTTGGTAGTATCTCAGAGATACTGAGCTTTGTTCTGAGGATGTCTTAGAAACTCCTACCTTTGAATCGTAAAACTGAGTAACGAAAAGGAGGAAAAAAGATAGGAAAAATGCACTTTTTTTAACGTATAGAAGTGTATACTGTGATACTGCTTTACCATATATTTTTCTTTCACACCAAGTCCAAGAAAGGGATGTGGTAAAAATGTTCCTTTTCACTATAGAAATGAAATAGTTCTGTTTCCAACATGGAAGCCTCTGAAAGAGTCAAAATATTGTTTGACCAGATAACATATGATCCAAGACTAATACCTGAGTAACTATTTTTTCAGTAAAATGTCAGGATTCATAAACACACCTAAGTTTCATACTAGTTTTAATACCTGTAATGGAATTTCTGTCCTCCCCTGAAGATGTGTATTCTGTAGGCAGAACACACCCGTCAATTTTGCTTTTATTGTGTCTGTGAGAGAATTTGGAAGTACTGTGAGCTCCAGATAATGAAAGAGCTTGTCACTGCCACACAAATGGAAGTGGGATGTAAATTGAGATATTTTTGGTTGATAACACTTCTGTGAGTCATCCTGAGATAAAAAGAATATTGACCTTGAAACAGAACTACTTATTAATACTTAGCATTCGTGAAGCTATATATGCTTATAGCTTTTTACTATTTAAGGACAACTTCACCGCCATCAAGAGAACTTCAGAAGGAATGATTTTAATAGATCTTGGTGCATTAACATCTAGGACAGATTCTGACCTTCATCATTAGATTGACAACTGTGTTATCAAATTGACAAACAGTAAATGTGTGTTCTGCCATGAAAGCTTGGACATTAATGTCCAAGGGTGGGGGTTGCATTATTTTCTTTGCATTGATTTACTGGTGAGAGCAAAACTTTTGCTGGAGGCAAGGATTTCAAAACTTTGCAAAGGTATTAACTGATTTGCTGAACGTCACACACAAAATCAGTTGCAGAACCAGAAATGCCACCTTGCTACAGAGCTTGGCCAGTATTCTAGCCACAGAACAGTATTACCTACTGCCTATTGAATTAGTAGCAAATATGCTGACCTTTGCGTTCTTCTGAGGCAAATTTTTTAGCATTAAATGCCCCTGCGATGCAAAGTGGCTTTGGAAGTCTAGAGTTCTTCATTATTGTATTGAGCTCCATGTAAATGCTCTCTGAGATGACTGTCTTTTATTTGCAAGTTCAGAATATTTGTTAGCCTGCAGAAGCATCTGTATTTTCTCGAATTTCAGGTTTGTGCTGAAAGCTCAGGAATATCCTATACCTGGCCCTATGGATTGTGTTTTTTCCCAGAAGATGACATCTCTGTCATTAGACAGTGAACCTAGCTCCATTAACACTAGAACTTCACTGGTCCCAAAGACTTTCTTGTGAAGTGGGACACAGTAAAAAAGATAAATGAGAAACAGCGGGAGACGGACTGCTTAGCTGGCTTTGAGTGTAGAGACATCATCGAGTTTTTCCTTGGGAAAGGGTGAGATTTTGTTCCAAAGTGAGATTGCAGGCTTGAAAATGAAGTTCATAAAATCATAGAATACCAAGTTGGAAAGGGACCTTGAGGATCTTGGCAAAAGCATGGTCTAGACAAGGTAGCCTAGCACCCTGTCCAGCCAAATCTTGAAAGTGTCTAATGTTGGGGAATCTACCACTTTCATGGGGAAATTATTCCAATTGCTGATTGTTCATATTGTGAAAAATCTTCCTCTCTTGTTTAGTCAGAATCTCCCCAAGAGTAATTTGCACCCATTACCCCCTGTCTTTTCCATGTGACTCCTTGTAAAAAGGGAGTCTCCGTATTCTTTGTAGCCACCGTTTAAATACTGGTACACATGGTTATAAGGTCTCCCCTAAGCTGCCTTTTCTCAAGGCTGAACAAACCCAGTTCTCTCTGCCCTTCCTCATATGCAGGCTTCCTAGTCCTTTGATCATCTTTGTGGCCCTTCTCTGGACCCTCTCCAGCCTGTTCATCTTTTTTGTATAGTGACAACCAAAACTGAACACAGTAGTCCAGGTGTGGCCTGACAAGTGCAGAGTAGAGTGAGATAATGACTACTTTATCTCTGCTGGTGATGCCCTTGTTGGTGCAGCCCAGCATCCTGTTGGCTTTCTTTGTCGCTGCAGCACAGTGTTCACTCATATTGAGCTTATTGTCCACCAAGGTGCACAGGTCCCTTTCCACAGAGCTGTTTCCCAGCTGGATAGGTCCTAGACTGTGCTGCATTCTTGGATTATGTTTTCCCAGGTGCAAGACCTTACCTTTGACTTTGTTGAACTTCATGAGGTTCTTAGCCCACTTTTCCAGCTTATCCAGGTCTTTGTGCAGGCTGGCTCTCCCTTCCTAAGTGTCCACTTCTCTGCTCAATTTGATATCAACAAACTGCATCAGGGTGCACTTGATCCCATCATCCAGATCAAATGGCGTTGGGCCCAATATCAATCCCTGTGGTGACCAGTTGCCAGTTTGAAAAGGAGCTATTTACCACCACCTGTCTGGGTGCGGCCTTTCAGTTGGCTCCCCACCCACCACACAGACCACTTGTCTAGACCATAGCACATCAGTTGCTCTAGGAGTCATCTGTGGGCAACCATGTTGAAAGCCTTGGAGAAATCCAGGTAGACGATGTCCACTACTCACCCCACATCAACTAAGCAGGTTACTTTATCATAGAAGACGATCAGGTTTGTCAAGCATGATTTGTCCTTGGTGAATCTGTGCAGACTTTTACCAATAACATGCTTCATTTGACTTGTGGTAGCCCCCAAAAGGATTTGTTCTGTAACTTTCCCAGGGACTGATGTGCCTATAATTTCCTGGATCCTGCTTTAAGCCCTTCTTGTAGATGGGGTTATTATCAGCCTTCTTCCAGTCTTTTGGAATGTCCTCCAATCTCCACAACTTCCCAAAGATTATGGAGAGTGGCCTCGCAATGACATCAGCCAGCTCTCTTATCACCCTGGGGTGGACGGCATCTGAGCCCATTGATTTGTATGGGTCAAGTGCTCTTCCTTCACTGATGGTGGGTCAGTGTTTGCATTGACCTCAATTTTTGTTCCCATGACTCGGAACCCAACAGTGCTGGTGAAGAAAGTGTTGAGAACCTCTGCCTTTTCAGTGTTGGTGGTGACTAATTCACCTCTCCTGTTTAACAGTGGGCCAATATTCTCCTTCTGTTCCTGCTTGTTGTTTATGTACATGAAGCACCCTTTCTTGTTTTTGATTTCTCTGGCCAATTTCAATTTCAGCTGAGCTTTTGCTTTTTTAACTGCATCTCTGCATGCCCTGGCAATACCCTTGTAGTTCTCAACAGGTATTCATCTGCGTTTCCATCTTTGGTATGCTTCTCTTTTGGTTTTGTGCAGACTCGGAAGCTCACAGTTAAGCCAAGTAGGTGTCTTGTTCTGACTGTTTCCCTTGCCTTTAAAGAAGATGAACTGTTTTGGTGCTTCCAGGAGGATGTTCTTGAAAAACTCCCAGCACTGGCTAGCTTCTTTATTCCCCATGGAAGCTTTTCACAGGATCCCTCCCAGCTGATCAAGCTGAAGTTTGCTGTTTAAAAAAAGTTCAATGTTTGACAATCTTTTCAGTTTCTAGACAAAATTCTCAGATCCTGTGTAAAGCCTATGGTACAGGCCTTAAAGGCATGCTTTGTGAGTGCTTTACCAACTTGGTACAAGTTTCATCTATTGTCTTGGAGGAAAACAAAGCTCTGCTTTTTGTGCTTCAGATCTAAAAGCCTAGCTGTGCTCTTCTTAGAACACTTGTTAATTAATACTAATGGTTCTTAATGTGAGTTATGTTAATTATGTTGATGTATAGTTTCATCCTCTGAGGTCTATCAGTAGTCTAAGCCATTTATGTTTATGATGGTCCCTGTTGTGAGCACACACACCTGGAGAGCTGATGAGCAGACTAAGATGATATTATTTATATGGAGTTTTTTTTAATAGAGCTTAATTTAAAGGGCTTTGAATGTCAGTTCTTGACTATTTGCTCTAGAAAAATCTGTTCTTATGGGGAAGCTTAACTCGACATCAGTGATCTTGAAAATTATACACACATGCTTTTTCTTTGTTTTCTGCAATGAAGTGGGTTTTTCTCTTTCCTCATGAAATATTGGAATGATTAAAATGCAGTATTTGCTATGATTTAACTTACTGTTTGGATATTTTTGCATTTGTAGCAATTCTAGAATTTCTAATAGAATGTTGCCTAAATAATTTTTACTTGTATATAGGCAGGTAATAAAAATGTCTGCTATGATAAACTATTTACAAATAAAAGGGTTGCTAACTAGCTTTAATGTATGGAAGAGAAGGGGGAAACAGCTGCCAGGTTTCCAAATTCATTGATATTTGTGCTGAGGATACTTTCTAGGGGAGTGTAGTCACACTTACCACCTGTAAAAACTTCATGTTTATAGAATTGGACGGCAATAAGGAGGTTTAAAGCCTCTGCCAGTTTTATATAGGTATGGAAAGAGTCTCAAGTTACAAATAAGTATAATAGAACTATTTGCCACAACTTAACAAAGTGATGAGGTCATGTAGCTAAGCACTCACAACTCTGGATGTTGTAAAACTAAATGGTAAGCTTAATTCTGCTCCCATGTCTGTCTACATTAATGCAGTGTTGACTTGATCGCACATTTCTCAGCTATTATAGGCACAGACACTTAGAAAAGCTGTTTCAGGAAACTGTAGATCCCCTTAAACAACCAAAAAGCTGTCTGGGCCAGAGCAGTTTAGGATTCTCAATATTCCTGAGTGAGTGCAAGTAAACAGAGTCAAAAGTAAAATTCAGTCCTTTTTTTGCCTTGGCCTGTACCTGGACACTTTATCAAATGACCATAATTCTATCGTGTTGCATTAAAAAAAATAAAATACGGAAGTTACCCAGACATACTGAAAAAAAATATGTGTGTATCTCACTTTACAGCTAGGGATGGTCAGATGGACTCTAAGAGAAAACGTTTGTAGTCCTTATTTCTATATGAATTTTATATATCTGACTGAATCTCCTCAGTCTTTTTCATTCTCATTGGGTGGACAATCTCAGGAAGCCAGTTGTGCTTGTTCAAGGGACTTCTTCTCCCCCNACCTCTCCTTCCTCACCCCCCAGTAATATTGCCTAAAACAAAGAAGTCAACAGAGTTAATATCTGGGATCTCTGTTCTGGGAAGCTTTGAAACTGAGGTGTATTTTAGGACAAAATTTGAAGTAATTGTCATTACAGCTAGGACCACTGTGCACAGTCATCTTAGAAAAGGGAATGCTGCAAAGTGTTTGATTTAGGAAATGTTGTGAAATAAGTCTTGTGTTTGTTTGGTGGTGTTTATTTAATTTTCTCCTTTTTTTTTAAAAAAAAGGACTTCTGCAAAATTGATAAATTTAATTTTGAGTTTGAATAGAGGTACTCAAAGCATTCCAAATTAAATTTGAATTGACTTTCATTAATTGACATTTGTGTCTGAGCAGAGTTGCCTTACATGAGTAGCTCTGCAGTGACACTCACAGAGGATGTTTAGTAATTTTTTAAAATGTGACTAGGAATAGCAAATAATGCAACACTAATGGTAATATGGAACCCAAGTTCTTTAGTTGTGGTAAGGTTTGACTTCCCAAAGTCAAAAGTGTTTTGTTTTGGTATTTTTTTACATATTCTCTTTGATACTTAAAATATGACGCATTCTAATACCTAACAAAAAAGAGAGGAAAAGATAGTCCTTGTCCCTTGCTCATGGTTCTAATATCAGACAACTTCTCATTACATTCATATTTGATACTATGATTTCATTGCTTAATTATTGCAGTAATTCTGCAGTTTATAGGACATTATACTTTTTTAAAAAATATTCTCTTATTATATGAGTTTCTTGCATATAGTCTTAAAATATTTTTTGTTTTCTTATGGTTTTGCAGATGGAGACCAAAACAATTTTTAAATCAAGAATTAATGAGGATACTACGGAATTCAGTAGAGGATGCATATAAACGTCTTATATATCCTCTCCTCTGTAGAGAGTTCAGGTAAGGCCAGAATGAATGTGCATTTTCATACTACCAATTTCTTAACAATTCTCTCTCCAACTTTTTATTAGAATATCTTTTATCCATTTGAAAATGCCAGCATGTTTTTAATCCTTTCTGCTTACAGAAGAAATTAACTATGTTGTCTTCGTTCTGTAGATACAATTTGTGCCCCTATCCTACAGCAGAGAAGTGATCTTTCTGTGAAGATCTTTTGTGTATTTACATATTTGTTTTCTGTACATTTATCCAATAAAGTACAGTTTAGATCTACATTACCATAATAATTGCATCTCTATCTTTGTATTAGCATAAACCATTATGTCACTGAATTTTACCAGCATCTTTTCATGTCACAGCAGTAGTACTGTCAGTGACATTATTCTGACTCCTTTTCTTTTACCTGTCTGAAAGAAATCAGCAAAGTAACTGTTGTGTTTGGAGGCGTCCCTCATGTTTGTCGTCTGCACTTTGTGGTGAATGAACTAGTCATAGTGTTAGTTTGATAACTTTTTGTTGGTATTGTGATGGCTGTAGAGAAGACTGTAAACTTATTTCTGGTGATACTGTAGTAATGCTGTCATCACACAAAGTGTCACTTGTAGGTTGTGTAAGATTGTTTTAAATTTCCTTTAAATGTAGAACTTAGAGTTATCGAAGTAACACTAAATACGGTATTTTCATGGTGTAGTACAGGTTACCTCATAATCAAAATTATTTAATATGTCAAAGTCTACATTCTGAAAGTGTTATCTTCTAATGGCTAAAGAACTTACGGTGCGATTCTTCTCTTGAATACAAGAGAAGCTCTCCAAAGCATAACATGTTTGATTTTGGCAAGGCTTTCTGATTTGTGACCTAAATTTCAATAGCTGTAAATGAAGTTTATCAAAGAGACCCTGTTTCTTGGACCAGAAATGTTGAAATTACTTGTATCAAAATGACATGAATTGGTTATTCGGTACCTAAAATCAGCAGTCACATCCTAAAATGGAGTACTTCTGTACCTGCCTGGCTGTGCTCTTGTGCTTCTGATCAAGTTGGAGTTATTTTCCTGGCACTTCTCTTCCTGATCATCATTGGCTCAATGTTCTATGTTCTTCCCCTCTGAAAAGAACTGTCAGTTAAAGTTTTGAATAGCAGATATTTCTAGTGGCTTTTGGGTTTCTTCACTACAGTATGTTGTGTTTGCTCATTACTTTGTAGGCAAGGTTACTTCACCTCTTTTGATTAGGGAACCTGTTTTTTGCTTCTGTGAATTTTACAGATTATTGAAGTGCCTTATTTTTGTGACCACAGCACGCATAGCTACTTTAGGGGAGGCACTGTGTCTATTGTTTGGCCAAAGCAGTGAACATCTCATGATGGCGAGGCCAACTGTTGGTTTCTGTCACATGAGTGTGAAAGTAGTTGTTGTTACTAGCTTTTTCTACAATCAAATCCTTTTAAAGTAAAGGGTTTGGGGTTTGGTTTTGTTGTAAATAAGCAAACTGACTTAAGGGTTCTTCAAGGCTCTTTCATTGTGTTTTCTGCTTCATGGTTCCTACCACAGGACTTGTGGCCTGTGTATTGTGTATAACAATATACTGCTGCAGCAGTAGGTTGCTGAAGGTTTTCTGTTCTCCTGAAAAAAAAGTCTTCCTTCACTACTGCTACTTCCTAGATGTAGCTCACAAGTCATAAATGCAAAGAATACGAAGCTTACTGCCTGTTCCTGAGTGAATGTCTGCTTATATTTTACTCCTTGTGATAATTTTGCATGATTAGTGCTGTCTGGTTAGGAAAAATGAAAATATCTCCTATAGAGAGGAATGCAAAGCACCTGCCAGTATTATTCCTGGTCCACGACCACTTAACCCTTATCCTTCTTTTTCTCTTTCCACCCCCATAAGAAGCTGATTTTTAGGACTCTTGCAAAGGGCTGCTAAAGTATTCAGTACCTCTTTTTAGCATTAATATTTCCAACCCACCCCCCACTGTTCTTTTTTTCTTTTTATTATTATTAAATGTTGGAACAGAAAGTTTCCAAGAGTGTATTGAAATTTCTGGTGCTTCTACTGATCAGAAGAATGAAACTTGCCAGCAAGACAGTTACTTTATTTATTGTTTAATTTCCTTTCTCCCACTCTGTTAGATATCATTTCTTGTATCTGGTATAATAATGTCCAGTGTTGCTTTTGGCTCTTTGAAATCCATTTTATTTTGTTGCAATACTGCATGGAATGATTCCATCAGGATTTGATGCAAGTGATGTGGCATGGACATATTCTTTAATGGATAATCCTTTCCTAATTTTCCATGCTTTCTCAAAGTGAGTGCTTTCTCTCCTCTGTCTTCAGGGACACAAACATTTCCCTGTATATCTTGTTTCGCACCTGAAGCTAGTTTGCAGATATTTTTCCACGGAAAGGATTGCCTCTCAGACTGTATATGAAAGTGGGGAGTTTTAAATCTCAATTTAAAATCTGACTCTTTATTGAATGTAGAAGCTACTAGGTCATGATTAGGTTATTTGTTTTTATTCCAATATACCTGTCAGTGACATACAGTCTGAGTGCTTCATGGAGTTCAAGGGAGGGGCCTGAAACTTGACTTGGTTGATATTTTTTCATAAAGTAGCAACTGAGGGGTTTTATTTTCTTCTTTACAAAATAACCATTCCTTTTGTGCTTAGAGCTGAGGAATGCTATCCGCTTAAGACTTACATCTCTGCCGTATTAATAAGAATTGTCACAAATTGGAAAAACATGAAGCAGGGCATCTTGCCATTTGGATGAAGCCAGTAGTGCACTGAAAAAGAGAAAGATACTGGACTGTTTTAGGTAGCTTGATATTTGTTTAAGGACCAAATGTCTATCCCAAGCTTGAAATTAAGGGCCAGTACTCAGGACAGTAGATCATGTCATGGATACAAGTGTTGAGTGAGAGGCAGTTAGGGAAAAGAGAGGCCTATATTTGAAATTAAAAAATACAGGATATTATGTAATAGAAAGGACATAAGTTATGTTCCACCTACACACCTGGCACTTTCAGTAACATTTCCTGTTACTATAAAAATTTCTGTATCTCCATGCCAATTTTAAACTTGATTTCCATAAGGTGCATGTAACTAATAGCACGTGTTTAGGGGCAGTTTTAATTCCTGCACAAGTCTCTCTTCACAGGTGGACTCGTGAATTTGCAGTGTGGGAGGACTTGGCCTAGTGAGCAATAGAGACCCCATATCTCTGGGATAGATGGAAAGCTGGAACTTGGCCTATGTTTGTACAAAGCCTCCAGTCCAGGAGCATTCAACTTTCCCTTGTTTACAAGTCACTTTTAGACTTCTTTTCTATGCATGTATGACTGGTTGAATCTCTGTGCATGTATGTAGAAGATCCATATGGCTGTGAGGCTTAGGTATTTACTTTGTTTTCTCTGGTCTCTCAAAAGTGGCATCAAATTGTTCTGTCCCTGGACTCTCCCTGGAAGAAGCTTGTTCTGTGGTTTAGGTTACTTTTGTTTAATTTTTCAAGAATGGGAGAAGGATGCTGCAGGACTGAATGATCAGGCAATGAAATTGCAACTGAAATTCAGTGGAGATGAGTGTAAAATGATGCTTGTGAGGGGAATTAATTCTTTTTCTATAAAAAATTAAGAGCTCTGAGCTGTCCTGACACTCAGCAGGAAGGATGCTATAGCACTGTGGAAGTTAGCTCCACGTAATTGTGAAGTGCTCAGAAGGTAAGATTAATTAGTTAAGGAATAAAGACAAAACAGAGAATCATGGATTAGTTGGCTTATATTTAGGATATTATTGGTCTTTTTGGTCCCCTCACCTCAGGAAGGGGAGGGGAAGTAGTGAAAGGATTCGTTAGAACTGGAAAAGGTCCAGTGAAGGGCAACAAGGTATGAAATAATTTCTGTGTGAAGGAGGATTGACTAGGCTATGACTCTTCACCTTGGAAAAGAGAGGATTTCGATAAATGGCATGTGAAGAGTGGCACAGGGTTTCTAGGGATGCGTTTTTACTCTCTTCCAGTATAAGACCTAGAGGGCCATAAAAAGTAAAAAGATTCAGCTTCCAACCAAAAGGTGTCAGCTATTTGCACACTTTGTGATGGAACTGCAGAACTCTCTGCCAGTGGACTATGTGGATGCAACAAATGTGCCATGGGTTCAGTAGGAGACTGGATAGTTGGACAAGAGCTCTGTTATGGACTACTAAAGTGACAAATCATATCATGCTCAGGAAACACTGTTAGCTGGAAATAGCTGGAAGCTAGGATGATATTAGGAGACAGGTGTACTAGTGCTGCTATGTCAGCTCCCTAGGCAACTGCTTATAGCCACGGTTGGGGACAGGATATTGGAATAGAGGCACCACTTACCTTAACTAGTGCAGCCATTCCCGTATGCTTGTTTTTAGTGGTGGCAATATACAGAGCATCTGCTCTTTGGTGGTGAGGGCACATTTGAATTGCTAAGGAGTCTTGGAATGCATGTGTACCTTTTAGCATCTCACTTTAAATCATGTCTATGTTAATTTGGTATATTTGATACAGAAACAAAAAGCAGGATGATCTAAGCAGCCCTTTTGCTGTTGCACACTTTCTTAGAAAATGTTCAAACAATAATGTGTGCAAGAGAATCTAGATCTATCTCTAGACTGCTTTACAAATGACACGATAAGGACTTACCAGCTTTCTGTACCACTGTGGGATGGGGCAGGGCTGAGCTGGTTGTTTGGCTGGATCCTGGACAAACTCAAGGCAGGCTCTTAAGTTCTTTCACAACTGAAAATTGCTCAGAACAGCTTTGTATTCCATCATGTGAAATAGCTCTTATGAGGGTTGCATTTGAACTGTTTGTAGCCTACACGTGTCATGCATTGTTTGACCTAAACAACTTCAGTTGTTTTCCCTGCCCCATTCTTGTAGGGTTAGTTAACTGGAATGCAGGTCTTTTCTTCTGTAAAAATAAACCCAGATACTACTTTTTTCAGTGCTGAATAAAGGGAAAAGGAGAATAAGGGCACTGGCTAATCTTTAAGTTATATGAAGGCTTTAGTGGATTGCTGTTGCTTGCATAATTATCGTAGTTATTGACAATGAAACTGAAAGTGAGTACCTGCAAAAGAAAAGAATAGCTAGGTGATGAGTATTTGTGTCCCCATTGCTTTTTCAGTTTTGCTTTTTTTTTAATATAAGTTGCCATACCATGACAAAAATACTTATCAGTCGTTGTCTTACTGGCCACATCTGACAAAATGAGACATTGTGCGTCTTATACAACTTCACTCAACAAGACTAGTTTCTTTCTTATAACGCTCTGCAGTAAGTGTTCGTGCTTGAAGTCGTCAAAGTCAGCCCTTGGTGCACTAACTCACTTCTTTCTGTTGAAGAATGTGGAAAAGAAAGGTAGGGAACATCGTGAGAGCCTGTCAGCTTTCTAGTTTGATTCTGAGGAAGTGGAATACCCTCCTAGAAAGACCTCAAGTCTACACATTTCTGTGATGACTGTTAAGTAACATAATTCATAGGTGAAATTAAATGTCTCATGAGTCATGGTGTGTTAGCAATTAATTAGATAGAACCTTCCAGTTTCTCTCTAGGACCTCTCAGCCAAAATGATCATCCTTCTTTTGCTGGGTAGTGATTTATTTTTTTTTTGCCAGAACTAGGAAGTTATGATGACATCAATCCATGCTTTCTTCAAATCCACTTTTTTTTTTTCATTATTCTTCACTCAGAATAATGTGTTGATGTTTGAATGTTAGTTGGTATGTGTATATTCTTATAGGTGTTTCTATTATATTCTATGTTGATTTACTTTCTTAGAACCAGAATGAGATGATTATATAGCTGATCCTTTTTAAAAAAGTGTCATAAACTTGATTGGAAGTGTAATATTTAATTAAAAATTATGAAAACTTGATTGGAAAAAGCCTTAGAACTTTGGAACAATTCAAAAGTGTATTTGAAAGCTAATTGAGGGCATAATGATTTTGCTTTCCTCCTTCTAAGATCAAAGTTGACATCTGATGCAGAAAAGGAGTCTGTGATGATGTTTGGGAGAAATCTCCGACAGTTGCTTCTGACCAGCCCTGTGAGGGGCCGTACTTTAATGGGAGTAGATCCTGGCTACAAACATGGCTGCAAGTTGGCAATCATTTCACCAACCAGTAAGTTTCAATTAAAAATATTTTTGAAATGAGTGATAAAAATATATTCTTTTAGAGGAGAGGATAGTTTCAAAACCTACTTTTTGATCAAATTGCTTTTTTTCTTAAGCTTTTAGTGTTTTCCATGAATCCTGTCAAGCAAATTTATTTCTCCAGGTTTAAGGCATCTGGATTCCAGTGTCTCCTTTGGTCTTATTACTCCTCTCTAAAATACAATTTAAAATCCCTTCTGCCTCCTTGAATACAGATTCAAATAATTGTGCCTCTCAGTCAGCAAAGAGAACACCTGGCATTTTTATTGTTTAACAAAGAATTTGAATTTAAATAGTTTCTATAACTTTGCTTTTTTTCATGAATAATATCTTGGACACCTGGACACTTTATCAGCCTTTTTTGTTTAGTAGTATGTGTGTTAATGTGAGAAGTCAGAAACATTATATTTGCAGAACTTTTTAGTTCAGTTTTTAGACTGATATAGAACAGAGCCTTTCCAGTTCATCCTAGTCTGATCTGGGGGTACATACCTCTTTAGGCTCATGTGAAAATGGTTTGTTTTCCTTTTAATTTTTTTGTTGCTTTTTGTCTGAAAATATATCCACCCAGGGTGGGTGTAAGGAAAGATGTGTTCTTGACGTGTTAGTATGGCAATAAAGGTCAGGTAGATGGTTATTAGCTTGCATTGCACAATAAGCTGTTGGTACCAGTTAATACAGAGTTATTTCCAACATGATAGATGGGATGTTGGTAAGAGCTGGCATTGGAGTTCAGCTCCTGGACTGCAAGTCCTGAGCTTACATTCCTAATTTTCATCTCTCTTTACTGGATCTGTGAAATGTACAAGGCTAGAGCAATAAATCTTTTGCAGTTAATTGCTGTTGTTCTCTTTGATAATATAATACATTTTATTTGCCTAATATGACTAGATGCTCGTTATGTTATGTGGATATGTCTGCAGGGAACTAGAAAAACGTATCAATTTATTTTGCTTTGGCAGCCAAAACATTTTAATCCTCTGTCCACCATACACTTGTTCTAATTGGATTCAAAAATAAAAGGGTAAGATGGCTTTTCTTTGTGAACCTTCAAATCAGCTTTGGTAGTTCCACAGGACAGAGCTTTTGGATCTTTGTTGTTTTTTATCAAGGCTTTGCCTTTCATTGATCTAGGTCAGATACTCCATACTGATGTCGTTTACTTGCATTCTGGTCAAGGATTTCGTGAAGCTGAGAAGATAAAGAGGCTTCTGTTACAGTACAAGTATGTTAAAGAAACTTCCATTTTCCTGTGAATATATCCTTGGAAAGCTCTGTCAATACCTTTATTTTTAGGAATAGAAATTAATGTTCAGCTACGGAATAAGTTTAGCCTCAGTCTTTCTATCCCCTCACAACCCTGAAACCACTCATCAATCTTTCCCTGTTCCCGAAGCAACATTTTACTCTTTGGAAAAGTTTTATTAAGCAAAGGAAATCCTGCTCAGATAGATCTCCAGATGGACTTGCAAATAGGGGCAGCATGATTAAAGGGTTATTGTATCCAACTGTTTTGGGATCCCCTGTGGACAGACATCTGGTCCACTGAGTCAGCTGCTAAACTGCCACAGCATACAGTCCAGTTTGTCTTTAAGCGTTAGACTGGCTTTAAACAAGGTGATTTGATGGATAACTGGTTGTGGTGGGGGCAGTCAGAGGCAATGACCTTGCAAACTGTTGCAATTTATGATGTTCCCATTAAGGAATTAAGATTCTGATTGCCTGGGCTTCTGCCCTTTTTCATTACTCATAATGGATGAGGGAAATATGAGGTGAAAGGGTTTGAGGACTGTAAATAACATTACATTTTTTAAATGGATATGAAGTATCATTTTTGGGTTTTTTTCTGCAAATATTATCACTGTTCAATTCCATTACAAATGAATGAAAAATCTGACTCATCTCTGGAACCTGTTAAACACGATGATGTTTACTAGGAATGTGTTCTCATTAACTCAGAGCCTTGTGTTATAAAAAAAAAGATGTATTGGTCATTGTCGTGCGTTGAACACTATGTATAAAAAAGTCTAAAAGAAAAGAGTAATTGTTCATCTCTTTACCCTGTGCAAAGCTGTAGCACTGTTGTGATTGGCAATGGCACGGCCTGCAGAGAAACGGAAGCTTACTTTGCTGACTTAATTATGAAGAAATATTTCGCACCGCTGGATGTTGTTTACTGGTAAGATTGCTTTTCTTTCTGTAGTAGTCATCTGTTCAGCATATTTTAACTTAACGGGTAGTTTTAAATGTATTTTTTGAAGTGTTTTTTATTGCCTTGTCTTTTTTGAGTAATGCTTGACCCATCCTTCCAGCCAAAGGAAAATGGCTGTAGCTCTCTGGAGCATGAAAGTAGTTCTCCTGAGTCAGTAAGAGAGACTCACTGAAGCATTTTATTTTCTCTTCCTGAGGTTCAGTCCGTTGCTATTATCATTGTAACAAAGTATGCAACAACAGCAGCTCAAACAACCAAGGACCTGTGTTTGCCATTGTGTGTTTATTTCCTGGTAAATGAGGTTTAAATGCAAATCATAAATCTTATGTTTTCTTACTATTGTATGAAATACTTGATAATCCTATGGGTATTAAATGGTCTGGAAATAAGTATCTCATTAATACTCAGGAGAAAGTAGTGCAAACATTTATTCTGTTTAAACTTCAGATTTTATCCATTAGTTTGAGTTCAAACTAGACTATTCTGCTGTTGATTTGGATGGAAACTGAACTTTATTACTTTTTTTCCCATTTTTTTTAATGCACACCTTTATTTTCTAAAGCATTTTTGGTGATTTACCTTGGATTATCTATTGTGCTGAAGATTAACAGCAACATATACTTTTCACTGTCTTAATATACTGAAATAAGTTAACTAAATTCTAGAAGTTATGGTCTTTCTCTGTTCAGACTGCTAGGCGTGTTTAATGGAGCCTTTTCTCCATAGATTAGGAAGTTATCTTACAGAAATGTTCAACAAATGTATTATTCATACTAACTTATGCTATCATTTAACTGAACTTGTTCTTTGTTTCTAAAACTTATAAGTAAATTTGCACAAGCTGTAATATTTAATCTTAAATACTTAAATTTTTTTTATTTCAGGAGGCATAGTAGAGGTTTTCTGATTTTAATTGTTTGCAAAGGAAGGATGCTGTTTAAGCTTCTGAAAAATTAGACATACTCTTTCTTGAATCCAACTTGAAGACTGGATTTTTAATAAATGTAGAGAATGGAAAACACTTCATACTGTGTGGATTTTGACAGATGTTTAATTTCACTGTTGTTAACTTCATATAGTTTAAAAATCTGTTACATTGATATAATCACTTTGTCTGAAAGAATAATAGTGATTTTCTTAATTTATTGATCATGCTACGAAATGTAAATAGGAATTTGGTTTACACAGAAAAAAAATATTTATATGATACTGTGGCAGATGGTTTTCTCACTGTTTTCCTCTTTTGCTTTAGTATTTTCTCCCTGTTCATAGTTCAAGATCATAGAATTTGCAAAGTATTTATCACTACTGATTTTTTTTTTTTTTGGGGGGGGTGGGGCTGGTAGAACTATCAAGTTCTTGGAACTGATAAAAGCTCTTGTGAAATAAGAATTTGTATAAATGCTGTAATACAGAAGTCAGGTTATCAAGTTGGTTGTTTTTTCTAGTAGTGACACATAATTTTTTAACCTTTAATTTTTTCTGAAACTTGTGATATTTGTATGAAGAAATATATAAATGCACTTGTTTAACCTGCCAGATTAATTCCTGGAAGTGAAAATTAGCATAATCAAAACCATTTTTTATTTCAGTATATATTTATATTGTTAGTGTTTTTCTTGTGCTGTGCTCATGTATGGTGAAGAGCTAGTCCCTACTTCAGAATGTCTATGCAGAACACAGTTACTGCATATTAGAATAAAAATCAGAAAAACGGAATTTTTTTTTTACTGCATGCTATTGGTCACATATGTGATGCTGTTGAACTTTGTAAACTGCTGTTTGTGTGTGTGTTTGTGTGTGTGTTTATGTATGTGTGTTTACAAGTAAGCTGGACTTGCAGCTAGACTGTCACATCTTGACAGTCTTGACGGGTTTTTCTTGAAGATAGAGGTTCCCATGTTGCCCTTTCTGCTAAACTAGTTTTATATCTATCTCATTGCATTATCCAGTGCTGGGGTTTCCCAGCCACACTGTCGAATCGTGCAAGGTAGATACTCTGTTTTCATTCTAACTTTAGAAAACTTTCTCCTTTAATCTTGTTGGTACTTCTTAGTAACAGAAAGGAGAGATGAGTCCAGACATCTCCCACCCCCCTTCTGATAATCCAGTGAAGTGCCTGAAATTTGTCAGTCTGAGTTAAAAAATGTAACTGATACTTGATAAATGAGGAGCAATTAGTACAGAATTATCATTTGAGTAGTAGGTGACAGGAGGCATACATTGTGAGAACTGCTGTACCTCTTGAGGGGAACTATGAAGATGGCTTGGAAGAACGGAACAAAAAAAACCCAACCAAAACAGAACAAAACAACACAAACCCTCCAGTGCTTAAACTGTAACTGAATGAGTCAGTTGCTTCTAACATGATACCATTTCTCAAGCATTCAGCTTCTTGCAGTGATGCACTAAGCTGCACGAAGGTAGAAATCCTTACCCGACAAAAAATAGCTCAGTCCACTGCTGTGTGTAAGTTTCAGAGCATTGCCAATTGTATTTGTGTTTACAATCTTTTTACCTGAAGAAGTCCAAATGTAAAGTGGCTTGACAGATGAGGCTCGATTGTTTTATAGTGCTTTAAAACCAAAATCCCAATTAACTTCTTAAGCTGTCATTCAGAAATGTGTCTGATAGAGAGGTACTACAGACTTTGGTTGCCTTGGAAATAAAGCTTGTATTACAATACTAAATTTTTTGTTAGAAGTGGAGAATCGGATCAGAAATTAATAACAAAAAATATTTTAGTATTTTTATGTCCAGTTCATCATATGGAACTTGGATTATGCATTTGAAGGGAAATGAGTCAATAATAGAGTCTTTAATTTTAGAAAGAAGGTGTGTGCAGTTCATGCATGCACAAATGGACTGGACAGGTGTGCACTCTAGAGAAGGGTAATGATGATAACCAGCTGAACACTGAATTGATTGCGGGTATGTGCAGTACATGCTGAAATATGCTGAAATACTCTCTACTACTCTCTCTACTACTAAAGTCCTGTATGGGAATTTCACAATTGTGCATGAAGTTATTCCTTGGGTTCAGCATTCGACTCTAGTGAGGACTTAACTACAGACTTAAATGAGAACACCATTTCACCTTATTTTTTAATTGTGTGGCAAGAATCAAATTAACTGATTCTCACTTAAAAATATTTCAGTTGTATCAGTATCAAAACAGACTTCCAAAATTTTCTTCATTTCAGTTTCTGTCAGAAACATTATAATATTTTATTTGACGACTGGTTTGTCTTTTTTAGTGCTAATAAATATATAAAAAGCAAGCAATTAAAATAACATCCACAGCAATGACAAGTACAAAGTACATATAGTTTTACTGAAGTTTTCCGAAGAGAAGACAAATCAGTGAAGACAGTAGTAGGAAATGAGGCATATAGCACCATTTTTCATGTGACTTTAAAACCTGTCTGGACTTAGTTTGACAGTTTTTGATTTAAAGCAAATATTTTTCAGTATTTTTGTAACCAACATGCTTTCAGATACCTACGTCCAACCTAAATAACTGCAGGACTTTATTTTCTTTTTTTTTTTTTTCCTAAATGTAGTTTCTCTTTTAGAGCTATGTTTATTGACTTAGATTAGGACTGGACTAGAGCCCAGAGACAGTCATATCTAGTCTTCAGGTTTTTTGTTACAAATCAGTTTTTGTTACAAGGTTCAATAAATATTCCTGATTATTTATGTTAGTCTATTGTGACTTCTTGCCAAAGATACATTGTATTATAACCAAAACAGATGTTCTGCTTTAGACAAGTGTATTTGTTTTAACAGGACCAGTAATGTAAATGAAACAACAGTGTGTTCAGCATTAACATGGCCAATGATGAACTTTTAGGATTTCATTGGCCTTTCTGGATTAAATGAAAATCTTGAAAAAATATTTTGGGAATCTCATTCCTTATTTCAGTCACTGCAGTTGTTTTTATTTGATTTGCTGTCAGTTGTAGGCATCTTGGAAATGAAAGCTATCTGAATGATAGGTGAACAATGCTAGAGCAGGACAACACAAACAGTTCAATCGTCGTATTTGGAAAAACAAACTCATAATTTTTCTTTCAGCCTTGGTACTTTCATTGTCACAGTATAAACATTCTTATTGGTCTGACTTTTTTATGTGAATACGTGCTCAGAGTTAAGTATTTCAGCTCATATTTACAAGAAAATCTGATAGGTATCATGAATTCTTAATTGTTTTCAATGAACAATAAAAAATGCAGCCAGGCAAGTGTATTTTTGTTGTTCTTCTATTTTAGGTGGCTTGGTGTTTAATTTTATACTTGGTTTTAAACTTGATACAAAATCTTGTTCTCCCACTTTCAGCAAAATCTTTTCTTGCTCTTGAGACTTTATAAGCAACGTAAATAATAATCTACTGCTATTTAAGTTCAAACACTTCTGTACTGTGACAAATAGGGGAAAGTCTGTAATGTCTTGTAAAGTTCTCATTGGGTTTTCTTTAATGTTTAAATTTCTGCTTTAGAATACTTCAAAATTTTCTGCCAAGGTAGAATAGGACTGTTTAATACCTTTTGAAGTTGGACCTTTCCAATTGATTTGGAAATGTTTGTTCTACAGGATTTTAGGTCCGCTTGTATTTTATAGGTGTCTGCACATGCTTTAAATATCCTTTTCAATTTAAATGTGTGTTTTATGTTGTTGAATATCTACATTATACTCTCTCAGCTTTAACAAATGCCACTTTCAAGTTCCATGCCTCTACATTTCTAATGTTACACTAGCTTAATTCCCATTACTTTTCTGCTTCATAGCACTCACAGTTTGAAAGGGACCTAACATTCGGGTTCACATTATGATAATTAGGTTTCAAAGCAGTGTGGGGGGATTAAGATGTCTGAAGTCTAGTTGCCGAATAAAGTTCAGAACTACTTGTAAAACTTGTTTGAGTGGTTAACAGAAGTGGTTTTATTTATTCAGTGCTCATGCAGCATTAATCCGTATTTCATCAGGTACCCACAGTGCTGTAACTCTAGATATGACCTTGGGACTTAATTTACCCCATCTCAGTTTTCCTTATTAATGTGCCATGAAAGAGGTACATGAAAGATAGCCAACATCAAAGCACCTTTTCAAATAAAGTGGTTGATATGAATCCTCTGGTATTTAACGCTGTCTGTCAAATGTTTCAGCTGGTTTGCATCCTTTTACAAGCTATTGCTTGCTGCATTAATGCAGTTGTTTCAAGTCTTTTGAGAGTACAAAGAGGGGGTAGGGATATGGGGAACTTTATTCCTATTTATTTTTGATTATATTTTCTTTAAGCTGTTATTTTTGTCTGTTAAGCTATATAACTCTATTGATGACACATTTATGTACACACTTATGCACCTTAGGTCATTACATGTCTGACACAGAAGATAGAAAGTAGTTTGGAGAGTACATAGGAGTACAAAAGGAGTACATATTTGGCAGAAACAATGCACACGTCTGAAATGTGCACTGAAGAACCTTTGTTCTGCTTTCATCTCTTTCAGACTCTAGTGAAGTAATGAGAAGTCCTAAACAAGAAATAATTTGAGGAACAAACAAATTTAAATTGTGTGTGAAGAGGACAGAGTCAATGAAAACATTTTAAATTATGTAGTGGTTTGAAGCCAAACTGTCTTCTGTCCCTTACTTAAAAGTTAATTTCTGTTGTGATTATTTATCACAGCTGAATAAGAACTCATGATCATGCGCACTTCAAATAAAAAAATCACTTTGTGTCTGTTTGTATTTGCAGGAGACAGTCCTGTAAATTGGAACCTTACTCTGCATAGAGACATTCCTCCTGCTGCTCTTGATTATTCGTAACTTAAGACAGTAGTTAATCTATTTGTTCAGCACAACGTGGGCTGTAATAAGTGTCTGCATTTAAAATATTATCAGATTTTTGTTTCTGATGCATCTATAGACTGGTATCTACATTGAGCTGAACCCATACTATATTCAAAAGGGAAATTCAGAAGTCGTCCAAGATTTTGAAGGAATCCAAGAAAGCAAAGATTCCCCAGTATCATCTTTAGCTGTGTTTTTCTGAGGGGAGGAAAAGAAATGGGTAAGCAGTGAAGATAGAGTGGGACAGGTGAAATAGGAGAATTTCTGGCTTGAATAGCATGAATTTTAAACCTTATGCAAACTTTCTAAATGATACACTCAACATAATTATGGAATACCATCTTTGAATTCTATTTCAGAGAAATAAGTTTTTTTAATATGGGAACAAGGACTAATTGGGAGTATATCGGTGTAGTTAAAGAGACTGAATTCCTTTAAGTTCAGAAAAAGAGTAAGATGTAAGTGGAGTCTTGACTTCAGCAATGTGAAGGTAGTGGGTCAGGAGGTATATATAATTAGCAAAAGAAATCTAAATCTTGAGGAAAAAGTCTATTTTTCCAGAATTCAGTCTGACATCCTCTTTTCTCTGAAGAGTCACCAAACCCCGCTTCCTTGCGATGGCTGTTGACTCACGCAATGTTTGCAGTGTCAGTAGAGATACCAAAGGATGATGTTTTCAATCATTGTCTATGTCTGAAAGGTGGCGTGCAGGTCTCTGTGCTGTATGTGCCATCTTGTACTTCTTGGCAGTAGAAAGCAAGGAGCCTTCTGTTCAGAGGCGTCTGAGTGATGGCCAAGGCTTAGGGATGGTTTGAGGAATGCAGGAAGCAAGAGGAACTGGGTAGCTGGGTGCGGGGGGTGGGAGGGGGGGAAGCAGTTTAGAAAGAACAAGGGTGCAGTCAGGGAATAAGGGGCAGAGTGCTTTGAAGGTACTTCCTCTAGACAGAGGCAGTGAAGTAGTGTGTAGGAGCTTTGTACAGCTTTGAGCTCATTTGAGCTGTTCGTTCCTTGTCTTTTCATTGCAGCAGGTTATGTCAAGAGCAGTTCCCTCATCATCAGCTCTCCCCTAATGATTTGTGAGTGTGAATGGGTGGTGTACAGTTCGAGCTTAAAACTGAGGTCTGGACTTCAGCTGAAAAATGTGTCCTAATGACATATTACTGCTGCTCACAGTGAGCATTGGAGGCAGACTCAATGGCTGCATCCAAGTCTTTTCCCAATACTACCTATTTTTGTTTATTTATTTAATTAATTTAGCTGGAGTGAGCTGAAGTACACTTGTTTCCTGTAACTCCAGAGTATGCTTTAAAATGCTGTCTATTCATCATAAGGCTTGGAAGATTAGGTTTTGGTCAGTTACAGTGAGACACCACAGAAAAGGAGTCATGTTCCTTATGCAGCTAGGATTGTGAAGCCTTAAATATTACAAATTTGGTATTGATACTGATATCAAACCAGAAGAGCTTAGGTTTTCAGGCAAGCTTGCAGGAGCGCTGTTTTCAGAGTTCCAAAATTAACATGTATAGTTTCAGTGTTTCTGTAGTTTTAGGTGGCTTTTTTAAAAAAAAAAAGAAATGGCACGTATGGTCACCTCAATTTCTCTCGTAGTGGAAAAGGAATGTAATCAGATTTGCCTGTTACCTGCTCAAACGGGAGCTGAGAGAGGCTAGATAGTGACTATGCTGAATGATGGTGGATCTTTGATATTTTTTTGATTTGCAAACCATTGGAAATTTGCTTGTGGCAGTGTAGAATTCACTTTAGAGACCTCAAGCCTACTGACATTGGGCTGGTTTCTTCTGTGTCCTTTGTGAACCTCAGGCTGAAAACCCCACTGGGTTTGGTCTAGAAAATAACAAAGTTGAAAGGCTCAGAAGCTTTGTATTTAATAGGTTCAATTATGCATAGGAAATCTTCCCTCTTATTTGTGTTTGCAGAACTTTGATTACGGAAACATGCAGCGTGGTTCTTGTTACCCATGTCTGTGCATTTTGTACTGCTAGCCTTTGCCCATTGCTTGGGATGAAATATCACGGCTTCACACTAGTATGGTTTCTCTATACTAACAAAACCTTTGATACTGAGAGATTAATGTAAATTTAAACCATTAAAACATTAATTTATTATTTGTGTCAATATTGCCTTTTTAAAGTAAGTGATGCTTGCTTGTGCTATTTGGGATATTATCCTTATTGCCCTGTTCATACTTAAGAGACATGAGAAACATATTTGTGTGTTTTAAGTGACTTTGTCATGAGATAACTCTGGCAGTTGTAAATTTTCACTAGCAAAGTCCGGGAAAATTCACTTAGGCTCCTCACTATGTAAAAAAAACTCCTGTCAGGAGTTAATTTAAGTGGAAGCATCCAAAGATAGAGTCAAATTAATACTGAGAGCATCCAGATTAGAATGATACAAACAAGATGTATCCTCTGATTTGTGAGATACTGAGTGTTAATGCACAGTCTGACCTGGTTGTATATTTGGATAGTAGTTTGTCTTCAAGTAGACATTCTGTAGGAACATAATGGAGAAATAAGCATTTTTCCATTTGTGTGAGATTGCCAGTAATATTTTTTTACTCGAGTTGAGATTCTGCCAAACTTCATACCTATTCATTTGTGAAACTACACTTGGTGTTCTGCATTTCAGCTCTTTCTGGGCTTTCTTTATAGTTGAGATGTGATATACAGATTTATTTGTTTATTTGGACTTAAATGGTGCTGTTATCATTGATGCTGATAACAGAAGCTTCTGTTGTTAGATTACATTTGACTGTCAAACACTCTACAGTAGATAGTTAATTTCACTGGTTTCTAACTGGAAGAGAGTTACCTTTGCTATGAAATTCTTCATCCTTGATCTCTGTTAAGAGAGTGTGTACGTGTGGGTTGCAAGAATGTCTAAATAATAATTAGAAATGCTTAAGAAAATGAAGGAGTGAGCATACGCACAAATGTTGTCGTTAGTGGGAAAAAGTTTCTTTAAATGTCAATACTGGTAAAGGGCTTTTTCCTCTGAAGTTACATAAAATTGTAATTTCTATTCCCGATTTCAAGCTATCGACTCCTAGAGGCTGCTGGCAGTGCAGGAGTGAATGCTACCCATGTTGTACCTTCACTTGGTGTAATTTTGTGTGATACCGAAACTGGGGGCTATGCTTGCCTGGACTCATTCAACTTTTCTTATCAAGAAAGTGTATGGCAGTCTTATAAAAGCTTTGTGAATGACACTGAAAGAAGCCACAGCAACAGGAGATGCTTCAGCATACTTCTGATGTTTTCAGGGCGTGAGAGGCAGAGAATATAGACATGCTGTGTGTTTCAAAGGGGCTTTAAGTAGGTTATTTCAGCTTGAAAAGGGATTAGATTTAGATGACTGCAGTGTCAGGCAGTTGTAACGGAAGGTGCCTATTGAGGATAATTCCTTTCTCTAACAGGATCCCAGCAGTTTTGTCAATGATGAGTAAGTGGAGGGAAGGAGCAATGATTCATTTATCATGGTGGGTGATACGGAGGTGAGAGAGTATGTCTGAAAGGAGAGCAAAAAGCACAAGCTACGTGAAGCACCTTCTTCAGTACCAGGCCCTCTTAGCAGCAGCGACTGGGAACAATGAGCAAGTGGAGAGGAAAGGACAGAGGAGAGAATGGTGCTGCTTTTCCTCTTCCTTTTCAGTTTTGGGAGATGTGTGTTGCTTTGGTGGCTTCACATACGGTTATAAATGTAATCACCTCCATTTACCAATTCTGTACATTAATTACTTTCCTTTCCTTCAAGCACCCAACATTCCTGAAAGCAGTTGTTTTGCTCACATAGAAATAACTTTTTCACATTAATCTTGTTTGCAACTGCACAGTTCCTATTTGTATCAGATTATTTTATGTAGCAGTAAATACTGTTCAAACACCTCGGTTGTCTGTGGAGCTTTCTAAATAAAAATCCTGGAGGTGGGGAGATGTCCATCTATATGCAGCTATAGTTATTGCGAATATTAAATTGGCTTTTCACATAAAACCTCTCTCTCAAATCTAATTAATTTTTATATTTTGTTAAGCATCTTTGGCAGCTAAGGCAACATGCCTACTGCCTGTTCAGTTCTTTTATTGGGTTGAACTAGAACTAACGTTTGGATAAAATACATTTTGACATTTGAATTTGACATAAGTGTTTCAGGGAAAGAGTTTGGACATGCATCTTCCATGGGTGATTCTCTTGTCAGGGTTGTGATGTTGTACTGTAAATATACTTTGGAAGTGGGCTTTCAGTAGAGTCAGTGATGCATTTATTACTTGTTCCTGGTCTATTTTTCCTCACAGTGTAAACTGACAGCTCAAAGTTACTTTGTCATTTTTTTAATAAAGTTATTTTCTAGAAGTTAGTTTGTCATTTTTAAGTAAATCAAACTGGATATTCTTGTGTTACTTCTCGGTGTTTATCTCTCTGCTGAAGGAAATGTTAGCTCTAATCTTCTGCTGTAAGAGTAAATAGAAAGAGACATTGTCAATTTGAATGTTTTAAAATGAAATAATTTTGAAATCATGATATAGTATCCTTTTAATATATCCCGTTTCTTTAGCCAACAACAGCAACCAAAAAAAGTCTTAAAAGAATGTTTAATTCCTTTTAAAGGAATGTTTAAGGCTGTTCTCTATTCCTCTCATTTTCCCCTACTCCTGTAGGCCCCATCTGGCTCTGTCCACACCCTGCTGTTCTCTTTTACCTGCCTGTCCACAGCTGCTTGGTGCCTCCTTGGTCAGTTGTAGCTTTCTCCTTAGGGAACCTGCCTAATGACCTCTTGGCAGCTCTGGAGAAGACCCGTCACTGGAAAGGCTGTGCTGCTGATCATTATTATCAGAGCGTGTTAGGGGAAATTATTTTTCCTTTCACTGGTTTCTTTTTGCTAAAGCAGTTACAGTAGGTTGTAGGTTACTGGACTTCTGACATTAGCAGTAGTAATGTTTTCTGATTGAGACAGGATTTGGAATAAAGGGGTTCTGGTGCGAAGTGAGAAGAAAAAAACTGGTGGCATATAATTCAGAGCAGATTCTCTTCAGTTTTATGGCCTGTAGGGAATTTCCTCGAGCTTTTAATAAAGTAAACATAAAGATTAAATGTTCATTGTAATGGTTTGTGTAAATATATTTTATTTAATATACAATGCAGAAAGTACAGAGTTGGCTACTTTTTGGTTGACCTTGAATACCAGTGTTATGAAGCCAAACTGATTTGTGGTTAATAGCAGGTTTCGATAAGTTAAAGTTTATAATTAGTACAGTGAATTCTGGAGTAGATGCTTTATGCAAATTGGCTTTGGGTCATATGAAATACCAGTTTTTGCACTCTGTAAAAGTTGAAACTTTTAACGATTAAAACAGGTTTCATTTCAAAATTTTAACTGAGTATGTGGGTATGGTTTAAGTTTGTCTACTCTGTATCTATAAAAAAATTGTAAGTTAGTTTCCATTGGATTTAATGACAAAATAAAAGTTTGGGGTTTCTTCTTTACCGTGCCACGGTTATAATTAAATTGCATAAATCACATGGTGCTTGTGATGATGGTGGTGATTTGAGCCTTTATGAACTTCAGAGGAGATTAATACTTGGAACTTGAGAAATGTTTGTTCTGGTTCTCAGGGTTTGATAAACCTAAATCTAGGACATGCCAGTTTGTGGTATTAGTAATTTTAAGATTTTATTTATATTTTCTAAGAAAATATTTCAATTTCTTGAACAGAATTCTGTACATACCTGTATTAGGCTAACTTTAGAAAATAATTTTTTAATTAGTATTTTAGAAGTATTTATGTGGCGCTTTTTAGGATTAGATTCTCCTTTCTACAATTGCATAAATTTGTAGCAACAATAAAAAAGTGCAGGAAAGTGCCAATTAGACCCTTAGTATTGAAATTTATATCTATACTTCCTTAACAGAATTTAGATCTGAATTAGTTAAATTTTTATTTATGCTTAGACTTGGAAGCCTATACTTTCTCTGGGGGTGAGCTATTTAATAATGTTTGTGCTTTTTTTTTTTTCCATCTGGCACTAATAGAGGAGGAGCTTGTTACCCCCTCTCAGCAGTGGATGTAAGAAGTGCTCTCAGCCTCATAACAACCTGTCCAGTAAAAGCCTCACAATGGTTCCAGGCTGATCTTGGTGATGTCGTTGCATGTGATGATGTTGGTGTGCAAATGTGATCTGCATGCTGCTCTGGCTCAGGGCCGCGGAGACGTTGACGGCAGCAATAGTACTGGCCTGTCTACCAGGGGCAGGATGAGGCTTGGCTCTTCCACCTTCTGCACTAGCCAGCAGAGCTGAGCAGGCACCCGAGGGCAGAAGATGCTCTGCCATATTAAAGGGTGCTTCGTATCCCACCCTGGCATATGTTCTCCATAACTCCCTGTAGGAGTTGTCTGTATCAGCCAAAGTGCCTCCAGGCTCTTTGCTGCTGCACTGCTGTGTCTCTAATCAGGAAAACTCTTGTTCTCATCTGGACAATTATTATTTTAATGTGTTGTCTATTCTATGGCCCTGATCTCCAATTTTTATTTTTTTTTATGTAACAGCAGCTATTTATCAACTGCAAGAATAATCTTAACAGTTTAACATCAGACACTTGAAATTAAGTGGGCCTACTCTGTTACTGCAGGAATCGGCAGGGCACACGTTTCCATTTATTTAATTTCCAAACAATTTCAGGTTTTCTTTTCACTTATAGCATTTTGAGGAAACTAGGATTGTTTAGTGAGTTTTCAGTGCAGCACTGTTTGAAAACAGAGTGTTAACTTTTTAAATCTCCATTTGTTTCTCGGACACTGTTCCAGGACAGATATATACTTGTCATGGTTTAATGCTGAGCTGGCAATTAAACAAATGACAGATGCTCTGTATTACCTCTCCCCCTCCCCTCCTGCCCCATTCCCAGAAGGGGAAAGGAAAGAGAATAAGGGAGAGACACTTACAGGTTGGAAACTAAACTACACAGCTTTAATGAAACAGTAATGATGAAAAAGAAAACAATGAAATATACACAAATATATACAAAACCAATTCGCCATCGAGGCTGCAGGTCAGGCCCTGAGAAATTCCTGGTCCGCTCTCCTAGACTCAACAGTAGATGGGAGCTGAATGCAGGAACACACAGGTTCAGGAACGGGTGGATTGGGATCAAATGCAGACAAATGGATGGAGTCCTCCCAGGATGCCAGCCATAGATGGAGAGAGCTTGACCCTCGTGATCCCTCAGGTTTGTACTGAGTATGACACGTATGGGATGGAATACCTTGTTTGGTCAATTTTGTCACCTGTCCTGTCTGCTGTGAAATGTGTACATGATGCTAAATTTTTAAACTGCTACTAAAAAAATTATGAACCTCAGTTTAATATCAAAACCTCAGTTCTCGGCTACAGAGGATCAAAGTGTTCTTGTTAATATGTAGTAGGTTCTGGTGTCTCCACTCATAAAATTTTTGAAACCTGACTGGACACAGCCCTGGGCATCTTGCTTTGGTTGACCCTCCTTTGAGCCAGCATGTTAGGCTAGCTCATCTCCACAGGTACTTTTCAACCACAATGTGAAGGCTTTGGGGAGACCTTATAGCAGCCTTCCAGTACCTGGAGGGGCCTACAGGAAAGCTGGAGAGTGGCTTCTTATAAGGGCATGTAATGAAAGGACAAGGGGAAATGTTTTCAAATTAAAAGACAGTAGATTTAGATTAGATATTAGGAAGAAATTCTTTCCTGTGAGGGTGATGAGACACTGGCACAGGTTGCCCAGAGAAGCTGTGGCTGCCCCCTCCCTGGCAGTGTTCAAGGCCAGGTTGGATGGGGCTTTGAGCAACCTGGTCTGGTGGGAGGTGTCCCTTCCCATGGCAGGGGGGTTGGAAGTAGGTGATCTTTAAGGTCTCTTCCAACCCAAACAATTCTATGACATATCTTCAAAAACTAGAAAGCTGCCTTATCCTATGTTTTCACATTTGAATAACTGGGGAGGGGGTAAAAACAAAACACAAAACACACCCCCAAAAAACCCCCCAGTCAAACAAAAAACCACACTATATCTGAGGGGTTTTTTGAGTCTAAAATAATTGGTTGAAAATGAAGCATAAGAAATTTTAGTCCAGAATAATTTTTTTAAAGTGTTTAACTGGATGAAAAATATATTTAAAATGAAGTAGTCTCTCAGCATATGTTTATGCCAGTTCTAGTGATACTAGTCATAAAAAGTCTCCAATGTGGATCTGTCACAACCTGAGGGAACAAATTATTCCCTTTAAAGAGAAGGGGGAAAGCAAATATAGCACTACCTAACTGAACTTATATTTCACTAATTCCAGATATTTATTTTTGTCATTTGTTTTCCTCCTTTTGGTTACAGTCTGAGTAAAGGAATTTGTTTTCTGTAAAAACATGCAATTCATGAATCCATTTCAAGTTTGTGGGGATTTGGTGGTCATCTTATTTGTTTTTTCACTGAGATTGATACATACTTCTGTGTGTAATACAAAATGAGACAGTGTCCACTGTTTTAAATGCTTAAAGGATAAACAGTAATAGGCCTAATGTTTAGCTCAGTTTCATTTGGAGGTATATTTGATTCAGATTGGCATCTCTTACTGTAGATGCCCAGCGGTTGCATATGATATCAGTAAAATAATATTTAAAACTGACAATGAGGAGCGCCGGGGAAGACATGAAAGAACTCTAGAAGCCTAAAAAGAGAAAAATGTGTAGTTTAATAACAAAACACTCAATCTATTTATGTTGCTCTACAGACATTTAAGTACTACTTCTTACCTTTAAATCTGTCTCTGAGCAAAGTAACTGGCCTATTAAAATATGCTTGTTCAGGTAAAGCAAGATTTTTTTCTTGCATGAAAAATGTCACCTTTTTCTGAAGAATGAGTAACTTACTCTTTTTCTTAACTTTCTTGTTTTTTTCCTGTCTGTTACAATAATCCTTTTTATACTGCAATGCTACAGTTCCTTCATAGGTGATTAATAGATTTTGTTGGAAGCAGTAAGCTAGTATCTCAGTTTTACAGCCTTTTTCCAGGGAAGAAAAACAATTTCCTTGATGGTCAGAATGGAACACTATTTTGACCAATGTCAGCTTTGAATAGTCATAAATGAGAGTATAGGAAAATGTCAAAGCAAACTGGTTTTTCCTGTATTAAAAAAAATTGAAACAAATAAAAGGACTTTAAAAACTGTAACAGCAGCACTGTCATGATTAAGTTTGCAGAAATTATTTTTGAGATAGCATATAATTTTGATCAGATCTGCCTGAAGCATCATTTATTTTAGGTAATGTTTGTCTTGAGTATGTTGAGCTGGAAAATAAACACAGGAGGCAAACGTATCTTCTGTGAACTAAATCAGGCAGCTTTTTTTTTTTTTTTAGGGGAATTCCAAATCAGAGTAAAGTTAAAAAGAAATGACATGGCTAGAAAGATGTGGTCACACTTTTCCTTAGTATTTAATACCTCAAAGAAGTTTTCCTGCCAACAATCATTCTGATTCCAGAAAACTTAATTTATTTTGAGTTTCTCTGTGGAAAACCTAGGTACTTCAGAGTTCAGTGAACTGTGCCAAGCAGTGTTTGTAGCTTAAAAATATTTAATATGATGTCTGCAGATACAGCCTTAGATGTTAAGAGGGATGGGGAGGGATAAGGGAGGAGCAGCAACAGGGGATTCATGGTTCCCTCACACTGTGCAGAGTCGCCATTGCATTGCTCAGCCCTAATAGAAGGGGCATAGTTGACTGGAGCCTTGTGGATCTGTGCTGGGGAGAGGGTAGCATGCTAAGGACAGATCAAGTATTAAGATCAGTGATATTGTAGGATGGGGGGGGAGAACACAATAAAGCCTGACTCGAGCCAAAGCTACAGGTCAGAATTTTGCATGGATCAGGCTGTGGAGGCTGCACGGCAGAGCTGGCCAGGCTGCCTACAGTGAACATTAAAGAAAATGACAGTTGCTGGAGGTGCTGTTCTCCAAGAGGCATTTTGCTCCATATGTTGTGGTCTTGTCCAGTTATGCTCCACTCTGGGGACGAAGTCTCCATGAGAGTTAATGTGACTCTAAGCTCCAGCCTTTGGTCTGGCATAATTAACTGCGTTTTAGCCACCGCAGTTGCTGCATCTGTGTTGCCTGTTCTACCAGATAAAAATGATTCCTGAGAGCAATTATAGCCACTGAACAGCATGTTCTTGTAGGCTTCCTAGATAATTTCAGACTGACTGTTCACGTGTGACACTTGATACAATTTTTATTTCACTAAATCAGAGTTCTCTGTGAAGTTCACTGACAAATGAACTGGTTTAGAGGCCTGTATTCACTGGAGAACCTGATGGACTCTCCTTAGTGGATTGTCTGTGTCTTAAATGTCTTGTGTCCTACAGGAAAATGATGGTCTGGGTAGGACAGTGTGTGCAATAGGGAGATGTTTTGCTTTTATAGGTTAGACTTTAGGCAGACATCAGTTTCCCCAATTATAAACTGCTGGTGATAACACCAAATATAGATAGTGCTAGCAAAGTCTAGGTATTGTTTTGTAGGCAGTAATCTTATGTTTGGTTGTTTTGGTTTTTTTTAAAAGGCTTATTTGTTCCCCTAACCTTAGTTCTTGGTACTTCATAATGCACCAATTTGAATAACTATGCGTGAACATGAACTGCATTCATAGGGTTCTGAGTTCCCGGGTTTTATCCTTTGTCTCTGCTGTTTCTGCAAGATCCTGTGTGGCTGGAGATGGGCTGGATGAAACACCAACTTTCTTAGTGCTACCACTGTAGGGGTTTCTGCTTGGCTGAGCTGAGGAGGAGCTGCTAGCGGGACGGCGTTGATGATGGCCTTCTGCTCTGGGACTTGCAGCTTCCTTTAGTCTGCTGTGTTCCGTGATTTTGTGTTGGGCTTTTTGGCTTCACCAAGCTCTTGAGAACTGGGAGGGAGAGGGGCTGAGTAAGGCTGCACAATGAGTTCTTTCTTCAGTGTAGAATGGTTTTGCTAGGCTTTCGGGGGAGCAGCAGCAGCATCTTTGGACTGTGCCATGTTTTTAATGTGTGCATCTAGGCAATTTCATTTCAAGAGTCTTTATAAAATATGAAATGTGAGTGCTTAACATCACCTAGTGTTTCTCTTCTTTTTGAAGTGTGACTGCCCAAATGGGTAGTTTCTTTGTCTCTGCATGACTCTCTTCCAGTGGGTAAAAAGAGGTTAGGTAAAATCTTGTCAGTGTTTGGCTATATATTTTCCTCCATTGTATATACGGTTTGTTCTTCTGAGGTCACTGGGTTAATTTAGTTGTGCAAAACTGCAAGAGTATTAGCAGGAGTGGTCTTGACCATGCCCATTTTCATGCCTGTTTTATTTTTAAAAGTAGACTCTAGGATTATAATTTCTTACATCAGTCTTGAAGCCTTTTTTTACTGTCTTTCCTTCATTCTGATGTTAATATTAATTGGCTATAGATAGGTAATTTTAAAACATATTTGAATATGTTTAATTATTGTTAATTCTGCTTAGAATTACTTTAATGCTATTATATTTCTAATCACATAAGATGTGTCTTTTTTTAAACTTGTCCTCTTTGCATTAGTGTATTCTATAATGTTATCCATATTGACACAATTTCTCTTCATGACATTGTTGCAACTGGGAGAAGAGCAGTAGTTAAATTCTCTCTAGTTCCTACTACAGTGTTTAAAATACATGCTTTTTAGTTGGAAGGAACTTGGAAGTAGATTTTGGACCTGGAGTTCAGATTTTTAAAGCTCTCAGCAAGAGCAGAAAGGAGCTTCAACTCCAGCTGCTTTATCAGCAATGACAGGACCTGCTTCCTGAAACTGCCAATGAAAGCAGTGGGGGCAGTCACAGGTGACTGTCACCTTCAGTCTTGAGACATGCCACCCTAGGTCTTTCACTTTTCACTGTGGACATGGGACGTGTATTTCTTCTGGGGATGAATCCACAGCACCAGTTTTGTTCTGATAACAGCATCTGGCACTAGATTGATTTAACAGGCTATGAGGTTTGCTCTTTTCAGATATGCACTTGTACAGCAGCTTTTGTGTAGCTCTGACATGGCCACACGCTACTGTTGTTTTTTCTGCCTCCTAGCACCACGTGTGAAGCTAAAGCTCTTTGACACCTGCCATTTGGACCCTTTTCTTACTGAAAAATGTCATCGTTTTCAGACAAGATGAAGACAGATATCTGATCATTCTTCCCTTCGCAGGGATGTGCTGAGGGCATGGTTCATACACAGATAAATAAAGGATTCCAGGCCATAGCTATACAGTTAGTTTTATTAGTGTAGTATGGTAAGTTATATCTAATACAGAAGAAATCAAAGCATGGTAACTCATTGTTATATCTTGTAGTAATTCTCAAACCTATTTAATTGTGCTGCAAGTAGCAACTGTCTTACTGTTTTAATAGCTGGAAATTCCACACCTCTTTTTTTTGGGTAGGGGAATGATGGTAGTTGAGGAATTGAAATCGGAAAATTTTGAACTCTTCTGATCTGTAATCAGTGGAATATTTTGTATGGGATACATTCTCTGCATTCATCTCAATCTGGAATTTTGTAGAACTGGTCTTCATGTTCCAAAGCAATAACATTTTTCAAAGGAGAAGCTTTAGAAACTATGCCACTGTTGCTCTTCCCATATTCTTGAAACCTGTTTTGTTCTAACAAATAGGCAATTGGGTTATGTGGCTCAGAACATGATTGTGCTTATGTTTGAAATATCCTTTTATTATTTTCAATTATAGGCAAAATACTCTTAGAATGTAAAATCAACACGCAGCTCTTTTTTATACGCTAAAGCAGTGAAAGTCAAAAGTGTTGGGCTTTGTCAGCTCTATATTCCCCAGTTTGCAGGGGAGTGGGTAATACTTCAAAACAACTGTTTCAATAATCACATTTTTTAGTATACTTACTAATTTTTCAATCTTTGTCATACATTTCTTCTGAGATTTGGATGTAGGTCTTTTTAGTTAAACTGGCTTGATTTCTTGTATTCCTTTTAATTGCTTATAAAGCAGACATTGAGGAATTAATGCATTTATCTGATGTTGAAAGACTAATCTGGCATCTCAAGCCATTATTTTTTCTTTTGCATATTGTTTTTCATCTGAATGTGCATACTTCAATTATGTCGTGAAGTTTAGTTCTGCATAAGCTACTGGAAAAATGGAAAATCTAATATCATTCTAAATCTTAATGTTATTTTAAGATAAGTCATTATTAATGATTTGAAGAGATGATGTAAACTGTGATCAGGTTATCTTGCTAAACACTGTTAGAAACACACCTATTTCATTTCTCTTCAGTAGGTTCTAAAGATCTACTCTGTCTACCAGGGAAGCCATCAGCTTAACTGATGCTAAATATTGTGTCTGAACAGGAGAGAAATAATCCTTAATGCAAGGATGATTGCCCTGATATTCTGTTGTTTAAGAAGCTGCTTTGTAAGGTGCTTATTAACTGCCCATACTCTAGGGTTAGCAAGCTACTTCAAAAGTAGGATTTGTGAAAGACATACTGTTGTTCTGTGTTGTAATTTGGTGCATGACAGAATTCCTGGTTTGAAACAGTTTAATTTTTGCTTTAAGTAGATTGAGTTGGTTAGGACAAGATTGCTTTCTTCTTTTTATGGTGTAAGTTCTGGTAAACTTTGTGAAATACTGAGCAAATTCATTCATACGTGGGTAGAAACATTTACAGACTATTTTGTTATGAATTCAAAACACTGGATGTAAGCAAAATGTCACCTAAAATTGTCTATGGAAACTTACAGAATGTGGCTGAGCAACAATACAGAGTCTGTCACTGCTTGTAATTTGATGTGCTGTCTGAAGACACTTTATGCGCTTAACTTCTTGTGCGCTTGGGAGCTTCTGGGCAGAAACTGTTCTTTAAAACTTGTTTCCCTCTCTCTCCCCATCTAATTGAAAGGCTTCACTATGAATCAGTGAGCTGTTCTTTAGTATTTTCATAAAAGACTGATATAACACCTCTTGTCTAATGTGACTGATATTGAAAGGTGGACTTCCACATAAGCAAGACTTGTGTGGTATGTAGTGACTTAAAGTTTTGAATGAAACAATGGAAATCAATGAAAATTTCCTTTCCTATCTAACAGTATATTTTCTTATTGGAAAATATATTTAATACTGGAATATCTTCCGAGTTGTATATATTGTTAAAATTTATAAAATCTATAAAATAAAACTGAATTTTTAGTTTATTTAAAATTGCAGATGAATTGTATGGGTTTTGGCTTAATTCTGTTGAATATGATTGCTTTCTAGTATAATCTTTTTTCACAACCCTAACCTCTTCCTTTGCCATACCACTAGCTCATCGGAGGTGGGGGAAAGATCAGATTTTGAGTTTAATCTCATCTGTCAGAAAGAACAGGCTTTTAAAAATCTTTGTGGGCTTATTATTCTTTGAATACATTATTGAATATATACCAGAACCTTTTTATCTTGCACTTTCATGACATATGTTCCTCATAAGAAAAAAAGTAATGGGTTAGCTGTGTCAGAGCCAGGGTCTGTCAAGCCTGGTATCCTATTGTTCCCGTGGCGAAGCGCGTGTGGCTGAATAAATCACAGCGTCTTGCTCAGCCTGCTCTGGAGTTCAGTCTCCAGTTGGCTGTATTCATCACCTCCCCAGCAGAAGAAATTGTGCTGTGCATAGCGTATAAGGACTGGAGTGATCACATAGACAAATGTCAGACCCTGGGAATGGCAGGTAACTCTGCCCATGGTGACAAGAAGCCTGCAGCTTGCTGTTGGTATTGATGAGGAGTAGAAAGGGCTGTCAAAGTTGCTTCTGCCATGGGCAGTGTCCTGCAGTGACAGGAGAGGAAAGAGTGAAACACAAGTAAAAATGCAAATAAAGGGATTAGTGCTGTCATATGGAGAGCTTCCTTGACCTTCCCTAGGTGGTTTTCATTAGTTGCCAAAATGGGTATATAGGGAGACTTATAAGAACAGACATAGACATCCTATTTCTCTAGTACTTCCAGCTCTCATCCATTTTTGGTTTCAGGCGCTTCTGGAACTAGTTGCAACTTGTGTGTTTTCAGTAAGGCCCAATGGATATCTCATTCATTAACTAGTCCAGTCTTCTTTTGAGCCTGTACTTAGCTAAGCCTTCCCTGCACCTCTTCAATTTGTTTTTAATCGTTAAATCTATCAACATAATTAAAACTTGTAACAGTCCAATCAAGCTTCTAAATGTAACATTTTTTCTAGCAAATATTTTGTCATTTTGTTTTATTTTTCTGTCCTGGATAATTAAAAAAAAAGGGAAGGGGGGAATATCACTGAATAATTCTTTGCCCTTTCTGTACTTCTGCCCTTTGTGACAGTATCTAACTTTTGTTGCCACAAGCTTTTGAAGAATATATTTATCATTTAATATGTAAAAAGTTGGGTTGGAGGAGCTAACCACAGTTACTACATTTTGATTGGAAATGGAGTTTCCAATATTTTGGCAGATCATAATTTTATGACCATATATGAAAATCTGGGCCCATTTAGAGGTTGACATACCCTCTGCTTTTACAGTGACCATGATTTTCTTCCAGGTATTAACACTGGACTCTTCTTTGTAGTGGCATTGTTTCTTAAAATGCTATTTTAAAGGCTTCAAGTTGTAAATCAGGGTTTTGGAGACTGTAGAAACCGTAAATTATGCAGAATTGGATAAAGTTACTGTTTCTCTCTCTGTAGGTTATTAATCCAGTGTTGCATTTGATTGTGGGGAAATGACTTCAATGTAATAAAATAGCCTGAAATGTTGGTAAGGTTCATGAAGATGTCAGGAAACTGCATCCATTTTTAACCCTAGAAGCCTCTAGCCCTATTTTTTTGTTGTACATACATTTTCTGCACACAGTTTTGAAAAGGTTTTCAGTGAAAACTTACTAACCAAGTACCTTGTAAGTTTCTAAAAATGTAGCATTACATGCATGTGCATGGAATTGTAATATAGTTGAACAATGACTGGTAACTCATTTGTTCTATGTAATCTTTACCATTATACATTTTTGTAGGTATGTAATAGCTTTGAATTAAAAAAAAAAGTAAGGATTATATTTTTCTTTTACCTTTTACAAGGCTTTTTCCTGTAAAAATTGAGATTGAAAATCTGAACGTCTTGAACAGCTCTCCAGATTATTTCATGCCAAATATATAATGCTTATTTAAGCCTAGTCAGAAAACCTCTTGCTCTAGTAAATGTTAAAAGGCTCCTTAAACTATTTGGAATACAACAGGCATGGTCTCTAGCATAAAGTGGAGGGACCACCAGGTGGTGGTAGTGGAATATAGTTAATGTTCGTTTAACTGAAAATGTCTTAACAAATGTGAAGGGTGCAGTAGACAAAAACTTTCTATGTAACAAGCCTGTTTGTATAGTTAAAAAAAGTAAATTAAAATATTGTGTAGTGACTTTGACTTGGGCATTTTTAATTTTTAGAAGTTGGATATAGACGCTGAAGAAAAAAACTTATCTGTAGGATGGTTAATGTGGGAAGTAGACAGTATGGAGGCATAGTCCCAGATGCTTTACCTGCTTTTTTGTTAATTCAGAGAGCAGTTTATGAAACTTGTCCATTCATACCACTTGCTTATTGACCTACTACATTTTGACTTTAAATAGAAAAGTAACTTCAGTAATGTTGTTTTAACTGTTAAGATTTTGTTCAGTGCAAAGAATCTCTTCAGGAATGCACAGAAATAAGGATCTTATTTTATGAGGGGTGGGAAAGTCCAGTTTTCTGTTTTAATGCATTATGTGTCTTTAAAAAATCAAACTAGAAACAAATTCTAGTTCTGAACATATACAGGTTTTTAGATGCAGTTTTTATCAACTCTTATGAGGTCTTTCTTTTGACTGTCTTGAAAATTGTTTCCTTTTTTTTTAAAAAAAAAGGGAAGGGGGGAGGTAAGAGAACAGTGTGGACTGCAGTAATTTGGAGTAAATTTGTTACCTACTGATTTGAGCAGGTTTGGTTTTGTCTTTATGTCCCCTAACATAAAATATGTATATTCTTTGAAAACATGATGCAGAGCATTTACTACATTAAATTAGTGTAAATTATCCTATATAGCATCAACCCTTTTGATGAGGAGTATTATAATTAAAGAGGAGTATTAGAATTAAAAAAAAAAAAACAACCAAAACCAAACAAACACAACAGAAAACCACAAGTGACTCTCTTGACTAGTCAAAAAGCAAAATCCAGAATAACTGCAAACAAAAATTGCCAAACCTATTTTGCTTGTAATCCTAGCGTTGTGACTAAGGTAAATGTTTTAGTATTGTATGTGCTAGTGTCACAGTAGCAACCACCTCGCTGTAGCTGAAAATTAAATGAAATCACGTGACAGCCACTAATAGGTCTATAAAATCTCGGTTAACTATGGTTGAATGAAACAGAGGATGGTTTCTCTGGAGTTTGTGGCCCTACAAACTCTTACTCTGAATAACAAATTTATTTACCTTCTGGGTTTTTACTGTCTCGGGCGCAGCAGCATGGGGTTCTGTGTGAGCGGAAATTCTTCTCCCCCTTTTCCAAGTCTGCTACACCAAATACTTCATGACTACACACGTATACAAAACCATCTTAGAGTGGATGTCAAATATCCAGTGTATACTGCTTCTGAAAGTGCTTTTTATATTTTGTTTTCCTGCTTGAGATAATTTCTTACTTGGCTTACCCCCTACTTCTCCCCCTGGTGTATAAATGTTCTTGCACTCGAGGAAAGGAAATGTGCTCTTTTCAAATGTTTCTTTCTCTATCCTGAGTTTAATTTTACTTACTATTTTTAGCAAGGAGTTTTTGTACTACCCACCTTAAAAATTAGCATGAGTCACTTACTACCATAGAATGATAGTGGCATTGCATTCCTCTCACTTCTGAAAATTGTCAGTATAGCATTAAAGAGAATCAATAAAATGTCAAGTGTGTTAAGATTTCCATCCATGCTACTTTGTTTTTTCACTGCACAAAATACTGGGAGGGATCAAGCAATAAACTGCGTACAGTAACAGTTTATAGTACAGCACTATAAAAAGTATGCAAAGCATTATTTTTTAAAACTTTTTTTATAAAAGTGTAATATCGATGTATTAACCTCTCATGCAATTTCAAGATTTAACTTTTGGATTTGTTCAGGTACAAAGAAATTGAAGAGTTAAAAGCTGTTAGAAGTATGTGCTAATGTGTGTGGTTTTTTGGAAGCAATTTCCAAAAAGGGAGCACTTGTCAAATGCTGCGTTTATAAGGTGTGAACTGGTTAAGAAATAGGTTCTGCTGCATTGTTCTTTACACTACCTGTTCATCAGAAAAATCAGTTTGAGGCTTCTGTCAATATCTCAGTCAGCATCTAGGTTTTTGTGAGATGACTGTATTTCCAAACTTGTTTTGCTGGTGACCCTCAGTTATCTCTTAGAGGACTGGTTTCTGAATGCCGTTTAGAGTGAAGGAATGCCCATAGTACTGAGTCTTTTTAAATAGTTTCTTTTTCATTTGCCTCATTCAGCCTGTTGACCAACTGGTCTGAACAATTTTTGTCTCTTATAAACTGGTTATATGAATAGGTCTGGAGTTATGCTAATACAAAAGAGAACAGGATTTTATCCTCTGTATTTATGTAAAGACCCAGCTTTGTCTGCAATATTGAAATGTTTCTAGTAACTATAAAATCTGCTTTGTATGTACAGCGGTCTACAAAATTCCATTTTGATTGAATAGATAGTAGTTTAGATATTTAAAAAAAACGAAACCCAACAGCCAAACTGTAAAAACGGCAGTAAGAAAATCATACCTTTTATATGTGCATTCTATACTATTTACTGTTACCATGCTTGGAACGCTGAAGTGGAGTGTGTTTTGTCGCTGAGCTATTCTCCAGCTTTTTCTAAAGGGAAGGGCTTTTAGGTATCAGTTTATTTAAAAATTTGACCTGTTAAATGTTTTTAAAAGGAAAATTTATAGTGCAATTTTAAAACAATGTAAAGCAAAGTTATTATTTTTATTGAAAGGTGTGGACTGTGCTTTCTCTCATTATGGTGAAGATAAGGTTATTCTAAAAGTGGAATACTAAAAGTAAAAATAGTTCTGAAACTGATAGTATTCCTCTCCAGTGCAGTAGCTATATGATGCCTTAATTATCAGTCTGAAATTCAAGTTCTGTTGAAGTTGTTTGAAGAAATATACTGTTGATTCAGCGGTGTCAAAATTTTACAGCTGAAAATAAACTTACATTGAATATCTGATTGCAGTTTTCTCTTGAGTGGAACTAGAGAACTCAAGGGTTTTTTAATTGTGTTGTGATTTGAATTGGTGAGTTTATCATCATTACTGAATGAGTTTGAGGTGTGTGGTAGATACATGAACTGTAGTTTCAGTTACTGAAGACATGCAGTCTGTGTTTTTCTTCGGGGATGGCAGTGAGAGCAGGGAGAAGACGATATTAAATGCTGCTGAGAAACGAGCCGCGGCTCCGTGTCTCAGTCTGTGTCAAGATGGGTTTTTTGAGTATTTTAGGCAGCTAGCTTTAGACAGTGTGTGCACACTCATGACTTGAGTTCATGTAATGGTTTAATTGATGTTAGTATTTAGAATCTAGATGCTTTTAATGAAATTGTCAGGTAGGTTTTTGTTTTGTTTATGGAAGCTGGTTTGCCTATTTACTTCTGGTAACACTTGTTTCTTGTATTCATTTTCTCTGTTGTAAGATTACTACAGGGGCTGATATTGTTCGCAGTGTGTATTTATAATAGTGTCAGAATTGAAAGAGAATGGATGTTGCAGGTCAGGGAAGGGGTGTTCGGGTGTAAATGGCGATCTTTTCCTTTGCACGTTCTTACTTTCATAAGTATTCAGTTGATTAAAAATATTTTTAAAACATGAGTCTTTAAAAAACTTCCAAATATTCAATTGAGTCACTTGCTAAGTCTTTCAGTAGTGTGGTGTTCTGATTATTTGCCATTTTATTTTTCAGCATTGTCAGTGAATCAGGAGCATCTATCTACAGTGTCAGTCCAGAAGCATCCAAGGAAATGCCAGACTTGGATCCTAACCTAAGAAGTGCAGGTATGAAATGTATTTCATTTTATCACTATTTCAACCTGAAGCACAAGTCTGTTCTCAGACTGTATTGTTTATAATACTAAGTATAATAATAGTCAAAAGTATAGAAAGTGAAGGTGTTGAATGTTTTGTTTCTAAACTTTAATTCTTCACATTTGAAGTCCTAGGTATGCAAATCAATGACATCATTTTCTACTAAGGCCTGTAATGTAAAGGTCCTTGTGGATGTATTCCTTCAATAGGCTGGTACAGGAGAATTTCAAGGGATTAATATAACCAGTGAATTGCATAAATTTTCACAGTTGGACTTGTCCATGCCCATAAGAGCTGGACCTTCCTTTTCTTGTCCCTTGTATGTACACAAATGTCTCTTAACAATAATTAAACATTTCAAGAGCTAGAAAAAGATGTAAGAATAGAACAAGTAATATAAAGGTGTGCATTCATTGTGATCACTTTTAGTATTGATATTGATAAATGTCACTGAGGTGTAATACAGCCCAAGTTCTTAGAAATGTACAAGTGTTACCACTGTTATAGTTTTCAGCGTTTGGTCAGAGTAATCTTTAAAGATCAAATTCCTAGCAGCTTCATTGGTGTCCAGATTCTACTCATAGATTTGGTTTACTGGGAGACAGCTGTAAGGGCAGATTTGAGGTTATTTTGGATTACTTCATTTATGTATTACTAATTGGGTGTCTTTTGTTTTTATTAACTCCAGTTTTTTATTTTTTTTGTTTACCTGCAATTTGCTGTCACACTCAATCAAATAAAGCATACTTGAAAATGCGGCGACACTCTGATACAGGAGTATTTTCCAGACAAAGTGATACTGTTCCTAATTTTATTAGTTTAGCCGGTTACTGGCCTTGAAATCCTGAGGAAGGTGTAGAAGTAGGTCAGCAGAAAACAGTTTTGAATTTATGGGGTATTTGAGGGTAAAACTTTATAGGATTCCCCATGTTCCCCTTTCCTCTTACTTGCTCAGACAGAAACAGAGATTTTTGTTAACTCAATGTTTCAAGTGAATTATTTTACAGGAATATTCTTTATTGTCCCTTCCCTCTGCAGGACAGGGCTCTAGCTTCTTTTTCATTAATTCTTTCCTCCCTGCCTGCAAATGGATTCTGTTGTGATATTTTTTTCCCTGGGTCAGAGGTTTTGAATGTGTCACAATATGGCCAGAACAAATAGCAAGCATGTGACATTTCTGTATTTGTGTCAGATGCCACTAACTTTCCCTTGGGCTAAGGTTTATGCTGCTGATATATTAAATGTAGATTTAGAGTTGATGTAAATGAATAGAAAAACACCGAAAAGGAGGATGTCTAATTATTAACAATATACTTTTCTAGATGTACACGTGTGATTTTTCTTTTTTCAGAAGTTAATTTTTGAAAAATTCAGACACTTTTATTTAGTGTTGTGCACCAAATGCAGTAAATTAAAATCAAACTTGTAATACATGACCAATTTCAGTATTAATTATCTGGAGTTCGTAATTTCGGCATTATTACTAGGAATTGCTTCAGGCATAACTTAAGTACTGTTGCATCTGGTTTGAAAAGCATCAGCAATTTTAACATGCTGCAGCAGTACAACAGAGTGAATAGAAATTGAAAAGGTGTAGCATAAAAAGTGAAAAATAATTGCTTAGTTCCAGGGATGTTGGCTGTTATGAAACTGAGAACTAGAAGTGTATTTATTACAAAAGAATATTTCTAAAAGTTTTACACTTTCTTGATTTATTCTGGTGTCAATTTCTAATTAACTGTGCTAAAACTGTGGCCGTGTTTTTTTAAATCTGAACACAAAAATCTGACAAAACATTAGAGGGAAATATTAACTGATGTTTGGGTTTTTTTGTGGACTTTCTTCTTGACTAACTCATACTTTCGTACTTTGGATTTTCCTTTAATTTGCAGCAAACAGAAAAGTGACATGGTTTCAAAGCTGACTTGCTTTTTATTGTAATTTTTGTGTTGCATCATGTCAGATTCTGTGCTTACATGATAGCATTTAGTACATTAAAGGAAGCTGACAGCTGCATGATGAAGTGTGACATTTATAGTTAAAATAAAAGGTACAACTGATGTGGGATATCAGTGATCTTAACACGGTTTGCCACTAACATTTTTCTCAATACAAACTTTATAGAAGGATTTTGGGTTTTTTGAATTAGACAGGTAAGCCTATGTTTGTCCATCAGGTACATAAATGTAAAATATTTAAAAATGCATATTATATGGACTTACTTTCACATCCTGTGAAATTATCTCTGTCATATTTGCAGTGCTGTTTAGCAACTGTTTGCATTAAGTTTTCACTTCATACAGAGAAATAGAAGGCAGCAATCCTGATAAAAATATTACCTTATTAAATTTTCCTTGCCTGAATGTTGTGTGTAGGGGGAAAACCAGCAACCCTTTTGCATTTCTTGTGGGGTGCTAATTAAAGATATTAGGTAAGTGAAGAACTCAACTGATTATTATCTTTTTTGAGCTGTCTTTGAAAGTCATAATGACATGAGTTTGTAGTAAGTGATTGAGAAAGGTCTCATTATAAATTAATGATGTATGTATAAACTATGAAGGCAAGTCTTATAGTCATCCGTACAGCATGTTTAGCCAAAATTGCACTTGCTTGAAAAGAAAAAAAACCCCAACCAAATCAAACCAAAACATGCTCGTTTCGTAAACAATTTGCTGGTATCTACAGTGCAGAGAATGGAATATGCTCACTCCAGTTTTAGAATTGTCTTCCAGAGATGGCTATATTCTTTCTGGCACTAGGCAATATCAGCTTCTAATATAAATTATTTACATTGTTCCAGATTCTTTAAAATGTTTATAGCATCAAATCTGAATATTTCAGGAAAGTGCAGAAGCTTCTGTACTGCTACTGCTTTTTTTATAAAATCTCGTGGGGTGGAACTCAACTAGATAGATAGTAAAGAACTTGATGAAACCTAGTTACTTGTGTTTGAGTAGAGTGAGAAGGTGTATATCTGCTTTTGACAGTCATTGTAGGATTAATGAGCAGAACAGCTATTTCTCAGCCTCACAGAATTAGGAGATAAGAGGCTTACAGGCCAGAGCAATAAAAGGATTTCCTACTTGATAGGCTGAGGAAGTTCAGCTGCAGCAGATTAGGAGGGTTCTGCCTAGAGAACAAGCCACTGGAGTTTAGTAAGGGGGGGTTTTGGCTGAACTTGCAATAGGGTTGCAGCCTGACAGCAAAGGGAATGCAAGGCTTCCTTGAATTCTCCTTCCCAAAAGCTGTGCCTAAGAACAGGCTAAAGATTTGGAGTGGGGATTGTTGTACAGGAGAATGGACACCATAAAAAGAGTGCTTAGCAAGCTGTCAATGTCGATCATCTTTGTGAAGTTTATTAATATGTGCCCTCTTGAGGGTTTGTAATTGCTTGCTCTAGGGTTAGTGAAACGGCAGTGAGGGAACTGCAAGGCTGGATCGGTGACTGCAGTTCTTTTTCTGCCCTGGCATGTGTCCTCTGGCCCTCTTCTTATACAAGGAGTCAAAGGTGGGGTTTTGTAAAGCAGTCAAACTCAGATTTACTTGGATGTCCTGTTCTTTTGTTGTTTTTCTTTTTTTTTTTTTCTTCCCTGAGCTGCCATCAGTATGGCACTTATCATATCTGAGCTTCGGTTAGCTTTTATTCATGGCAACTTCAAACAGGAGTTTTTTGTTATAACTTGTGCAGCAGATCTCCTGTATTACTCTCCGTCTCTGTGGTTGAGATTTGCTTGTGCCTTTCAATGGAAAGCCTGGGTGTAAGTTTCCCTTTGCAGCAGTTGTAAGTACCATGCTCAGTGAACAGTTACTCTGCCTTGCAAGTTTACCAATAATTCTTGTTTCTATGAGTCTTCTTTCATTATCAGAACATTTGGGAAGACTGTCTTGATGTGGTGTCCTTTGCATGAGTGAGAGAAAAAAAGCTAAACTGATGGGTGATGGGACTTCTTCTCTCAACCAGATGGACTCGGTGACGGTCAGTGTCAGCCTGTTTTTGCTTGTCACTGGGCCTGTTAACTCTGGAATTATATCATGTGCCAAAGGTTGATATCTTTGTTATACCTCTATCCTGTCCTATATAGTTTTGCTCAGGGGCTTATTTTGGTGGACAGAACCTTTGTTCCTATTGAAAATGAGGATTCTGGGACAAGAAATAAAATGAGTCCTGTGCAGGTATCAGTGGTTTGTTTTTTTCTCTCAGCACTTCTCCACTTCTACAGTTCATTATTGTTACAAAAGTTTGTTGGCAGAACAAGTTTCATCAGACAAAATGAGAAGATTGTGGAGGGACAGTTGAAGTATATAAAACGTGTAAGCATGTATGACTCTTAGAAGAATTGACAGACATGAAATTTTTGTACTTCCTGGGTGTCTGGAAACTTTTTAAGGTATGGTGAGCTAGTAGTGGTTTTGTTGTCCTAGTACGAGGAGGATAATGGATATACCAACTGTTTGGCATGTGCTCACGTCAGAATTTTTTTCTTCTGCTGCTTCTCCACCTCTTGAAGTGAATACCATGATGAAATAAATGTTGCTTAATAACTCTAAGAACCAGAGGAAAATGCCAAATTCTGGTAAAACAGAGGTTGAGCTGAGTCGCTATGAGGCAGTAGTCATGCTGGGGTTTTACCCTGGTTTCAATATACACTCAGTTATATTAAATGAGAAATGCCTTCACTTCATTAAATTGATAAATCACCAGATGACTGCTCTATCAAATAAGCAAACTCTTCTTTATTTCATTATTTAAAAAAGCAAAATAAAAACCTAATGTGCTTCACTGCATTGATCTATAAAAATGAAGACAAACCTGAATACATAGAATTGCTTACACACAGGATGAAGTGGGAAAGGGTGGTATGTCTTTTCAGACATCAACATTTGTGTAATCACTTATTAGAACAGCTCTCATGCTAAGCCTCTCTGGTTTATTTCCATGCATTTGGTTTTTAATTGCAAATCTGTGTTCAGAAACAAGAGTAACATACTTGGGCTTGTCTAATGCAGCAACTCCAAGAAATGCTTATTTTCCTCTCAGACATGAAGGGCCTGAGGTCTTCTGTCAAGACCACATAGTTGTGTCAACCAGTAAGGAAAGCAAGGAATGTAGAAAAATATTTCCTAAAGTTACTTTTTTGAAAAGATTTGGAATACTAGCATGGGAACCATGTGTATAATGCTGCATGCACAGGTATGATCTGTGGAAACACATAGAAGCTGTGTTACTTTTAAAGGATGATTTCTGAGGATAAAGGAGAGCAAAAGGTCATACAGCACAGCTTGCTTTAACATTGTCAAATCCCATCTGCTTGTCTCCTCTCCACAGGGCAGAATACATTGGATTATTGTACACTCAAAGTTCAGCACACCACTTGCACTTTTCCTAGCAAAAGAAAGCCTTATAAGCTTTGGGGGCTTGTTAAGACTTTGAGACTGTCATGCTACAGGGTTTTATTCCCTGGGGCGCTGTTAAAGATAGAGACATACAGTTCAGAGCTGTCATACTGGCCAGCAAGTAGAAAGTGGAGATTGGAAAAAATATAATTTCTTTTGACTTTATCTTAAGGAAAGTAAAACAATTTATAAGATGTGTGGGACATAGTGCCTTGATGTCTACTTGAGCTAATTTCTTCATCTTAAAAGAGCACTGCTTCCCCTTGGCTACTCAGGAGAGAAGGTCATTTTTCAAAAACTTTATTGGACAGAAGTCTTACAGTTAAACCACTCACATTGCTTTCTAAGTGGAAGCTTCCTTTTGCAGCTAATCACAGAGGATTGGTGCAAGTTCCACAAGTTTTCAGAAGGAGTTAGAAGAAAGGAAAGTAAGCACTGAGTTCCTACACATTAAAACATTTTGCTGGCCTGTTTAGTTAGGTTTTGTGCCATTACAGCAGTACAAAATGAAATCGCTTTCCATCTTTTTTATCTGCTGTATTCTGTAACGTTTAAGAATGAGTTTAAGTACACTGCTGAAAGGGAAAAGATGCAATGGTTAGAAACAAAATGGATGGTGAACAGCAGTAATAGGTAAAGAGAGGCTTGTTTCTTCCCATAGGACCCAGTTCCTATTAGTGAGCAGAAGCTCATCTCAACGTGGGGTCTAGGCTCTACAGTTTAAACAGAAGTTACAGGCAATCTGTGGATAACTGCAAAAAAAAAAAGAAAAATCCCTAACTGCAGACAGTCTGGAAATGACTGAGCTTCTTATACTTGTGCATGGACATGTGTGCCTGCATCAGGATTTTGAGAGAGAGAAAACTGGTCTTGAATTGCCCAAAACCAGTGGCACAGTGGTGTTAGAGATATTTGCAGTCTTTACTTTCTTCTTGTTCTAGGCAAGATTCTAATGTTTTCCAACCTGTGCATATTTTATGGCATGTGTATGGGATGGTATGTAATCATTAATATCCTGCTCACCAGCACTGTATTTCCTCTGAAGCTGTAGACTGTAGTAGTAGGCTGGAGTAGAGGAGTTTGATCTTCTGTAATCTGCAAGATCAAGATTCACTTAGATTCCCCCAGGCTTCTGCTTTGTTACCAAATTAAAACAGGAGATTATTTTGAGCCAGGTGAAAACTCTTCTGTCTGCCTGTTTTGGATCAGTATTTTCATTATGCTAACAGAGTTGTGTGTTTGTGTATAGTTTTTAGCTGAGCATCATTCTCTGTGCACATGTTAATGTTTGCAACTGATGTGTAATCTTTGCATACTTTGTGGAAAGATGTGATGTTCACCTTGCTTTCCTCTCATTTACCTGTTTCTTATATCCCAGATGGACCTCAGTTCAGCAGATGGACTTGACCTTTTATTTATAGAGCATCATTTGCTGTGCTTCTGAACAAACTGAAAATACACACCAGTTCTGTCTAAAAGTGATCTCAAGATGCACGGCACTAGTCCAGGCTCTGGTACAGCCACTTTCCCTTAGCATAAAAGAGTTACTAAAGTGATTTACTTCTCTCCCTCTGGATGTAACTCTGTACACATGTGTGTCTCTGTATTTTTCTTAGATGGCTTTGTTGCTTTTTTGAAATGTGGAGCCAGAGGAACAACGAGTACAAGGATGTTCTTCAATTCAAAGAGTTTTGGTTTGCTTTTATTACAGCAGTATGATGCTTAACTCACCAAAGCTGCTTTTTTTACTATAGGCATAGGAAAGGACATTCTGTTCACTTATGAAAGGTTAATTTTTGTTGTTGATTTAAATTAATAACTCTTGTAAGTACAGAACTTCCAAGTAATTTTTTTACTTTCAGTATTAAGAATAATCAACGGGATGGTGAAGCAGTTAAAATTAGTACCAGCAGTCTGAATGTGAAATGCACACTGACAGTGTCTACCTTTTCAGCTGAGCAGACGGGGAAAGATTTTTCTGAATTTGTATCATCCTGTAAGATTAACTCATTTCTGTGACAGAAATATCACATTGGGCTTCAATTAAATGATTATATGGATCCCATCTCACCTTGGATAAAACAAGTGCTGCTATCCTGTGATGCAGAAATTACTAATACTTGATAAGTGTTTTTGAGAGTGTGTTTCTAAGAAAAAATACTGACTTAAAAAAGCTGCATTGTCATATTCGCTTGTCAAGGTTTTCTCTTTAAATGTATTTCTTACTTCCTTTTTGTATTCAAGCCATCTCTTTTAAAGATTTTTGCAGTAAATAAGTATAACATTGTCATTCATTATTTCATTAATCTTAGGCAAATAACAGATTATCAGTTTTATGGAGTTAAAAGTAAACTAAAATGTAACCTTTTTAAAACAAAAACCTGCTCACTTGCCACAGAAGAATTTTGGATGAAATGCAGCTGTTGAGCAGTTGCTTAAAATAAATTGCATAGTTTAAACTCACCAAGAAGATGTATGAGGATACAAAACTGTGTCACAAATCCTGACCTACTGAGAAAGAATGCTTAATGAAAAGACTACTGTATGTTTCACTGTATCCTTTGCAAGGAGGGTGAAATTCAGGTCAACAGGATAGAAAGCTTCCAGGACTCAGGAAACCTGAACAATCGATCACTGAGTAAACATTATTGCAGATACTTATGGAGAGTAATTGATCTTGAACACAATAATAGGCTTTATAAAAGGATTTAAATAAGTTGTAAAGTTTCCATATCGACCCTGGTATGATATATTGACAGTAATTACATATGCATTTGTGAGTTAGTCTGTGATTACTTAATATATTATTTTTTTATTTCATTGACATTGAAGTTTCAACCCAGACTTTTAAGGTGCAGAGGTTAATTTAAAATAGGAGGTGGGATGAGTTACTTAGATGTAATAGTAACATGTCTCAGCAAGAACAAAGTATGGAGGTTTTATGATAAAAATACAGAATGTTCTCATTTATGACAAAATCGAGGTTGAACAAATCATAGCCTAATAGCTTCTGGTTGCCATATATTTATTTGTAAAACATTTGTAAAACTACCCGCTGCCTTGACATCTGGAAGCTTCACATTGTTTCAAAACACAAACAAATGCTCCCACTCATACGAAGTAGCTAAACTGTCACAGTTACTGACTGGGACGCAGTTTGATCCTTATATAAAGACCCATGTCTTCCTGGCAGCCTCTCATGCTGCATTTGGCAGAACCTTGTATGTTCATTTTCACTCCTACCCTATCTACAGCCATTAGGCTTTTGCTTAATGGTGCGGCTTTTACACGGAGCGGTGCAAAAGGAGAACATTTTAATATGGTTGGCAGAGAAACAGAGGTTGGCAGGCTGCCCTTGATGCAGGCACAATACTTGAAACTATTTATAATAAATTTTGCTCACAAGATTTCTAGCTGCTCTTGCACCCTAAATAGCATGCACATCTGCTTTGGGCCATAATGATTACTTTAGATCTATTCCATCACTGGGGGGAGGCAGGTAGCCTAATTAAGAAGTTAGCACTAATTCTGGTTTCCTTAGGGCTGGCAGCTGACATGACCCTTGTATAGATACCATCAAGAGAAATAGTTGGAAGCCTGCTATGTTGGTTTTGCCCCTCACTGTTGAGAGTGGGCACTTTTTTCAGTCTTTATTCTGAAAAGATTTAGCCTGAAAACTATTATCAGTATCTCAGAGTGGAAACTCTCTCCTTTTTAATCCCTATGAGAAGTGATATCGCTGTAGAAAGTATTAGTAAGAACAAAGTTATGTGGCTTGAATGTGTGAGGAAAATAGTCTTTATTTTAAATTTGTCAGTTTGGAATTAAGAGAGATTTGATCCTTTTAAGAAAGGAGGAGCCAGATAATTAAGTATGCTTGCAAGTTCATGAGGGCATATCTGCTCATTAGCCATTAGGAAACAAAATATTTTAATAGAATTACTTATTTTTCTATGAAGATCTGAGACTGACATGAGTTGTGCAAGCAACTCTTATGGAGGGTTTTCACTCACCACGCTGTCATTGCACTTTAACACCAACAGGCAAAAATGCTTAACTATCTAGAGGGTTTCTCTTGTCAAAGAACCAAAGAATAGAGTGAATTGAGCCCACCAAAGAGTTAAATTGTCTTTTATACAAAATGTCAGAGAATTACCTAATGATGAGACAGGATTTCAGAAAATATGCTTTCTGTAGCCTTCTTTATTTCTCATCCCATTTGGATGTGGAGTTCATCTACATTAAAGTCAAAAGACCACCTAGGTCATCCTGTCCCCCCAAGCATTAAAATTTTACATGGATTTACTGCATGGCAGCACAATATGTTACTGTCATTCCAAGTATTGCAATAATGTTTTCTTCTTAATTGACAACTCAAAGCTTTGTGTCTATCAGGTGTGCAATTCTTGTGGTGATTTTCTAATAGAGAGCCATATCATCCTGATCTCAATACTCTGTTTAATTTTGAATAGGGGTTTTATTTCCACATTTTACTTAAGCTAGCATATTTTAAGAACGGCATCTCAAGCATTTCATGTTTGGCCCTGCTGATTACTTTTGAGAAATCTGATTTTCTGTTTTTGCCCTGCATGCTGTCAATATAACTTATTTTGTATTTGCTTGAGCAAAAGTGAAGCATACCTTAACTGTAGAAGTGAGACTGCATTGCCTATTTCATTGTCAGTCTTCTAAAAATGCATGGTTTCTAGCCATTCCTGAAATGTACTTTAAATATATAAAGCCAGTTTTAGGCAATACCTGTATTAGTGTGAAATAGTTGATTATAAAAACAGTTTTTTGAAATGCATTGTTTTAAATTTTAAGGGGAAAGTGTAAGACCATCAGGTTTTACTGTCTCTGTCTGGTCCATGGTAGCAGACCTTGCACTTCTGCAGAGCCCTCATAATTTCCGTAAGAGTCCTCTGCTTCAGTGAGAGTCCAGCCACGTGGATCAAATCATCAGAGCAGAGCCCCATTGCACCCTTAAAAGATCTGTCTATGGTGGTGGTGTGCCAGTACTGTAACAGAGAAACAGTGGGTTTACCTGTACAAGAGACAGTAGATGCTAATCTTGACTGAATTTGTGCCTAGAGAGAATGTGGACAACTCTTGCCTTTTCCCTATTGTGCCCCTTTTATTTTGAATTTGGAAAGTTCAGGAATAAAATTGTGGCTTTAGTGGGAATTCTGCAGGTCAACTGTCCTGCTGGTATTGGGTATAGGAGCTGCATCCCTTAAACCATGTAACTGGCTGTTAGCTGATCTTCATGCTTCGATATTGTAACTTTTAGGCCTGATCCAGGAAAGCACTTAAATGTCTATGTAACTTTATGCATGGGACTAGTTTTGCTGGTTCCGGTGGGAATCCTGACATACATCTGTGCTGAAGTGCTTTTTTGGATCAGGTCCTATGCCTCTGCTGGAAGCCTCTTAGGGATATGACCGCATTGTCAACCTAGCTATTATGACAAGAAGAGTCTAAATTTTACTTTTTAATTGAAGGTTCCCAAGAGAAGGTTATGCTTGGAAAATTTCTGTATCAACCTATCCATGTAGCTGTCTATGTTTTAAAAGATGTAATGAAAGGAGATGTGGACAGTGAGAGATATTTGCTCTCAGCTTATCTAAAATGTAACTCTTGAAATGTGTTTTGCCATTAGGTCTAATTAAAAGAAAATTCTCAAAAACCATTATATAGCTTTAAAACAAATTGAGTTTAAGAAAGCTTGATGAAAGACAAGTATAGTACCTGTACGTTGACATAAATGCATTCAGAAGACATACGTAGTTTTAAATGTTTCCTGGTTTGGACCAATACTACTTTCACTGGTGTTTTGTTCCACTTAAGTGACTGGTTATAGGTACTGCTAGTGTATCAACATAATTAATATGAATTATTAGTTATAGGAAAGCATTTCTGCAGTAAGCTATACTTGTGTAAGCAATAACTGGTGTGCTTACACTGCTTAATCGTTTTGGGTTTTGTTTTTTGGGGGGTTTTGGGGTTTTTTGACAAGGAGGCATATGTGATGGCCTTTGAATTCAAAACTTCTCTGTCAGAGAAGCAGGCATATAAGATGTCACCAGCACAGAGCACTCTGAGCCTAGCTAGAAAACTACTATTGTCAGCATATGTTAAAATGGCTAATAAAGGATATGACCGAGCTATGAACTTTATGTTAACTCTGCATTTAGCAGTGCAAATTTTTAAAGGTGAAATCTCTAACACTGCATTTAATTGATTAACTTCACAGTTGTGATTTGAAGAACCTGCATAGCCAATAAATGTTAGGTCTGTCTACTGTTTTGGTTTTGAGCGTCAGTGTTTAATCCAGTCCTTTTCTGAAATGCTCTGAAGTCTTTATCACCCTGCAGTAGTGGTACTTGCTATTTAAATTAGGATTGCAAAGATGATTAAGGGGCTGGAGTGCTTTTCATACAAGGAGAAACAGAGAGAAGTGGGAATGCTTGGTATGAAGAAGAGGAGGCTCAGGGGGATGTTATGAATGTGTATAAACACCTGATGGGAGGGAATTAAGAAGAGAGAGGCAGACTCTTCTCAGTAGTGCCCACTACCAGAATAAGAGGCAATGGGCACAAATTGAAACACAGGAAATTCCATCTGAACACGAGAAAACACTCAGTGTTTTCAAACACTGAGTCCAGACAGGTTGTGGAGTCTCCATCCATGGAGATATTCAAAGGATGTGATCCTAGGTAACCTGTTCTAGCTGACCCTGTTTCAGCAGTGCTGTTAAACAAGGTGATGACTGTCCTCGAGAGGTCTGTCCAACCTAAACAATTCTGTGATTCTTATATATATATATATATCATATGTATATGATAATCATAATCATGCACACACACACTCTCTCAAAAATGCAGTCGATTCACCATTTGGATTTAGAAGGCCAAAGTTCTTCCCATATGCTCTTAATGGCACCAGAAATGTTGGAAATTGCTTTTTTTTTTTCCTAAATTGCAAGCTGATTTGTTTTGGTATCCAGTTTATACTGGTAAAGTCCAAAAAACATATTCAAAGGGAACACTGAATTTTATTGTTTAATTATGTAAATATATCAGTATAAAATATATGCCTTAGGAAATACTATATTAGATAAATAAGTCTAAACATTTATCCTGTTCTTTTTTAAAAGTTTGTTTCTACATATCTGTGATTTAAGGTTAAAGTATATTTCATAGTTTAATTCTGAATGCTACATGTGTATCTACTATGGATGCTAGGGGAAAAATAGTGTACACAGTTCTATTTATTAACTGTGTCCTGAAAAAGCTTTTTTAATGTCACGATTACAGTTTGAAATCTCCCTAGGTCTTTGCTTGAATTATTCAATTAAAAGGTTTGATTAATGCATATTTCACATCCCGTGTCTAACAGTAAAAAAGGATTCTGCTATATTACTGATTATTTCCAGGTAGAGGTGAAATATGTAGAAGATTAAAAGAAAACAGAAAAAAACAATTACGTGATTCTGATGTTTCAGATAAAAACCATAGTTGTTTTATAATTCTGTTTTTCAGTTTCCATAGCCAGACGTGTCCAAGACCCATTAGCCGAGCTAGTGAAAATTGAGCCCAAACACATAGGAGTTGGAATGTATCAGGTAAGATAATAGATATTCTTTAATCTAGGTAATCTGTCATGATATAGCAACACCAAAACGCTGCTTTATAATTGTCAACTAGTTTAAATGTCTTTAAAAGACATTTGTAGGGTTGATAGCATGGTAGTAAATACTTAGAAGACCGCCGCTTTTCTTAATCTCTACTTTTAACGATTTGAATTGAGACTGAAATGGCTGTAGCCAGATGTATAGTCTATTAAAAACATCAAATCAGACAGGTAACCTGATCTGTAAAGCTTTCTTTTTTTTTTGTATTGTTACAGCAATGGGGTTTTAGCTCTTTGTAAAATACAATGAGATATTGATCCTCCATTTAGAAGCCAGTAATTTGTACTATTATGTGCATTCCTTCTTAGAAGTTTGTAATAAAAGCATTTGTTTTGAACTTTTTAATTTGCTAAAGCTGAATTGGAAAATGTTTGACAGTTCTTATTTTTATAAATTTTTGTAGGTTATTTCTGAGAAGTAACTTTTACCTTCAAAGTGTCTTTACAAAGGGAATGGTATTGAGAAGTGGTACATAAGTTATTGTCATTTTATGGCATATTGGCATAGACTCAAGAAGGCATTTATGCATGTGCTTAAGTCCCACCAAATAGAGAAGTAAAAAAAAAAAAAATTCAGCATGTACTTTTCTCTATATATTTGGAACTACAGAATGGGAGTAAATTTGAAAGGCTGAAACAGAATTCAAACCAGCACAGAACTGTCTGGATCTGTGCTTTCAGATTAGCATGAGATTTAATGGGATAGAATGCAATTAGCAGCCTAGAATTCATTACTGCTAAAGGTGGTATGACAAAGAAAAGTGCTATGAAAAATTTCACAGTAGTATATATCCTGTACATGGTACAAGCGTACATCTAAAGCAAAAAGGCACAGAGTCAGTGGTGGTTTTGTGGTTTTGGGAGCACGGTATTATCAGATGAATGTCGCAATGAACGTATTGCAGCAATTCACTACTGCCTCTATGACTGAAGCTGGTGTCATTTACTTTGCACTGAAACAGAGCAGGGTAAGTACCATGTTCCTGGCCTTTTCAGGAACCAAGCTTCTTGGTCCACTATAGGTGTTCTACAAGTAAATGCCCAACTACATTATTTGTTCATGTCCAAATTGGTTATACGAAAAGTGTAATTCCTAAAAGCCTGGTAGAGGTAGACCTCAAAATTTGTTCATTCCCAGCTATCTCTACTCATGGGTTTTAATAAGTCCTCTGACATAGCTACACCTTTCAGAATTCTTAAGTATCACCACAGAAGCTATAAGATGCTTGTTTAAAGATATAGAAATTTCTGAGGTGCTAGAGCTTTATGTGACACTATTGAAAGCAAATTTGCGCTCTTGAAAGCAAAGTCAGAAGCTCTGCTGCCCTTTGGGTATGAGCTTTCTTGTGGCAGGGGAGAGGAAGGAAGGAGAAGAGGAATTAAGCTATTATGACTGGTCTTCCTTCAGAGAGAACAGTCACTTGCTGGTGTCTCAAAGGGCACATGTGGAAAAAGATGTGTTGTACAGGGAGTCCCAGAGTAATAGCTGATATAAGCATTCAGATAAAGAGTATATCAAGTACAGAATTCTATATTATCTGAGACAATTTGGAAGGTTTTATTACATTTTTATTTATAATCTAATTGCTGACTGTAGCTTTTTTATTAATTTTTGGTATGAAATGTGCAATGTACGGTCTAGCTCAAAAATGGCTTTACACAGAGGTGCTTACTTTCTTCGCCTGCTGTAACAATAAAGCTAGCATTTAAATATGACCTTTCCTTTCTTGAACACCCTGAAACCAATATTTAAGAATTGAACAAATCCAGGTTTGGGCATTCTTGTCCTGGAGGACAGACAGCAATTGGTCCCGCACTCAACATCTGTCTCTTTAGGCAGAGGCAGGCTGAGGCTGCGTGCTGCTGCCGATGGCTGTGGAAGCTGTACAGCACAAGCAGGATGGTGGTTTCTTGAGGGATGGTTGCACATTCACTGCGTGTTGATCAAAGTGTGAGCTCCCTGAAGGGGTGATCCTGCCTTATCTGCTACTCCTGCCAAAGTACCCCAATCCTTTTCTGGTGCTGGTAATGGCTATGTGATGTCCTGGATTGGCATAAGGAAGGGACAGCAATGCATAGCTTGGGGGAGGAGGGGAGCCTGGGCTACTGCTCTCACAGCAGCCTGAGTTTTGATTGACTCGGGACACTGCCTCTCTATCAGTTTATGATAGCCAGGGGCCCCAAATTACTCTACTTGAAAGGCAATGGCAGAGGCATTAATTTCTCTGTCTGTCCTGGGAGTTTTTTCTCAGAGTTTGAAGTGAGAGACTGCTGAAGTAGAACATGCCTGACAAAGACTGTAGTTTTTGTAATGGGGCTGTGGCACACAAACATTGTATGTTCGGTTGGGTGACCCCCTTGGGCAGGAGCTGCTGCTGCTATCAGCAATTACAGTAGTGCTACAGGAAGGTGAAGTGGTCACACGTTAAATCTGCTGCTCACAAATGAGCTTTCTCAAAGCCTGTGTAGGGTGTGGCCACCCCCAGGCCCCTGCAAGGGTACTGTGTGAAATGACTGTGTCTTCTGTAGTCACTGCTTCCATGGGATTTTGAATCCCTCCTACCTGCTCTCTTAGTACTTCTGTGAGAATATCTGTGCAGATCTGTGAGCATATCTGTGAGAATATTGGTCTTTTGCAGTTTTTCTAGTGTAAGTTTTCCAAACAAATCTGCTCATTTGGGTATGGATACTTTGGGTATGGAAATAGGAGTTTCCAGGTAGCAGGAGAGCTCTGTAAATTGAATCTCATCAGTTGGGATTAGTATTTACTTTTTTTAGATGACAGAACATTTGAAACTTGTACTTGACCACCTGCTTTTATTCTTATTTCAAGCTATGATTCTGAGTTTGTGCACTACCAAGAAAATCAGGTTTGTCAGAGAAAAATAAACAGGCTCTGGATCTCCTATCAGGTATTTCCTTAAATAAAGAGAAGCACAACCTGATTTATTAGGGCCTCTCTCAGACTAAATTCCAGTTGCCTAAAGGTCCTTGTCTTCCTTCATCTTTATCTCATTAGGAAAATTGTTCTTTCCTCCCAGACAGGAACTTAGCCAAAATTAATTTATCACCTTCAGGCCATATTACTATGATTTCTTCTGTAGTTGAACATGAAGATGATGCCCAGACTCTGCCTGATACAGAATATGTTTGTCTTGCCACCTCCCCATGCTAATTCAAAGCTAAATTCCTACTGGAGAAGAAGCAGTTAGTGGCTCGGGACTTTATTATGCTGCAAACTGACTTTTGGCTGATGAATTACAGCTACAGTTGTAATCATCTTGGAAGATGTAGATAAGACCTGAGAACAAAGATGCTTCACAAAGATTGTGGTTAGGGAATTGAATTCCAGAGCAAAGAAAATGAATAAAAAGTAAAAAAGATGACTGAGGACAAAAAAATCATTTGATTCACATAGAAACCTAACTTTCGGTAGGAGAGTAAAATAGCACTAGCATAAACTTTCTGTCCACCAGTCCCCATCAAAGACAAACAGCCTCAAGCAAACAGAAAATTAAATGAATGAACTATTAAAAAGTCAAAAGCTGGATCTGTGTTACAAGGCAGAGAAAGGAGAAATAATGCTCAGGGACTATGTTAAGTTTGATTGGTCTTTTGCTGTTTACTTAATTTGCAAAAATCCCTGGATGCTAAAAAACCAGTAACCTCTAGGGGAAGAGCTAGGTGGAGCTCAAACTCATCTGTAGCCTAAGAACAAAATATGTGGTGTATGTTGAAGGATCAGAATTTTTGTTAAGTCATGTATAATATTAAAAAATTTGTACCATATCTGATCTTGAAAAAGCAACATCCTCTTCGGTCCTTATAATTTTTTGGAGGGCAAAAATCTTTTGCACGTGGTAACATCTTCACTGTTTAACACACTGGAAAATTGACATCCCAAAAGGATGAAAGAGGTGATATATGTAGTTTTGTAACCTCTGAAGTGGGAGGACACTTGATTCCAGATGTAGCTGGAACATTTTGTATCAAATAAATAAAATGTGTAAACAGTACTCTTACGCAGCAATTTCATCAGGGGAAAAAAAATGGTTGAGCTAATTCTTGGTTTATTTTCTATATAATGCTGGAGGATCCTTATCAAAGGAGAATTTCATGAAGCCTAATCAGAATGCCTAATAATAACTACTAAATTTTGAAATGCCTTTTCTGTCCCTCTTGTCCTTTTTCTTCCTCATTTTCACTCATTATTGAATTGCATCAGTTTTACATTTGATTATTACTTGTAGGACATTTTATTATTTCAGTTGAAATTTGGTATGCCTTCTAGGCTTAGGTTTTTCCCTCCCAAAAGATGAGTGTGTTTTACTAGATGACAATGCAACTTTTGGGAACATTTTTAATCAGATATGCCTCCTCCTTAACAGGACCAGTTCTGTCAGAATCATGGTATTGTAGATACAAACCAGTTTAAAATCTACAACCAGCTAGTTAATATCAAGGCATCTCACTGAAGTCATCTCAGTTTTTGTTGGAAAGGAGGGGTTTTTTTTTCCTTTCTCTTAGAGGGCCTTGAAGAACACTGCTGTCGCAGGCCATTCCAGAGTGAGTCTTCCCTTCCCTGCCCCAGTGCCAAAGCACACTCATGTTGATGAGGGAGAACTGGTAGGTAGTAGTGGAAGGATGTTACTGGCCTCTCGTGCACGTGACTGAAATTGCATGTAGCCCTTTTAGTTTGTTGTGTTCTTCCCTCAAAAGATGTGCGTGGCATCACCTCTGTCAAATCTCTCTAAACCTCCAGTTGGTGCCTGTAGTGACAGGATGGGAACTAGAAAGGTGTGGCATTAAGCTCTTGTTCGACAGTAGTATGATTTCAAATATTATTACTTTTCTGCACACCTATCATGAAAATTATTTATCTGAGGCAAACTGACTGTATATTAATGATTAATAGCTAATTTTGGAGATATTTGGGAGGTGAACTATTGCAAAATTTTAGAAATACAGAGATCAAAGGGACCTCAAGAGTATCGTTAAGTGCAAGAGTATGATCAAATACAATTGGGTCATCCTGCTACAGCTGTGGGTTGAACAAGCCAATGCATTGTTTGTGTTCGTTGTCTTTCCTGCAAGAAAAGCTGACTTGCCCCTTGTACGGTAGGTGTTTGTCAGCCTATTTTTACAAAACCCTAGCAAAATAACTCAGTAACTTTGTTTGTTAAGCCATTCTGAGGCTTAATAAACTTTAGATATATTTCTTTACTATCTAAATCAGTATTTTGGGTAAATTAAATGTATTGTTTCTCTAACAGTGGAAACTTGAAAATTAGTGTTTAAATAAGAAGCTTCTAGCAAAAAAAGCTGTGAAGTAGTTGGTGAGTATGAATAAGACTTGTCATAATCTGAACATTTGCCATCACAAAGAATTGCTTTGCAGTTTAAGAATGGCTTTGTCTTATTTTTTCCTTAAAATACATACACTTCTTTTAATGGTGAAATGCAAGACTTAATATCCTTCTTTATCTGATTTTAGTTATGCATGCTTTGCATAGTATACTTTTATTGAATAACATGGAGCAAAATACTGGAGCTGACTGATTCTTTTCAGTTAGAAATGTACATTTTTTCACTGGCTATTTGGTAACTTTTTTTCATTTCTTTTATTTTTTTGGTTAGTTGACCCATAGGGTTATATGAGTACTTAGGTGTGTTACTTGTATAGCATAGGAGAATCACTCATGTACGGTGTGAGAATGTGACATATGATGTGCAAGAGTGTCTCTCTTAGATCTCTGTGGCGTGTGATTGTCACAACAACCTTAAGCTTCAGTTTGCTTTATTAAGCTTATTAAAACAAATTTATGTAGGTTTGTAATTAAGAAAACAAGATGTCTTACAGGTGAACAGTGCTCTATATTGTGTGATTCGCGTAGCTCCTGTGGAAACTCGATTCAGTAGGAATGTTGCTTGCTAGTCAGAGTTGTAGGTTGCGGGTTTCAACACCCAGATGAAGAACCGGCCTACAAAATGCTTCAGCATTCCCTCCATATTACTACACTGAATTTATGCATACAGTTAGGCATAGAATGAATCTCCTATGACATAATTGCAGTTTTGTGAGCTTGCTTACAATTTTCTGTACTTAAATTGAAATAGTCGCATAAAGAGAACCTTTGCTTAAACACTAATTGTCAGTGGATACCAATACTCATGTCTGTGTATGTCACAGTAATCAGATCACTTATTAATGAATGTATTTCACTCCTTTTTGGCAGTATGTGGCAACCAGTTAATTATGGGTGTACCTTAAGTTGAAAAAACTTAACACATGAAACATCGGTGGACTGGACTCTCCTGAAACTGCAGGGTATTGTGAAAGAAATTGGCTATTCTGATATTAAGGAAATTCCTGAACAATATAGACTAAAGGATATGTTGCCATTATTGTACATAAAAAATTTATGCTAGTAACTTGACAAATTCTGGGCTGCTTCTGTGTTTGTCTCTGAATTAATTCACTGAGACTTTGAAAGAGAGAGGGGCATGTGGGATAGGGTTTCACAGTGCTCTTAACTCTATTCCTCAGTAAAGAAAACTTAAACTTACCTTGTGAACCTGCAGGCTCCTGCGAAGAGACTGTTGTCACAGAATTTTTTTGCAGCATACTGTAAGGAATTGCTTGCTTTGAAATTTGTGGAAAGGGAGAGGCATACTCAAAGTTTTAAGGTGTACAAAAAGTTTGAGGGATGGGGTTTGATGGCTTTACCTATAAAATATTGTTTAAGGCAGGCAAAGCCAGTGTCTTTTCAGTAGGGAAAAGGTATATTTTATTTTTTTTTAAAAAAAGCAGATAGGTAGACTGTTGAGCACTGTTCGTACTTAGTGCAGGATTTCTAACATCCAACAACCTAAAGAATCCATCATTGTTATGTAATAGTGGTGAAGCATTAGATCTGAGAGGAAATCAAGCAAAAACATACGTGTGTTTTGCCCAACACTGTTTTTAGGGTAAGTGATGTGCTTCTCATTTTGAAAAGTGAAGCCCTGTGAACCAAGCTGGCTGACATCTCTGGAAACAAAATCTTTGCAGACGGCTTTGTCACGGAGGGGTAATCACCCTGTAATGTTTTTTGGATGCTTTCTCACCCCAGTGAAGTAGGTGTGCAAAACTTAAGGTTCCTTTCCAAATAAGTTACACCTCTGGCAAGTTTGTGTAATTTAATCTTCAGCAGCAGTTTTGCTGGCTGCCAGGGATGGTTTAAGTCCTATAACTTGGCAGAGCCTCTCTGCTTGTGTCTACCTATTCTGTTGCTGGCAAAGGGAAATCAACAGTCCCATCAGCAAAGCACAATAAACTTCTGCTAGTCTGTTATGGCTGGTTATAACCAAACAGAGGGATATAGAAAGAAGGTAAGTGTTGTGTTATTAATGATTTTAGTTAGTACACTGTATATATTTACTGGCATCTCCAGGAAAATGTGCCAGCCAACTGAGGTGCAATGCTGCCCCTTTAAGGAAATGAAGGAACATATGTACATGTGTATTTACAAAGAGTGCGAGAGCACAGTGGTATCGCCGCATCTGCACATGTCACTCACAAAGCCGCCCATGAGCGGCATCTGTTTTCACTGCTGTCACCAAAAGTGCACTGTAGACAGCATGTGAAAGCTTGTCAGAGATGTGCCTTTGTAGCAACCTGAACGGCAGGTAAATTTTAGACATTACTGCTAATAATCCCCCTCTTGCATTTATTATTAGAGATTTTGTATCTGAATATGTGGGGTTTTACAGAGCTGCTCAGGTTTTAGCAAAAGTAGAGAAGCTTCAGAAGTGTTGGTATACTGAGGTGGGATGATCTAAGGGTGTTGACAGGAAACAGCTGCTGGGCAGATTTGCCCTCCCTTGTCAGTTTGCTTCTGATCGCTTAATTACCAGCTCTCTTGGCAGAAGTTTGTTAGGAAGTTTTTTGTTGCCATATGACAACAGACTTGATGCAAACTCTCTTGTGTGATTTATGCTCTAATTGGATTAAAATCGTATGTGTTTTTGTTCACAGACAATAGCTGTAAAGCCCATTTGCTTCCATGCTACCACAAAAGCAGCAGGTTAAGAACTCCTGAGCAGAATTGTCCAGGTGTAGGGTACCCTCCATGCAAGCCTGTTTAATATTTCAGGGGTGGTTTTTTGCCTTTCTGTAAATGTACTCAGACAGAGCTAGTTCAAACACAGGCGAGCTGAGTTACGATCCAGCCAGCCAGATTTAAAATCTTTCGAGAGACTGTTCTGACAGGGAACAAGTGGCAGGAGGAGCAAAACAGGAGTTGCGATGCTGGGATCCTACAAAAGGGCTTGAGCCAGCTTCTCTGGGCATTGATTTGGAAATGCTTGGTTGAGTAAAAGCTGAAACAGAAAAGAGGATGAAGTCTGTTTTTCCAAGAGTATTTTAATTGAACAGCTTCTGAAATGTGCGTTTCCTGTTTACATTTCAAGTGTTTAATAGTCTTAAGTGAAAATACACAATATTAATGTTGAAAAATTGTTCAGCTCCTTTCACCTGGGTTTCATTTAAATTTTCCCAACTTAAGTTCCTTACATTTTTGAAACCTCCTTAAAAATGCTACAGTAAAATACAGCCAGAGAGCTGCAGATTACTCCTGGCATTACCTATATCCATGATGTGATATTTGTATTCGTGGAACTCGCATTTCAGGCTCAATCATTCATCTTTTATGTGAAGTAAGTTAATCTTTAACATGCTGTGTTATGAATTCTAGTCAGATTTTAATGTAAATATTACAATGATGAAAACTGATTAAACTATAACCATAGTAAAAGCATCTATTTAGTGTCCAAAGTCAGGTAAAAGTAGTACTGGGGATGTGACTCACTTGCTTTCAATGTGTGTGGGGGGTCAATTTAAACATCATGAATGTAAATATTATTTGTTAGTGGAATTCTGTAGTCACTGGTTGCTGTGCAGCAGTCATCTGCTGCATCTGTTATTTTGGTTTCATGAATTAACAGTATATTCATTTGGCTCATAAGGAAAAATACTAATATTATCGTACTTTGAGTGAATCCATGTGAGTTCATAGCGCAGCAGCAGTTGACTTGGTATCCGAAAATCTGAAATCAGCAATAAATTCATATTCATCTTCAGCAGGAGACCATAAGTGGCAATGAAAGTTCTGATGTTATTTCAAACCCTTAAACAGTTTGTTAATATCTATGGTTCTAGCAGTAGATATTATGTATAATAAGACCTTGATGTATTTTTCTCTGAAATACATAAAATAATTATTCTTACTTAGTTTGAACAATTATAAAATTATGGAATGCTGCAAGACCTCTTTCATAGTTTCCCTTGAGCTATGGATTTATTTTTCTCAGTAACTGTTTACCGTAAAAATGTAAGTAGTTGAAAAAAATCATACATTTTATATTTAAATTGTGGTGCAGTGTTAGTGTATATCTTTGTTTAAATATTAGATCTGTGATCAATTTTTTCTTCTCTTTCTTAAAGTAAGATGAACTTAAATTAATGTAGGATGAATTTAAATTAGTGTTGCGGTTCCTCATAATAATCCTGTGACAGTTATATCATTCAGTAGATATCACTGAAAATTGTACTCTTTTCACTGAGACAATATAACATGCAAGATTTCTGTTTTGTAATTTGTTGCTTTTTAGATTTTTATCTTGCTAATAACACTTTTTCTAACAAACTGTTTTGAAAAAATCTTTTTAGAAACTAAAATCGTGTTTCGCTAGACAGTGATTAATATCGGTGACCTTTATTTTTGGATCAGGAACATAAATATACACTTTTTTCTGTGTCAGTCATTGTCTAAGATTTCATCTTTGTTCTGCTTTCCATTGCATACCATGAATTATATGAAATTAATTTAATCGCTACTCCAAACAGAAATTAAATGTGCCCTAATCCAGAGTTACGTTGTTTGCTTTTACAACTGTAAGTCATAAGTAATTAATTTTCCTTGGAAAATTAATTCACTTAGCATTCCCAGTAGCATCATATGTTGACACAGGGTTATAGATAGTTTAATATTTTTGTTCAGCATTTTGGCCTCAACTTTGGAAGACCTTAAAGCAAAACAAATTCAAATTTACTCAACTGTATATAATTCAGGGTTATTTAAAGTGAATGTTGTCTTTATTGCTGTCAACCAGTTGATGATGATTCTAAAATTATATTCAGTCTTCCAAAAACCTGAAGTCTATGAACAGATGTGAGGGTTTGTTGGATTTGGGGGTTTTTATTTAAAAAAAATAAAAAAATAAATAGTTTCACATCAGACCTTTGAATAACATGGCCATTGGAATGCCATGAGTAGTAGAAAAATTTAGCTCCTTGGAGAATATAACTATTTATTACAAAGCCTTGGGCTAGAGGCAAATATTTTTTCAACATGTCTTATGTTGCTTGAGACACTAGTAGGTGATTCATTATTCCTGTTGCATTCAGAAATTTCTAAGTTGACTTAATTTGGAACATTGTTTTGTTTCCTCTGTTGCCCTGTACAGAAGGGCAGCTCGTTGCAGTGCTGAGGGGGAGCGCGGACACTTGTGTGGGTGGCCCTGCTGCCCACAGCTGACTGTCCTTCAGAGATGGCATTGAGTAGCGTGGGCCAGAAGTCTTCCGGAATGAGAGAGGCAGCTTTTAAGTCTAATGTTTCAAGTTTGCCAGGAGGACCTCTTTTTTTCCTCTGTGCAGCTCCATAAAACATGGTGTTTATTACTTTGGTTTATTTTTATTTATTTAAGTCACCCGGGTGAAGCTCCAGTGACGGCAGTCTTGCAGTTCAAACAAGCAAGGCTTATTTTATAAATGTCCCTTTGTGAGTTGGTGGCTGCATTTTGCCTGAATGCAAGGGGTTGGTATCAGTGGCATTTAATTTAGAATTTTGGGGGTGGAAAGTAGAAATTGACATTTAATTCCTGTCTAAAGTTACTGCTGGATTAGACATAAAAATATTATTGCATTAGCAATCACAGGATGAAAATAAACTATGAGTGCACTGACAGTATGCAGTGATATTGCAGACTTGGGTAAAATAGAGCAGTAAATGGAAGAAAATACTTTTTCAAATGCTTTTTTCACCACAGCAAGTTTTTTCAAGTAGAGAGCATACAGAAATGTATTCTACTAATTGAACTGGGTTCTACTAATAGTACCAGCAAAGATAAATTCATCTGTACGTAGTGAAATTGTGTATAGGTAAATATTATCATACGTATCTTATACTTACATGCCTGTATATGCAACATCGATGAATGTATTGAGATCTCCATTAAATTCTGTGTCTGTTACTCTCAAATTCAATTATTTTGAGTTTTCTGGTTCTATGTAAGACACACAGTGCCATTGTGTGCATCTGTTAATGTAACAGGTCTCAGTAAGTATTGCTAGCTGTTTCATTGTTATGGCTTAATTACTTTCAAAAGGCTTTGCTTAGATATTTAGAAATACAGAATCTCCTGCAAAGGAAACATCAGTGTGGTGAACAGTTTCGCCACGTACTTCTTGACAGTCACATATGTTAGGAAGCTGCATCGTACCTACTGCACCAAGCTGTTTGTGTCTTCCTAACTGCACCTGTTAGATTTAACAAAGTACAACTCTTACTGAGCCTGCAAAAGTTGTTAATTTCTTAATTTTCACCTACTTTGTGATGCGATGTACCTTCCGTCTTCAGGAAAATGAGGAGCAAGCACCAACTCTATCCTTTTCTCAGCCTTTATTGCAGGAGCTTGTACTGGTTATGCATATAAGCAGCAGGCTCAGGACACCCTGTCCCAGTGCATCAACATTCTCATTACAGTTACCCTTCTGTGGTATTGTTATCTATGTAATGTATGTAAAAATGGCGTTGTATATAGTTTACTGGCAGTGGGAGTTTGTGTTTCTTTTGGGAATATTCCCATTCCTTTTATGGTGACAGTGATTGTCTAAATTCACAAGAAAAATGAACAAAATTATTTTTAAAAAAAATTGCAGAAACTATTTCTTCAGGCAAAATTTATATTTTGAGCTCAACTGTAATATTGGATTAGATAATTCAGAGTTGACACTAATTGTGAAAAAAACCAACATTGAGCTATGAAGTACAATAGGAAAAAGCCCAAGAAGCATGAACAAATGTGTACAGTGTCTTCTAATGTAAGTGCCTGGCTCTTTGGAGGCCACCAAGAAGTCTACAGTGATTGACATGCATTCTGGCAAAGCTTTTTTTTTCCCCTTTCCCCTCTGCAACAGTGTTGAAGTCAGTCAAAGTGTATAGACAAAGCTGAGTGAATACCAGTTTCCCCAGTACAGGGGCTATTTTTTCAGGAAGTCTAACTGAAACCAGATGTTTTGCTTAGACCTAGAGTTTGTTGCTGCCAAGCATCTCATCAGAGGTCAGAGTTCTGGGCTCAGGGCCCTGCTAGAATTCTTTCACAAATTGCTATTCGGTGAGGTTTTAATCCTAATGGAAAGAATAATGTGCTTGTAAAATCTGCAGTTATTACAAACACAGTATACATATTGTGGACTTCAAATGACTACATATTTCATTCCCATAAACAGGGAATGCAGATGAATGCTGTGTGTAATAGTTTTAGACATTCAAACTTAAACCAAGTATATAGTTTATACTACTGTTAACCATTTGCATTCTTAACACTCCTGTAAAATGAATAGTGATCTTGACTAACAATTGGCAGCTCGAAACAAAACAAAGTGAAAAAACCTCCAGCACGTTTTGACTTGTAAGCTGTTTCCTGAGGTAAATAAGAAACCTTACGCTTTTAAGAATGTTCAAAAAACCACTCTGCTCACTAAGGCACTAGGTTTGGCACAGTTTGTTTCTTTCCTTTTTCCTTTATTTCTACCTCAGGTTTTTAAATAGCTTGGTAGCAACATTTTATGGTCAACTTAATCTTAGTTCAAGTATTTCTTCATACAGCTAATTATTCATCCCCAAAACCTCAGTAGACTGTATGTACTCCAGCTTACTTAAAAACAAATGCTGATGATACAAAGTGATAAGAACAAGAATTAGTGATGAAAAATCTCACTATATTTTTGTCTTTTGTTGTGAGCATTATTGATAAAATTTCTGCTGTGATCCTACTGAAGTGAAGCTGTAGTGTAAGAAAAAAAATCTCCAATAACTTTGCCAGGGTGCTGCAGCCTGCAGCTGGAGAAATGCAGTTTGATGAAGTATGAGGATAGAGATTTTGGATATCAGAAATTAATATGTGCTATAGAAAAGAGTACTACAGTATGAAATTGGATGATGTAACTGATATCTCAGTACAGTGAGGCTATCATGGTGAGTTGTTTTGAGTTTTATGTTGTGTAACATCTTAGTTTTCAGCAAACACTGCTGAAGAATCATATCTTATTTTCCAACTTTGCTAACTCTTCAAATTTTTTGGTCCTAAATATGGTCAATAATATTTAATATAACTATGCTGCTTCATCTCATTTGAATTTGTGAATTTTATTTTAACACATAAAGGTGTCTTTGGTGAAAAGTGTAACTTAGGAAAAAGGTGGTGTAACTCAGAAGAATTAACATTATCCCATTCACATGATGATCATAGTGATAATCACGCTGGGAAGGAGGTAAATATGTATAAGGCAGTATGCCTGCATTAATACTCTAAACTTTGAGACATGCTGAGGTGTTAATCTACTGTGCAGTTTATTATTATTATTGTTTATAATAAAGCTGCATAATGAATATTGATGCTACAGTATGGGTATTACCTATGAGGGGGGGGCGAGGGGAGGAAGAATCTTTTAAATACTGGTATAGCTCTTCAGTAAGCCTCCCTTTATCCCTATTGGCTAAATTTGTTTCACGGCATTGAATGTAGAGATTTGTGAAATAAATCACTGCTACATGAGTCTGGTTGTTGAATAAGAAGTTGACGGAGCTGGTATGAACAGCAAATTCATTTTCAGAGGCAATATGCATTATTCGGATAATAGAAAAATTAGCTTTGTTCCTGCTATATCCTTTAGAAAGGAGAATGTGCTCAAAGTGATATTGGTAAGCTTCTTTTCCATTATAGTGTACACTTCTATAAGTAATATCTTCCCCCTTGGTTTACTGAGTGAACGTGACTTATGTTTGGATGTGCAGAATTGAATTAGAAAACTTGAGTTCTTTCAGTGGGAGATTATAAATTTTAACTTTGTTCTGTTAGAATCTGCATTTTGATTAACTGAGACAGTTTCTTTTGTTTAATAAACACCTAAAACTCTAAAGTAGACAGTCTACTTGTATTGCAAGTTGGATGATCTTGGTGCAAGCTGCTGCCTCAAGGTGAAAAAGTGAATATTAAATATGGATTGAAATTAATACATACAACCTGATCATTCAGATGCAATAGGAAAAAGTAGAGACAAACTGCGATATTATAAGAGAAGCTTTTTCATATTAATGAGTTTCCATTTGCCAATAATTCTGTCATTTGTAACTTGAATCATTCATCACCCCTGCAAATGGTTCTTTCAAGATGTTATTTGCAATTTTGTCCTGTGTTTTTGTCCTTGATGTTGTGAAAATGACCGTCTACTGTTACAGGAATGAAAAGAGATCTCATTCAAACATCTTTTGTGTTTCCACTTTCAGTGAAAAATGTTTTTCAAACCTGCAGCTGGTTATTTCTGCAGGAGTTCCCACTTATATTCAGGTTTGATTGACATTTTGAAATGGCAGCTTTTCATGAAAAGCTGTTAACTTGTAGAATTTGGTTATGGTACTAAGACAGACTGACTTTGTTCTACTGTTGGGGCCTTTCCAACCTAAACACAACCCTGCATCTGAATTTAATAGTGCTACTCAGCACAGGGAGTGTGAGCTTTTTTCTTTTTCCCTGTTTTTTTTTTTTAACACTGGTGCTTCTGATGTGTGTTTGAACGTGACCTGATAGGTACCCATCCTGATACCTTTTCTGTCAGTAATTGGGTTAATTGGAATACTCCTTCTTTCTCCTGCTCCTGGGTTAAGCAAATTATACTAGGTTGTGTTTCCATATTTTGAGTGATGAAATATATTTTCATTTTACCTGATGAAAAGACATGGAAAGTATTTTTAATGGCTGTACAAGTACTACAGTGTCTGTCTTAACGTAGAAGTGACTGTCTGCAGCCTTTATTACTATTTATTTTTTAAGCTTTGGGCATGAGGGCAAGCTTATGGTCTTAACGAATCTTCAGAGCAAGGATTACCGATTTAATTTCTGATAAAAAATCTGAGAAAGCAGTGCATAACATAATTATTCTGCCTTCATCTTTACCAAGCTGGTCTTCAATATTGTTGAATGTTGAAAGTGGGACAGAGAGACATTATGCAAAAGCAGTTAGCCTCTGCATTGCTTGCCAGTCTTCTAAATAAGAATATGAAAGTACCCATATACATTAGCTCAGAGAAAGAGGAATATTTTTAACTTTGAAATGGATTACTATTTACATAAAGGAACTGAAAGAAGTAGAGATCCGATCATCCCCAGCATCCAACAGTGTCTACTGTTGTTTTACTTGAGCATGAGAAGTAAAACACGGGAAATATTTGAGGTTTTCCACAGATTAACTGTACAGTCCTGTAAGACTAAATTTGTTTGATGTGTATGAGGGAGCATTCAAATCTTGTTTTATAACGAGGTAAGTAATAGTGTCATTGCTTCCAAGTGATTGTACATTGTTGAGCTGCTGATTAATTAAAAAAAACCTCTTATTTTCTGCTTACCATAGTTAGAATTTCTGGTCAGCTATTGTCTTAGCTGGCTAATTACTTTTAGGAAACTTCTACAGATTTACATCTGCCTATGGAGATACAGAAATTCATATACTCATCCAACCCATGTCACTGTAGTTTGTTTAGGATTCTGAGATAGTAATGTAAAACATGTCCTGCTTAAGCTGTCTCTGCAAATGTCTCCCAAGTTATTTGCGATATAGCCCTGGTACAGCCACATTTCGGTTAATATTAAAAACCATCTGTGTTCTTGCTGAGAAATAAAATATGATTTTCTTGATCCTTTTCTTTAAAATGATCCAGACTAAGTAAAAGTTAATGTTTTCAGATACCCATCTGTAGTTTCTACATTTTAAAATGAATTTTTGAGTACTAACCAGAAGATAAATTTTATGTTGGTAAACCAGTGTTTACAGTTGTATCCCATAATTTTGAATGAATGTTTGCAAGCTTCATGTGAGCTTTCAAAGTGAAAGCGAAAGCGTCCTAGTTGTTGCCCAGATGTTATTGTTAAAAATTAATACATGGCACCACTATTTCTCCACGCAAAGACAGGATATGTGGGTACAAGCTTTTTGGTATACCCTTAAGGTCACAGTGAAATAGTAGACCAATTGAATTAAATGACAAACTGCCCACTGACTCTAAATGGAGCCAGAATTTTGCCCTTTAACTATCAAGCCCTAAGGGCAAGCAGATTTGATTCTTAAACAGACCAAACATGGCAGTATTTCAAAGGGAAGTTTGGCCCAAACTGTACAAAATGCAGAGGGCAGCACAGGGACCTTGAACTGTACGTGGAAGTTTAAGGGGTACAGGTAATGGCTGCTCTCCTGTTGGATGAAGCGGAAGGTGGTTACTATGTTGAAATGTTGTCTTCTGTGTCATTTTTTATAGGAAAACATTCTTTTAATGTGTTATTGATTGCAAATGAACATTCTTTGTTTAAAAATGGGTAGAAAAATAGAGAGCAGGAGAGACTAACCAACGTGCCGCTGCTTCACACTGTTTCCGTGCAGAGTAAAACAGCTTGGATTTTTTCTTACGACTCTCCCAACAATAGGACTAAACATTTTAAATTTACACATTATTATTAGTTATTTAGTTATTTAATAGTAACTTCTGGTATTCCTTCTTTAGGATTCTGTGGTGAATTTTCAATAATGTGTATGGTCATTTCACGTGGTGTCCTTTTTTCGAGAAGACACAATTTTTATCAATAAATTAAGGACTAAAACATTATAATGATTTGCTGTCATAGAAATCTTGGATTGCAAGATAAGTCTTCAAAGAAAAATACTAATTTCAACCAGATAAGCATACATTTTGGGTCTTCCAACTCACTTGTTTTACAAGAGCAAGTGTAGTACTTATTTGCAATGGTTTAAGTACTGTATATTATTATTACAGAGCAAAATGAAAATTCTTTGGTGAGCCTGGACTATTTCTGCCATGTTTATCTGGGCAGAAGAATTAAGCATCCTTATAAAAGGTTTTTTCCCCTCTCTAATTCACTGTTTTAAGTTTATCATGCTTTATTTCAATTTGACTTCCTCAAATTGCATAGAAACACTGCTGTGAATCAAGATTCTCATACCTGTTTGCTCCCCTAAGACTAGCATAAATTTAGACATCACAAAACCTCAGAGTAGGTGGGTTTATAATCTGGACATTCTTTACAAGTATTAAAACCCTCCCTGTCTGTTTGGGTATTTCCCCCCACCCCTTCATTCCTGCAATGTAGTTGTCCTTCATTTTGTTTTAATTTGGCTGATGAATGCAACTGTATATTAATGAACTGGAGGTGGGAAGTTAAAGAAATGTTATTTCCATTATGTCCTCCTAAATTTCTATGGTCTTCAGTGGAATGGGTTTGTAACAGTGACAGGTCCTGTTTATTCCTAAACTATAGCGAAACACTACTTTTAATCTTCCTTAAGGCTGTTCTAAACCAGTGTTCCTGAACATGCTGTGTCTTGTCTTTTCAGAAAGTATAAATTTGCAGGGTTGCCTGATGTCTTCTGTTTCTGCAACTGCTTTTCTCTATGGTAGTGTAGTAAAGCCGTGTTGATGAATGTTATGTATATATGTTATGATGAATATGTTAGGGATATCAAGTAATTCTGTTTTTACCATAGCTTCTCTTTACTTACCTGAGGACCATTGTTAGAAGTACTTTACTCTGAGTAGCACTGCTAAAGAACTCAAGTATTTTGCTGAAAACACTTGTAAATGTGGGTAAAAAGAGTAATGAAACAGATTTTTGGCCTGAAGTGTATGCAAAATAATATGTCCATGCTCTTTATTTTCATAGCCTTTCTCCCCTCTGTGTACACATCATTAGACTGTCTTTCTGTTTTATCACATCCTGAGATTTGATCCTGAGTTGCTATTACTAGGTACCATATAACTTCCTAGCTCTGTTTAGTAAGCCACTATGCTTTTTCCATAATCTTTTCTGAAAAGCCAGTGTCCCAGGTAAATGGCATATCTTAATGTGTTATGGGGTTTAGTTTTTCAGGGTTTTGGGAAGAAGTGTGTTAAGCCTTCTATCTCTGAGTGTCTGCATCCTGAATTTTAGAGAGACCTTTCAGAATGGCTTTTTTTTTTGTGGGTGGGATTTTGGCCTTTTTTTCTTCCAGTCATAAAATGTGAGGTACATAACAAAGACAAATAGAAAATAGGTTAATATATAAATTATTTTAAGATATGAATGTTTTATGAAAGCTTTGAATCAGTTGGAAATAAGAGTGAATTCTGGGCAAGCGGAATAGTCTTCTGAAGTTTGTGCTGCTTCTGGTTTAGTAGCTATTAGAAATGTTTTAGAGCTGCAGCTCTCCGGAATAACTCTTTCAGTGGCTAAGACTTGCAGACAGAATGTCAGATTGAGAAAATGCATATTTTAGTGCAATGAGGACAGTGTGTACAGATGGGAAGAGAAAGAGGAAGAAATTAAACTCTTCTGAAAAATGTGATTCACGAGGTATCCATTTCTCTCCTGAGACATTAGAATAGAACGATGGAGAAGACTGAAAGTATTTAAAGATATCTGTATGTAAGCCATCATGAAGAACATTATCAGTTGTAGCTTCTTGTTTGTTCCAATTATAAATTTCAAAATGGCTGATATAGCTAGGAGCATTTTTTCTTCTTTTGAGAAACACTTTCAAGAGAAACTGGTTATTTCTTTGACGTTATGTGACATAATGTAGAGTTTACATGTGATGCTTTCTCCTCATTTTCCTAACTATCTGCATTTCAATATACCGGATCAAGTTTCCATGCATCATACCTAGAGGTCATTGGTATGCATATAACTTGAACCATTTGGATGTTGGTTTTCAATTCTCTTTTATAAGCATACATGCACTAATAAAAATATGCTCCTCATAAATCCCATCTAACTTTAAAAAAAAAACCAAAACAACAAAAACACTACAACAAAACCAGACAAAAAACAAAACCAAAGTGCAGGCCATTTTTAATTTTTCCACATATCTGTTTTACAGAGTCAGTATCTTAGGAATATACTTAACTGAAACAGTTTTAGAGCCATTCATCCTATTTGGTTGTGAGGTGGTCTAGTTGATGTTGTTAGCCATTAAGTAGCAGCAGGAGAACTTGGGATCAGCTTTTAAAGATGTTTTTTTTTCCCATTGCTAGGATTTGACTACATCTGTTATATTAAATAGTTTTGGTTTTAAACTTTTTTGTCCAGACCTTAATTCTATTAGTCTGAGGGAATAGCCTAGTTGCATCTAAATCTTGATTTGTACTTGAAAATAACTTAAGAGGGCAGCTTAATTTTTATCACTGAACTGGGCATATGAGCACTTCCTCTGGAACAGGATATAATGGATTCAGTTACAGCACTTTTATTACCCCAGCTGTGATAACCAAGAGAATTGCTTAATGAGAAGTGGTTATTAGCTTCTAAAGTGAAGAGTATTTAGAGCTATGTTTTAATTGTTTCCCATTGATGCATGGGACAACTCAAAACAAAGATACAAAAACATTTGTAAGTTGACCCTGGACCGTGCAATCAGAGAACATAGTGACCAGTGCATGGACATGGTAAAATATTGGAGAAGCAGAATGTATGCTGTTTGCTTGTGGGTAATGATGCTCGGATTGCAGACAGGAAATGAAGAATTGTGGTCCTTTCTTTTTCATTTACTCTTTTTGGTTTAAGAGCTATTAAGTGAGACTGTTCTCAGGTACCTATATCTTAGTAGTGTGAAGTTTAAAGGTTCTGCAGTGTTTGTGCATGTGTGGCTGTGGCAGGGGAGGTTATTGCCATTCTAATTTCATAATATCCTAGCAAAACCAGAACTGTTACTGCAAGAAAATATCTCTCAGAAGTCACCGCTTTGTATCTATGCACTGCCAGCTATGCATTTTCTGCCACTGAAAGTTTGAAAGAAATTACGAGTACTTTTAATGTGTTATGAAGGGGCTTCAGAGTTCTTGAGAATGCACTACTCTAATGTGCAGATTTCCTAGACTCTTAGGGGCTGGATCTAGGGAATCAGGTGAGGTTCAGTGACTAGTTTGCTCTTAGTTGCAGGATGAGTAACTGGAAAAATACCATGTGTGTTCTTGTATAAAGCAGCTATTTGTTATGTCTTTTCACGTTGCCTAATACTCAAAAAAACAAATCTCAACCTGTTTAAAAGGTTGTGTTAAATTACCAGTAACTTAAAAAATAATTGAATGACTCTAAATTTTACTCTTCATCCTCAAAACCAACAACTTTGTTTACAAGCCTAAAGATGACTGGATTAGAGTCAATTCAGCATTGTTTCATTGCTAATGACAGTAAGGCACAAATCATAAGACTTGTGTGACTGGGTCCTATGTCTTTCATGATGGGCAAAGCTAAATATGTGTTACTTTAGTAGCATATCCTAGTGATGTCTAGTCCTAAGTATATTTATACTGTGAAACACTCAGAAATGTCTCTGTTTCTGTATTCAAATGGCTAACATAAATGAAAATAGAACTCAAATGAAGACAGAAGACTGTTAAGCAGATCACCTCAAGTGAATCTCTTACGTACATGTGGAATTACTCATATTTGTAAATGTTTAGAAAGGAGTATTGAAACACTAAAGTCATGATTCAGCTAGAACCTCTCAATATTTACTTCTATTTTAAACCAGAAAATTTTATTGTTGAATGTAGATTTTAAACCTGTATCAGAACTGTGTGTGTTCCGAGTGTGGCATATAAACTGGTTAACTTTGCTATGGTAGAGAACCAGCAAGCTGTGATTTGATAAGATTCCATCCACATCATCTGTGAACTCAGATCTCTTTCTGTTGTGCTAACCCTCTTTCAGAATTGTGTCTAGCCCTGATCTGCTGAAAGTATTATGTCCTTGCCTGTATGAGTCAGAGTGAGTCTTCTGCCTGGCACTGAAATGTACCTGGAAACAGAGCAGTCTGAATATGGCAATCAAAACACCCTTGTATAACTTTTTTTAACATACACATCAAATGCTGTTTTAAAAAAATAAAATAAAAAAATAAAAAAAATAAAATCTTAGAACATGTGCTGACTAGGGTTTTTTTTGTTTAATTAAGCTAAGCTAACAATTTTAAGAGGAAATTGTTCTGGCTTTGTGATGGAAAAGCATTCCAGGCAGCACAGAATCACCAATGCTATTACTTTGTAGGCTGCATTTTCTTCTTCACATTCTTGGCTGCCTTTTTTTTTTTAAGAGTAAAAAATAGAGTGGTTTTCTGAAACTTTTCCTGTAATGGAGCTTCATATTTTGTATTACTTGAACTTCTATTAGTTTTTGCAATCATATGAAAAGCTAATTATTATTCTACTGAAATACCTACTGTAGCTACTGAAAAGTTCCAATCGCCTACTAGATTCTCTTTTTAATTAAGATGAGCATATGCTCAGTATTGAAGTGGCTTATCAGTAAACTTTATTAGGAGGTCTTTGCTCCAGTTAAACTTAGAAGTGTGTATTTGTGGGATTGTCTTTGGATACAAGAATTGCCTTTGAACCTTGGGTGGTGCCACACCAAATCTTTCTGTAGCCGAGACCTGCATCCTCAGTTACATCTTGCTCTGAGATGAGTTTGCAGGCTGGGCATAGCATTAGCTGTCCATGTATCCTTCTTTTGCATGGGAGGGTAAAAGTTGCTTGGGCCAGAGTTAGTGATGATGACTTGCCAGGCATAGCTGTCTTCCTCATTTCGCCATGATTTGGTTTACCTCTGCTCCTTGCATCAGCCTCACCAGCCATGGCCTGTAGACCTCACTACAAGGCTCACACTTGAGCTTTCTTGCCAAGCTTTCTGTGTTCCAGAAGGTGAAGGTTGGCCATAGCTGATGTAAGGTGTCTCGGTTGTCTAATTTCTGATCAGAGCAACATCTGCCTTTGTGTGAGAAGTCCAAAGCTTGATGCCTTATTCTAGGTTATTTAGAAGGAAAACTGTCTTTTCATCATCTTAAAATACAAATTCTATACAGAAAGGATACATCCAATAATAAAGATTTTTTTGTTCTCATATTTAAAAGTTCTGTGTTCTTGTAGTATGAGTTGCCAAAGCAGACACACATTGAATAAGCCTATCTAATGATTTGGTTGATCCATCTTGTACCTCATCTCTCAACTCCCAGTTCTGCAATGCACAGATAAAACTTCTATTGAACTTCTGTCCTTAATGTAATGAGATATCAGCCAGTGATTTCAGTGGGGCAGGTCTTGATTCTGTATTACTCTTCACATTGTAAAGTAAGGATATACTTCTGCAAATAGTGAGAAGCAGACATAAGTGCTGCAAAATCAAAGGTGGCTTTAATTCCATTCTTGCTCGATGAAATACCAGCTTGCAGTTGTGAATGTTTGTGCAGAGAACTCAATTCTTTCTACCTACAAACTTCAGTAAAGCCTGAGGCTTTACTGTACTACTGAGGCAGTCAAAAAGCACAAAGGACTAAATGTTTTTATAATTAAAATCCCTAAAGATAGCTGATTTTCAAATGGCAGTTTTCACAAGATTTTACAAGGAAAATAGAGATCAATTTTTAAAATGAATGATGTCGTAATCTACAATCAGATTACACATTTGCAATAAGTATATCCATATATGCAGTAGTTAAAAGCTTTAGATTTGTAAGTAACTTGTAAACTTTGTAAGTTGGTAATAGTAATGCAATGATTATTTACAAATCTTCCACTAGAGAATACTGAAGAAAACTTTGTTCTGAGCAAATTTTATTAATTTGTTGCACTATAAAATCTTGTATTATTTTATATGTTTACAAATAATTTAAACACTATAGTTTTGTAATGTTTTAAAGAAGCCTTTTGAAGGAATTTCCAGACCTTGAATAAAAGTGTCATGTTACGTGGCTACAAATCAGCGTCCATCACAGATGCTGGGAAAATAAGTGCTCTTTGATTTGTTCTTTTCCCTCCTACCTGCTGAGATCTTAGTTGTTTAAAAAAATATGTGTATTGCAAGACTACTCAATGGCTATTTGCATGTACAGGCTAATATATGCATTATCCTTGTTTATGCCATTCTACTTGTTCATTATGATTCCTTACTTTTTATATTATGCTAATCACTTCAGTAATAATGATCATATACTGTCAGTAGTGATGGTGGTTCTGAAATGTCGCTTGGTTTGAGAAATTTTGGTCGTCTTGTTCACTTGTAAAAATTCATTGAGAACTTAATTTTTTTTTAGTGCTGACAAGTTAGTGTAGCTAATTTATTATTCAGTCCTGTCAACTTTTCAATCTCTGATGAGCAAACATATGCTGTATATGTAAAGGAAAAGTACTAAATATACATTTTAATGTAAATTTTGTTAAGCTTAGTGCAGAGCAGATTTTTTCAAAAAGCACAAACTTACTACATCAGGTTTTTTTACCAAATAATTATTTATGCTTTTGCTTTAAATATATCCTGTTGTTACATGTAATGAGTGTTGCTAAATTTGGCTTTCAGTTATCAAAGATACGAATGACACAATGGGTGCTTATGTACTCTGTCTGTCAAATCCATAAACACTGTTACTGAACAAACTTCTGTTTTCTCACGTTTCCTGGTTTTCTGTCAGCTTTCAGTCTTTTACGGGTCATTCAATAAACACTACCCTGGGTGACTTTTTTTGAGCTGCCATATGTCAATCAAAATGAAGCGTGTGCTTTTGAGTAAGCAGAGAAAATAAGCTAGCTTTATTTGAGTTTGGCTGTGTCTTCTTCACGACAGTGTCTTGCCTTTGGTTTCGTTCCTAGCTTATTTTTGCCTTCAGCTATGCAGTGGAAGAGGTTTGGGATGCAGAGAGATAGTGCCTGAAGGAGGCAAAGGAGGAGCCAAATAGAAGAGAGGGAGAGAACTGAACAGCAGGATTCAAAAGTGTTCTTTAAGCATAGTCTATTTGAACTGATCTGCTTTTTAAAAAGGTGGGGAGGGGTGTGGGGATGGGACACACACAGAGGGGTTGAGGAAAGTCAAATTACTTAAAAGCTTTTTCCAGCAAGTGTTTCAGGAGGTGGTGTCAACTTTAAATAAAAAAATTGTTTTCCTCTTAATTGTATCATTACTAATTCTGTTGGTATGGGATTAGAAAGCTGCTGAATGCCATTGTTTGGCATATAGATTTTTTTTCTAATGATGGAATGGATGTGTCATTGTATTAAATGTATTCTCAGTGCATTGCTGATGAGAGTCATCTGGTGTAGCAATTGCTAAGTGTTTGTATACTAATTTTGAGAAAGCCGTTGAGTGCAAGAAGTTGCTTATATTAGAAATCTAGAATATGATAAAATATGTATCAACTATAAAATTTTTTCCTTTCTAGAAAATTCCCTCAAGTGAATTTGCACTTTTTTAATGTAGTTCTAAAAAAATATTCCAACTAGTACATTCCTCATGAGAGACAAATGAGAGAAATCCCAACATGTCTTCAGTGGAGCTGGAAGAAGCCTGTGTATTTGTATAGGCTCCTCACAACTCCTGGGGGCTCCCTTCGTTCTGAGTAAGGCCAGTGGGAATTTTATACCCAGGAGCTGCTGTTCCTCATCCGTTTGTTGCAAGGGGATGGATGGTCACTGACTTCAGACTAAACAGAATTCTTGCATATGACCAGACTCACCTGGGCTTCAGGACTTCTGTCTTGTCCCTCTAGAAATACACTATTCCTTCTCCCTCTATCAGTGTAATCTTTTCTTCTTATTTTTTGATATTTTTCTGGAAAATCCCCAACTGAATTTGTTGCCTTTCAGCCACGTGAACTATGAAACTCTACTCCTGATGGCCCTTGCTTTATCTTTCTGTAGTATTGCAGGGTATCAGCTATATTTGTAGAGCTTTAACAGCCACAAAATACAGTTTTGGACTGAAATGGAAATGTAGGCTTTCCACTTAACAGTCTTGGCGGTCACCTTTGCTACTTATTGGAAAAAGAAAATGTGCCACAGAAATCTCGAGGAATTGTGTTTGATTATGATTGCAATTCAGGTTGCTGCCCCTCAGTCACATAACAATATGCATTGGAGAAAGCTGGTACCAGCTCTGGAAAGAAGGTGGATATTGGATATATGCCATTTACTGCTAGCTTACTTATGTCAAAGGTTTGAATTTGTGTAACAAACTTAGCAATATTATTGCTGCTGTTAGGACACAAGCACAAGTAAATATAAGATGAATTCCAGCAACTTGCAAGTAACTTGAAGCATTGACGTGATCAAGTAGGCATTTTTGCTTTCTTTTTTTAATGTCAGAGCTGACAGACTTTGTTTTTGTTTTATCATTTCTTTGAAAATATAAATCCATTTATCTCTCTAGGGATATTTCAGTATTAGTAATATGGTGTTAAAAATAAACAGAATTTGGATTCTTGAAAAGAAGAAATAAGTTAGAGTTAAGTACATAGGATAACAATATATCCTACAACAATATAACATTTGGAGAAACCACAAACAATCTTCAAAAAAATTCTTGAAGTTAGGTCCTTTTATCAAACATCAGAGGGATAAGCCTTTTTTCTTAGAATCTAACTGAAGGGGATTTTCCAGAGGACGCTAGAGATTAAAAACCCCCACCCGAACTTGCCAGCATGTCCACCTGAGATGTGTTTTAATTTTTTTTTTCTAATGCTACACATGAAAAGGTACTTCTCATTAGACTGTTTGTGTTACATTAGTCCTGCTGTACTTACGGGCTTGTCCTGAATGCATTTTGCTTTTGTGGTTTCACAAGCATTTGAAATGCAGCTGATTATATGTAGGCCACAGCACTAGTAGAGAATGTTTTTCCCCTTTTTAAATTTTAATACACATTAGCATGGATTGAATCTCTGTAAAATAATATAGTTTTGAACTTTGCTTAGGATGTGTTGTCCCACCTAATTTCTCATTCAATAAATGTCATTCAGGCTGCACAGTTATACCACTTTTTAGAGGAAAAAAGTATTTTTTCAAGAGGCATGTTGGTTAGTCTCGCATGCCAATATTAAAATTCATGGATATAGAAGTTAATGGCAGGTACCAACAAAATAATGTTTTATGAGGTGTTAAAAGTGTTTCAGTACTTAAAGACAGAAAAAATTAAATTGCATTTACTTCATTGAAGGTTGACTTTTGGATTCAAAGGACAAGTGAGGTATAACTTGATCAAAAACCAAAATAGATTGTCTGGCATGCAGCTTGGTCTTATTTAGGATGAATGTTGATCTTGTTATAATGCTGTAATGTCAAGCCTGGGTCAAGAACCTGCAGGTTGCTGCCCAGACTTGAGAATTCTTCCCCTCCCCACTGCTCTGTGACCACCATCATTAGGTCATGTCTGCACTACGTTTGTAGGCTCTGCAGGATACGAGTAATTCTTGTTCAACTGTGTTGGAAGGTGCCATGCTTGGCTCTTGGGCATTGTAAAGTAGTAATGATGCACGGGCTGGTTGTGTCCATGTCTACTAATGTTTTTAAATGTAAAATAATAAGTACTTAAGAATTACTGTGTGTTGCAGTAAAATTTTGAGCTGTTTGAATTTGTCTTTCAGAGAGACATACAATCATACTGTATTCTCTGAAATTAATTTTTATAGGGGACAGGAAGAGGTTACCAAATGCAGTATAGTTATGTGTATTGCTTTAGTATTTGTGTGGGTTTTTTAGGTTGCCAAAGGTAAAGAGATTAGAGTTGTAATTTACTTATGTGTAAAAGCTGCCAGTTAGGGCTGTTTTCTTCTAGCACTAGTAATGTAATGTTTAGTGTGCCTGGTCAGGCAGAATCAGTCGTGTACTGGTCCACCATCTGTGCTCCTGCAGATCGACCAAGCAGAGTCTCCAGGCTTCACGTGAGCAGTGATTCTTTGACTTGATAAATTTGTCATCCTAAAGACAAATGTATTTTTACAGTGTCTCTACTGGTGTACTGCTAAAAATAACTGAGCTGAGAGGCTATTTAAAATAATGCCTGCCTTATGTGTACATCAACAGGTTTTTGAAACTGGAAAATGGCTTTCAGTTTACAGTTGTAGTAGCACCCTCTCAAGGAACAGATAGTATCTGAGTAATGTTAATTATTTCCAGTGAGTGTTCATGGCTCTTGAAACTGAGTCAAACAATCCCTGCTCTCTGCTTCATACCTTATAAAAAGAAAAGCTGAGGTATTGGGGAATATAATAATAGGACAAAACTATCATGTGCATAATAGACAGTCATTCTTAAATGCCATTCTTTACTGTTAAATATTCTGTGCTGTGTTAATAAAAGTACATTAAATGAAGTTACATTGATTTTTATTATTTTTATTTTATCGCATGGTTTTGCAGAGTTGTGGTTTTAAAATATGCAATATAATATTTTTTTTTTCTGGTAATTTTAACAAATTTGCCACAGACTAATTTGAGTGGTAATTGTGATCAGAAATCAAAACATCAAACCCTTGTTTTCATTCCAGATTCATGAATGTAAGTTATATTTGGGACATTTGGGGTACTCTATTAAAATATTAGAAAAAATTAATGTTTGAATTTCATTTATTGGTCAATTACAATTATTTACTGTAGCCATTTCAGTTAATCAAGTAATTTAATTTTATGTATCTTATTCCCTGGTGCACTTTATCATTCCTTAGAAAACACATACTGAAATGTGGTTACAGTGCCTGATATTTCTAAGGAACTGTAATTTCTATAATCTATTAATTTCTATAGTCATCCCCACAAAAGCTAAATAGATGACTAGATCCTAGTGCTATCTGTGAATCAAGATGGCTTTGTTTTCTGGAGAGTGATGATAAAAGAAAGTTTTCAAATTTGCACTGGACATCCTACAGTTTGTGGCAAGTCCCTTATTTCTGCTGGCCTTGGTTTCCATGAATTGGTGTATCAGTCTTTGCTATTGTTTGAAGATCATCATACAAAATGAAGTCTGCTCCAGATCTGCTATTTCAGCAGTGAATATTTTAATGGTAGACATTTCTGAATATTCTTTTAATAAAACCTTAATGATTTATTCAGGTGGTAAATTCAAGATTACCAAAAGACATGCTCGTACTTGTTACATACACATGGCTGTCGGGGCACTTCTTGTATGTGACTCTGAGGAAGGAAGCTCCTGGTATGAAAGATTCAGCTGGCTGAGGGAGCTAGTTTCTCCTGGTTTTCTTAAAGGGCTTGTGGGGACAGTGGTGGTATTTCTTCCACAGCTAAAGACAGTTAATAAATAAGAGTTATTCTGATTGAAAAGACAATACTTAACAGTTTAGTGGGGACATCCTTATGCATAGGGGCGCATTCAGAGTTAGTGTTAATACGAAAATGTTTTATTTAGAAGGATTTGCAGAGGATCAGCTGATGCAACAATCTGCCATGGTGTGTGGAGGGGTTGTTGAAGGCTGTGCAGCATAAAATTTAGCACAAGCACACTTTGAAAGTAGCCTTTCATATTGGACTTGGGCTTTATTTTTGCAGGTTTTCTTCTGGTGTGTTTAATGCAACACTTGAGGGGGATTCCTGTCTTTACAGCCCTGTTGCAGTGAGTGAGTAGCATGGACTATATGTGCTTCTAGTAGTGTCTGGCTAATCTGATACCACCCTAGTGCATACAAATAGTAGGTAGAAGTATATAGTATCATCTAACCTCTGATATTTGAGAAGACGAGTGAAATTTTTTGAAGACTGGAAAATGGACTGCATTTTAAACCTTTCTGAAATACAGCTGGTTAGCAGTAGGAAGTCTAAACAATGATACTGGAATAACGATGTTTTTAATTAACTACTTTTAGAAACTAAATTCATAACACTTTTTTGTGCTTTGCATCAATGTAAAGAGGGATGTAGATGTTTCTTCATTGTAGCAAGAGGAAACCGATGATCGGAATCTGCGTCTTGGAGGCAGATTTGTCGACTGGAAAGTTTTCCTAGCGTTTGCAACTTATCATTCACTTGTTGAATGTATCTTACTTCAGTGAGGTATTGGTAGCTTAGGGATTGTTTTAGCCATGCTGTCTTACGCTTATTCTGTTCTCTTATATCTGCTCATTCACTTTTTTCTTTATGCCTTCACATACATGCTGTGATGTCAATTCAAAGTGGTACAACTATTTTGTGTTGAAGTGAAAAAGAACAACTTGTGCATATCTTGTTATTTTAATGGTGACTGTCAAGCAGCAATAAAGTTAGAAGGTGAAAATCATCTCTGAGAGACCGAGAACTCCTTGTCTTCCTAGAAAAATAAATAAACAGCTGAATATTACAGTTTTTCCAAATTGTGTAGCTTCTGTCAAGCGAATTTTACACAAACTATTGCATCCACAAACTTTAACCTTTAGATAAATGCCAACTTTGCATTTGAAACTGAAGATCTGTGAGCACTGATCTGACTTCCACTAGCAGCTATTTCAGGACAGTTCTGATTGTGAGATATCCTTTCCTGGTTTTGGGGGAGTATAATTGTCTGAATTGCTATCGAAGTTCACTTTCAGCAGAACTTGAAATAAAGCTCTTGCTGAATCAAGTCTCATCCAAAGAACTGCTTAGAAAGATTAAGTCAAATCTGTGGATTTGCTTACCTTCTTTGCTACATCCTCTGCTCTAAGGCATTGTAGAGATAATGACAAATGTCTCGATTTTTAATCACATAACTGTGTGTTACTCCTTCTGAAGAGTGATCATCATCTTAAGGAATGAGGTGGCTATGAAATACATTTGGCCTAATTTTTATGATCGTTTCAGTTGTTAACTACTATTTATTGAACTACCAATATTAGTATATAGAAGTTGATGCTGCTGACCTGTTAAATTTAACTGTGAAATCTTTAAAAGATCTGAATGTCTTAGAAGGTAAAACAAAGTAGTGAATGAAGTTTGGTGTCATGGCTTGAATCCAGGTTGATGTCCTAAATGAATGCATCACAAAACCACAACAGATCAGCCCAGATTTACGTGAGTGATGTGTAAGAGCCCTGAAGCTAAGCCAACATAGTGATTGAATTAGCTCCTGCATTTAGAGAGGCTTCTCCCTCCAGGTCAGACTTCTAAGCACTGATGGGCTTGTGTGGGGAACTAAAAGTTATAGATTGAAGTATGCCTACATTGTTGAGGAAAAGAAATCTTAGAGCTTTAGAACTTTTATCTTTGACAAGTGTGACTGATTTTCTTTTAGGAGGAGAAGAAACACTATGAACAGTAAGGGAAAAACAGGAAGAATTTCCATTAGTGGTGCTTTGGTCAAGGACCTGCCAATCTTCCCAGAAATATCTGTTCAAAATCTGAAACATTTTCTTGTTGCGGGGCTGATGTGTACCTTATGTATTGCCCACCCTCATACAATACCTGGCTTGTTCTTTCGGTAAATAGCTGTACTGTAGTGTGATGCTCATAAATAGGACATTTTTGCAAACATTTGTGTGTGCAGGTGCAAAAGTACAGCATTTGTGATCCTTTCTTTAAGTACCTTATTTTAAAAATACTCTCATTTTTAAAAAATTGGTCTTATGGGTAAATAAATGTCATATTAAAGACAAGACATGGTGGATGAACAGAAGCATTGCTTCTTTAGAGTAGTAATTGTGTGTTTAATATAGTTTTGTTTTTACATGCTGCAGTGAAATAATTATTAAACAAAATAAAATACAGTAATGTGTGGAGTGTCTTATTCTAGGGATTTGTATCATGACAAAGATGTTGCAAGGAGGTGCTTGTTAAAATAGGTGCCTTTGAAGAGGTACATTTATAAAAATGTTGTACAATTTATATTTTTAACTGGTACCCTCACATAAGATGCTGATAAGTTCCAGCAACTATTTTATTAATGTTAGTGTTGTTTTCAGTTCTTATTTATGTACACTTCAATACTTCAGTAACCTGATATCTCTGGTTTTGTTTCTCAGCATGATGTATCACAGACTTTGCTCAAAGCAACTCTGGACAGTGTGGTTGAAGAGTGTGTCAGCTTTGTAGGAGTTGATATTAACATCTGCTCAGAAATACTATTAAGGTGAGTCAAACATTTTCCTATTCCAGTAATTACATGGCTCTGGATCACAGACTCTCTGTTTAGTCTGCCATCTGACTCAAGCTCAGCTGGAGCCAATGGCTCCTGTGTGAAACTAGCAATTACATGAAAATGACACATTAAGACAGTGTTTCACTGGATCATTAAGAGTCAGTTTTTAAGGGTATGTGTGTGTGTGTGTGTGATTCTCCAGGGTAAAACTATTCTTCGGAGAAAAACACGCATTTAAAAATTTTGAAACAACACTGCAATTTTAGAAAAACTTTATATAATTAACTTCAATTTTTCCACTGAGAAAGGGATTTTCAAGTGTACTTTCTGTCTCTCAGAAGGTATTTTTATAGGTACTGCTAAGTGGAACAGGTTGTAAAAGTTGGGTGAGGAAAGGAGAAAAGGAAAGATTTAAGGGGAAACTGCTGAAAAATTATCCCTTTTTACTGTTTTGGGTTTTTTTTTTAAAGTAATTATGCAGTATTTACTTGGAAAATGTTCTGGATTTTATTTTTCTTGGTTAGAAATTAAAAGCTCATTCTCTCTTTTGAGTGTGTAGAATTGAGAATCATTTAGCTGAGCAGCGTCTCGGAAGAGTCAAACGTTGCTGTCGTCCTCTGTGGTAGGAGGGAAGAGAAAGAATGTCCATAATCTAGGTAGCAACAATTATATTAGGTTTCAAAGTGTATTCCTGCTAGCCCTCTGTAATGTTTTTAACCCCTTGTTTTCATTCTTGAAAAGGTCTTTCCATACTTTAAAGAAGCTATCTTTTCTTTTTGGTTTTCTACTTCCTCTTCCATATTCTTTTTGTATGTATCTAATTCTTAGCCTGACTCCTATTTTACCTTCTGTCTTGCCTTCTTTCAGGCTTAGATCAGCTACTAGTAAGAAAGAAACAGTACCTATTGGTAAATGAGACTCGCCAGCTTTCATTAGTGAATAAAATTCTGCCTGAGGAAGAGCAGTGGGTGAGCGCTCTCAGCCTTCTGCAGAGTGCAGCTGTGTTGTGCAGTTCAGCAGAGGGCACCAGGCTGAGGTGCTGCTGTGTCACCACAAAACTGTGGAGGGACACTGTCCAGTCATGGTTACAGGTGGTAACCATGTTAGCTAAGTACTTCAGTCTAATTAACCTGGTTTATGATGCTCATAGGCCCATGCTGTATCAAGTTCTAAGTTGATCCTCAGCAGTTCAATTTTGCTGTTCTGTGTAGATGCAGTCCAAGTTTGCCTTGGATGTACTACAGTGTATGAAATTGCCACCCCAGCTACAATATAACATGAACAGGGCTTTCTGTTTGTGCTTTCTGATGCATTAAATACACTAGTTGGCACATATTGCATGTAGAAGGGGTGACAGTGCTACAGTACTAGCATTACTGCTGAGTATCATACTTGAAAGACTTGAGATCATCAGTGGAAATTCTGTGAACTCTATGAAACTGGGTTTCATAATGTTTCTAAGATCTTTTTTCTTTTTTTTTTTTAGAAAATTCGATTTTTAATGATTAATATTTTGTCTATGGTTAAAGGTGTGTCTCTCCAATTTAATTCTGAGGTTTCAAACAACTTTGGATTATTTTTTTAACTTTTGCTTGAGGATGAGAAAAATTGAAAGATTTTTTTTTTTTCCTGATTTTTGACTATTCTTGCCAGGTTTGCTGGTGGTGTTTTTCTAGAATTGGCTCATGCCATTCCACAAACATGTCTCTGCTGCCATTGACTTAAAGCAATGGTGTCTGATATATAGAGCCAGATGGGTGACATTTCCTTCTCTAGTGCCAGGAGTAACTGCCCACTACAGCTCTTTTCCCTTTTTCTATGATTAACATACTCCATACACAGAAAGTTGTACTCACATGTACATACAGAAAATGTGCAGCAAACCCAGTGCTTCCTGAAGGAACTTGGCTAGCTGCAGTTGCACTTCACAGGTGAGTTCTTTGCCAAATTTGAGCTGCCTTCAGAACAACTCATGCAGCCTGTTCCCAGCTGCTCTTTTATCTCAAGAGCAGCTGAGAGAAAAGGAACAGGCTGTGTGGATCTAATAAGTTGCATCAGGAAGGCAAGCTGCACCCAGCCAGTCTCCTTCTGGATAGCAGACATCAGCCCTTCATGTTGGGGCAAGGTGTTGTGGTACCATTGGAAGAGAATATCTGAGAGGGGGCTGTTCTCACAGGAACAATTTATCTGTGCTGAACCCTCCTCCCACATCGTTTCTTGAGGAGGGCAGCTGGGGGCAGGCCATAAGACATGACAAATTGAATTGGCACTACAGAAATAGCCAACAGATCATAAATTACACGTCCCTAGCTTACTAGTTAGGTATGTGCAGAACTGTATTGCTGTACCAAATTTTGTTATCTTGAGTGGATTTGTTCCACAGACCTAAGAATCCTTTTTCAGATGATGCCTTTGGTCTCAGAGTCAATTTGCAAATTTCTTAGCTGTTTTTAGATTTTGTAAACCAGATTTTAATCTCTGTATTCTGGTAATGGATAGGATTTGTATTAATCACTGTTCAATGGTAACAAATGTATTCTGTAAACTTTTCTTTTAGACACATTGCAGGTCTAAATGCTAACAGGGCTAAAAATATAATTGAATGGCGAGAGAAGAATGGACCGTTTATAAACCGAGAACAACTCAAGGAAGTTAAAGGTCTGGGTCCCAAATCCTTTCAACAGTGTGCTGGCTTCATCAGATTCAATCAAGAATATATAAAGAACTTCTGCAGGTAATAGAGATGTTTGCTACCTTGCCTAGATTATCCAAAATACTATGAGAAGACTTCTTTCCTTTCTGTTTTGTATTCAAGTTTGGGATTCGAGGAATCCTAGGCCTTTTCCCTCTGAAAGACAGTATCTTAACAAATGAACTTTTTTAATTCAGTAGTTGAACATAGGCCTCCACTAAATAATCATGGTTTATTAGCCTAGTACTCTACATCAGGGTTTCTGTAAGTATGTAAATGTAATTACAGTTTCTGCCACTGAATTGTTAGAAGAAATTTGGCATGTAGCAGTGTTGCACTCTGAGATATTAAAATGTTACAGTCTTGTGGTTTGGGCATAATTTAGAGATTAGTAAATTTATTTTAATATGGTAAAGATTACTCTGCAGAACATAATGGTAGTAAACTAGAGTGGATTTTTTGAGAGTTTCAATTCTGTTATCGGGAGAGAGAAAGCTGAATATGCTGCCTGGGCCAAGCTCTGTCTGTGTCTAGCAATTGTTATGGGGGTGCCTTGTGTCTCAAAGGTGTAAGAGCCCCTTCCCATCTCCAGTTTGTCCACACTGCATCATCTTTTTCCCTGCCATTTCATTCCCTGTATCTGTACTAAGCCTTTCTCTTGCAACTGTTCATTGTGCTTCTCCTTTTCACCCGAAATCCTTCCTCTCCACAACTGAAAGTGCCCTTTCTACGGCAATGTCTCTTCTCTTCTTTCCCATTTCTTCTTCCAACATAAAGAACTATGAAAGGGCACAGTGGTAGCACCATTCCTACCCTTTTGCCACTGACTCTTCTTAAAAAATATTTTCCTGGGAAGCACATGCTATTTTTTAGCCAACCCAATGCTCAGAAGCAATACTCTATTCCCAGTTACTGCTAGCCAAACAGCAGACGCGTAACTTCCAGGCAGGAGGTAGGCACATTAGGACTGGCGTACTGCCTGGGTGGAAGGCATACAGATTGGTTGCCCATCTGGCAGGGAAGTACATGCTGCAGGCCAAATGGTGCACACTGTAAGCACCAGAAGACCAAAGAAATTGCTTTCAAGGCTGTAGATGATCGATAGGTCTTACATTGTACAGGTCTGTTCCAATGAATGCTGCAATACAGCAGAGGGGCTGATGCCATATTTTATTTTTTTCAAAAATTCACTGATGAAATCTATAAGAACATTGTATTTTTTTCTTCCTTGCTGGAGCATGCTTCTGATGTTAGTCAGATCCCATTAAACTTGCAAACACTGTATAACTTGAGAAATCTGCTATAACTTTAGAGTTTGAGGCCAAAATAAAGCTCTAACACCATTGCCTCCACAATGTTTCTTGTGGGGCCAGGTGGCAAAACCAAACATTTTCAAAATGGACTTCAGGAAAGTTTCATTTTTGTCATCTCTAATCATGTTGATGGCCATAGAGTGCTGTATGAATTAGTTTTTGTGCTTTGTACTTAGCAAATAGTGGTTATTTTAAAAGTTGATATAGAAGGAGAAAGTTATGTCTGCTTTTCTGCTGACAGTCCATGTATAGGTAGAGTCCAAAGTATAAGTGCTAGTTCTGGGTCCTTCAGTGCGTGCATTCTCTTTTGATCTGCAAAACCAGGAACCACTTGTGATTTAGGAAAGAAAATCAAAAAAAGAGACAGGAAAGAAGCCTTTGCCAGTAGGAGTCATTTGATGCCTGTACTGTATCCTGAGCACCCTTGGCAAGTTTGCCGACGACTGCATGGTGCGGTTGACACGCTGGAGGGAAGGGATGCCACCCAAGAGGGACCTTGACAGGGTTGAGAGGTTTGCCCATGCAAACCGCATGAAGTTCAACAAGGTCAGGTACAAGGTCCTGCACAAAGGACTTGGCAATCCCATGCACAAATACAGGTTGGACAGAGAATGGATTGAGAACAACCCTAAGGAGAAGGACTTGGGGGTTTTGGCTGATGAAATGCTCAACATGAGCCAGCAGTGTGCACTTGCCAATGGGTATCCAGGGCTGCACCAGAAGAAGCATGACCAGCAGGTTGAGGGACATGATTCTCTCCCTCTACTCTGCTCTCGTGAGACCCCACCTGGGGTACTGTGCCCGGTTTTGGAGTCCCCAGCATAAGAAGGACACGGAGCTGTTGGAGCGAGTCCAGAGGAGAGCCATGAAAATGATCATGGGTCTGGAGCACCTCTCCTATGGAGACAGGCTGAGACAGTTGGTGGTGTTCAGCCTGGAGAAGAGAGAGCTCCAGGGAGACCTCATAGCAGCCTTCCAGTACCTGAAAGGGCCTACAGGAAAGCTGGAGAGGGACTTTTTACAAGGACATGGAGTGATAGGACAAGAGGGAACAGTTTCAAACTGGAAAAGGGTAGGTTAAGATTTGATATTAGGGGGAAATTCTTGCTTGTGAGGGTGGTGGGACTCTGGCACAGGTTACCTGGAGAAGTTGTGGATGCCTCCTTCCTGGAAGTGTTCAAGGCCAGGTTGGATGGGGCTGTGAGCAACCTGGTCTGGTGGAAGGTATTCCTGCCCTCCCTGCCCATGGCAGGGGGGTTGGAAACTAGGTGATCTTTAAGATCCCTTCCAACCCAAACCATTCCATGATTCTATGTTACATGCACCAAGATAGATCTCTTTCTCTCTTGTCTTCTGTAAAGTCTTCCAACCAACATGGGCAGTCTGTCTATGGATCTCTCTGGGACTTCAAAGCCTTTTGATTATCCAGCCAATTAAAGGAACAAAAAAAAAGCCCACTCCAAATGCTAACTGAAGCTAACTAACTAGGAGTCAATAATGTATTCACTGAGATATAAGGAAAGTTGTATTAAGATACTTTTGCGAAAATGGTTTATAAATTCTGAACTATTAGTAGATTTGACCTGAAGTTTTTTTCTGTTCTAAGCAAATCTTGGTCTGAGTTCTTTTGATTTGAAATTTTTCATATTTTCACCTGGCCCATGTTTGAGCAGAATTCTTCAGAAATTTAAGTATAGGAAGTCAGTAAGTGTGGTTTAAGGAATTCTGATGTTTAAGCTTTCACATAATTTTCCTTGTTCTGTAAATGTTCTTGAGATGCAAGAATTCAAATTTAAAATGTTGCAACTATTAAGCATTTACAGTTAAGTATGAAATCATCATCACAAGATCTTCATCAAGTGGGTAAATGCAATTGTCCCCATTTTACAGACAGAAGATGCTATCCAGATTGCAAATAATACAAAAGGTTGTGTAGTGTTTTCTTTAAAATCTTTTCATCATGAACAAGTTTGATGAAGCACAGAATCCCTTCCCAATGTTTTCTGTTTTGAATTAATGTACGCACACATTGATATATATTTATGCTATAATTGTATTAGGATCCACCCACAATCATATTTTAAGGGTAATGTAAGTTTTTTTTTAAGGAATTAACATTATATAGAAGTCTGTGTTTTTCATGTATCAGCACTGGGCTAGGGTCTTGTTCATTAAGAATGACATGTCCATTTTTGATTTCTGACAGTAATAAGAAAACTGAACCTGGAAGTTATGCACTTTTGGCTAAAGTAGGTGTACAGGGTAAAAAGAAGAGCAAACCAACACCATGTGCCTCACGACAGCCCAATCCTTTGGACCAAACTTGTATCCATCCAGAGTCTTACAACATTGCAATGAGGTAAGCAGTGGGAAAGCTTTTGAACCACTGATGCTGTCAGTTTTTAAAATGAAAGTACTGGTTTTTCTGACAACAGCCTGCTCAGCTTTATGAGACGGGAATAATTATATATTATTTGGATGGGTTCTCCCCTTTCTTCAAGAAAAAGGTATGCTTCAGAAGTTCTCTGCAAGTGAAGGGTTTCAATTGGTGTGTTTTGCCTCTTATGTGCATGCAGGTTTTGAGTTTTATTTATTGTTGTTGTTTTTTTTTAATTTTCACACTGGTGAATTTTTAAAACTTTGCCAGACTTTCCTCCCATGACCCTGTCTTCTTCATATCATTGCTTTGCCTCTCATTGAGGCCAATTTTCTCAATTTCCTTCTCTTTGCCAATTCTCTTTGTGCCACACATCACTTTCAGCTTGGACTTTTAGTTCACAAGGTGTTGAGACAAATCATTTGTCCTACAAATATCTAAAAACTTATTTTTTTATTCTATCTTGCCTCCATGTATTATGTAAAAGGCCATAACTAAAATAATTAAAATATAATTTTATTTGTTCTTAAAAATAATCTAATTGAAATGCCATGAAAATTTTCAGTCGGCAGTAATTTAATACATCTGTATCATTAAAAACTGCTTTTACTTTGTTGCTTATGTTCAGCATGTGCCAAACAAGCTTTCTTAGTGAATTTTGATGACCAGAATTTGTTTCAGTATGCACATGTGAGTATGTGTTATTATTATGAGCCCTTAAAATTAAATCCTGATATTGCAAAATCTAATTAAGATGTGTATATAAAGTTCATAAATACATGAACACCATGGTGGTTTTCCGAAGTGACCTTTGGCTAAAAGAAGAGAATGGGTTTTGTGTAGGTCAGAAAAAAGTAATTAGGAATCTGTGTGTGTCTCTGGTTATGGGATACTGCAGCTGGTAAATGCTAGTATAAGATGTGATCTTTTCTATCATCAGCCCTGTTTGAAATTTGACTCTTGAGAAAACATTATCTCCTACCATAAACCAGCATGTATTTATTTTTTAAGTGATTAGCGGTGAACAGGTTCTTTTCTTAAAATATGCTGGACCTAGTTTCAGCAGTAGCTAGATGCTTTAGAATTCTTATGATCTCTGAGAACATTACTCCTGGAGAAGCAGAGCCAGGCTTCCTGTTTTGTAAACAAAACCATCTTTAAGCCTCAGGGATATGCTGAATTTCTGAATTCATGAAGCTTGAGTTTCTTACCTAAAAAAAAGTTATACCTTGCATTTTTAGGACACCTTCCCTACAGTGTGTTCTCTTTCTCTGGTGAAGATAATTGTATATACAATATTCTATGCATAGGTCCACATGCTTTCCTTGTGCTAAACACACATTGCACTTTTGTTTTCAACTTCTCCCTGCCACAGTTCATTTTCCTTTGCGCCTGATTCTAGGGCCACCATGCAATTGCCTGCTAGAGTCCATGCTCTTTGTGCAGTGTGCAGGTAACTTTGTTTTCTCCTTTTCCACAGCCATTTACATTTTTTTTTAATTCTAAATCAGCATTTGTTACTAGTTTTCTGCCCTGTGCATCACTGTGAAAAAATTAGACAAGGTCCCAATCTTAATGTTCTTTCATTTGGTAGGTGGTGGATAGGGTGAGGATGCTTGGGGAATGGTACTGGAGATTATTCAGAGTGACTTAATATTAAAAAAAAGTTATTCAAACATTAATGTTGATTTCAATAAAGTATTTAATTCAATTTAAGTATCAAGTAGTCAGGATTTGGTTAATAGTCCATTTAGCTTTCCAGCTGTGGTACACTAAGAAAGTAATCACTAAGAGTATTCACAGTGCTACCAGCTTCAACTAACACTGATACAGAAAGATTGCTTCAGGGAGCAGAGAAGCATAGCCAGTTATTGGTGGAGTACTAGAGGAATTTATCTACATGCAACATAATTTCAAAGGTTGGTCAGAAAATAAAGAATTGTGACTTTTTTCCAGAGCAGCACAGATTAATTTTATATCTGAAGTGGTGAGTAGGTTTATTACTGTATAGGGTAGGTCAGATATTCACACACAGTTGAAATTCTGGAGGCAATTTTAATAGGTATCGCAAACCATATAATTGTGATTTGGAATTTGACTGGTAATGTAGGATTAGCGCTATTAAAGAAAAATATTAGCAAGCCCAAGTTTTACATCTCAACCAAAAAACAGTGGTTTGAGTCACAGGCTTATACATGATTGAGAGAGGAGGCTGCCGCCTATTGCACAGCCAACACTGCTTAGAAGGTACCTTGGAGGTTCTGAAAAAGTGCTCAGGGTCAAATTCATTGTACTTGAAAAGCTGCAAAGCCCATTGCAGAAGTATGATGTGACTACAGACCAGTGCTATCTATCATGTAATTTTTCTTCGGATAATGCAATTATTTTAAAGTATGTTTCCAGCTGTGCCATTGTCTGTTCTTTGTTTCTCTGTTTCTCATCAAACACTTTGCTTTCCTAGATTGATACGTATTTTATGCAAAAGAATATCAGTTGATGTAAAAACAAATATAAAAACATCATAACTTTATTTGCTAGTGGAACACCAAAACTAATAAGTGTAGCATCTACCTCTGTAACTAACTGAACAAGTCTTTTCTGTTTTCTCTGAGCTTTTTGACTGTTGTCTTACTACTTACTTTTATGAGTATGTGTACACGTAGTTTGATATTGGGAGAGGAGAAATCTAAGTGCTTTCAGTGCTTTCTGTGAATTTACTCTGTTGTACAGTATTTTTCTTGCGATCAAAAGATAGTTTCCTTAAAAGCTTGTTAAATGTGAAGGTGATAACTTTTATGGTATGGATTGTATTAACCTGCAGTAGCTTGATATCACAATGGTGTGGGGAAAGGGACAAGTATCTCTAATGTTTTTTCATTGCAAATAGCTGTTTGAAGAAAATAAAACACAGCTCTGCAGCAAACTCAGAAAGGCCAAGAAGTGTAGTATTAAAATTTGGCACTGTTAACGTAAGGGCTAAATATAAACCAGACACCATCCCTTCAAGCAACTAATGCTGTAATTTAGCAGTGATTATATATTTAAAATGGCTTTTTTCAAAAAAAGTGTATGAGCTTCTCAGAACTTATGGAAATGGCTTTCCAAACCAATTTGCTACCTAACTATGAATTAAGAAAAAATGCTGCTATGAATTCAGACTGCACGGAGGATTCAATTCAAAGCTTGTCGGGGCTGTTGACAAGTTTTGCTGACTTTGATATGTAGTGGAGGGGACTCAGCTTGTAATTCACTTTTGCTGAGCCTGTGCTCATAAGAGCTTCTGAGAACCTGAAAATCAAATCATGTTCATGTTGTTGATTTGAGCTTAGTCAACCAATATCCGAAGGACTTTTTAACATGCTAGAACTAAACTAGGTTTAAAACCTAACTGATAATTCTTATAACTTAAATTAATATGCATGAGAAAAAGTGAGACTGTTAGAGGTGGGTTTAGAATCAGTATTTAATCAATGTATTTTAAAACAAAATACATTTTAAAGGAGTTCTGTTTCTTTTCTGCTTTCAAAATATTTCTTCTTTCCCTGTGCTTACACAGAACTTTGACAGGGACCATGGCAAGCTCACAGGTGGATCTGTGTTAATAAGGGGAGAATGGTTGTCTTGAAGATGGGCAGATTTGATTCAAAACGTCATAATACAGTGTTACATACCTCTTGCCACAGAAACTGAAATTAATGGAATAGATGCTGCATAAATGAGTCATAAAGCCTTCCTCATTCAATGTCTATCACATTTTGCCATGAGAAAATAATTTGTGAAAATTTTATTGGATTAAAAGTTTTCATGGGAAGTTACATTTATTTTTAAACAAAATAAGCTGGTGTCTTTTATCCACTGGTTCTTTCCAGATTACCCAAAAGCAGCAGTCCACATTACAGACTTATGACATACGAAATTATCAGCTTTTAAAACAATGTTTTTGAGGGATAGAAGTTCACCAAAATTTGAAACCACTAATTTTCTTTTTCTGAACTATTTTGTAGCTTAAAAGGCCAAGCCGTTAAAAAAAAAAGGAATGGTTAAAAGAATTGCTCCCAAGTGGTAACTTTGGTTGCCAAGCATTAGGCTGGAGCCAATTTTTATGGCTGAATTAGAAACCCCTGAAAAATAGGGGTTTTATAATGGAAACACTGATGTAATCTTTACTACAGTGGCACAAATGGTGTTGGTGCGATTGATTTATGGCATTTAAACATCTTAACTTAAAATCGGTACAATTTTTGTAAAATAATTGTAAAACATCCTACTGGTAATTTATCGCACTTTGCAGATGACCAAAACATTTTGTTCACGGTTTTCACACTGTCAAAGCTTGGCTTTGTCATGTGGAGTGACCAAGCTTACGAATACCTCTAAATATTATGAATCGGGATTTCCTAAAAGTTAAATAATAAAAAAAACCCACCCACCACATTGTAGGCATCATATTTTCCTGCAAAGCAGAGCTGTGTTTTAAGTTTCTGAAAAGTTTTGTATGTGAAAGCCAGTTTATAATGGCAGAATCTTCTATCCACAATTAATACAACATGTAGAGCATATCCAATTTCTTGGTACATGTTGTAAAAGAACTGCTAGGAAAACCTAGGAAACTTTTAGGAAGTCCCAAGAAGTTACAACCAGGTTATGCCTATAAACCAAAATGCTGGAAAGAAAACGCAATGTTTTTTCTTTGTTCTATCAGTCTGCTGGGTGCAGTTGGTTTCATATGACAGAATTTTAACATTTATTTATTTATTTATTTAAATCTCATAAAAATGCTCTTTGCTAAAGGTTGGCACTCAGAATGTGTATTTGCTGCTCACAAATTGCAGCATCTGGCAGACAGGTTGTATTTCAGTCCAACTTAGAAATATTTTACCAATATTTATAAAAGATCTGAAGTTGTGATTTAGTATAATGCAGATGGGGATCTTCCCTGGCTAATTACCCAGATTTAGGACCTTGCCTGGTGGAGGATAGTACTGTTCACTGTGGTTGGTTGTGCCGTGAGAAGTTTGTGACGTACCAAGCAGAATGACTGGCAGTGAAGATTCCTGTCTCAACCTGTCACGTCTTCTGCTATTTGTTGATATAATCCTTCAAAACCCCCAAAGGATTCAGCAAAGCACTCATTCATGTGCCTGTTCTTCACCAAAGTAAAGCTCTGGAGTTAAATGCTTAGCTACAATGAGCATCATGTTGATAACATTTTGTATTTCATTATAGATGGGTTGATGACTTCAAATATTCTGATGTTTCTGCCACTCTTACACAGGTGGATGTAGTAGTTTATCAGTAGTATCTCAGTTGCTTTGCTGAAAAGCTGAAACGAGTAGCTGCACTTCTTAGCTTTGAAGGCAAGTACTGACACTTAGGGAAATGCAGAAGGAAGACTGTTGAATAGGAAGAGACCTTCAAAAGAAAGAGATCTTACTCTCCTGCCCCTTATGCAACTGCACGCTTGTCCTTTGGTGGCATTTCCAGCGCTCTGCCAGGCTGGCATGCTTCTGTCCAGGTCCCCTAGTTGTCACTGAGCAACTGAGGCGATGCTTAAAGGGAATAGAAATCCGAGGGAATGGATCAGTTACTTGGTACCATGATTGAGCACTGAAAACAAATTTTTTTGTTCTGTTTAATAATGCAGTCTACATTTAAATATTTTACAGAGGATAGGAGTTTGAACTGTGGTAGGATGCCTTTCCTTAAATTCACTACAGAGTCATCAGAAACATCTTTTGTCCACTTCAATAAGACTGTGCTTGAGCATGCACACGTGTCTATGTGCATTCAAACTACTTAGTATACAAAATAATGCTCTTACTAAAAGTCTTAAGTTTCCTTTTAAAAAGTCAATCTCGGTAAAATAATGAATCATAACTATTTCCAATAGAAAATGGCTGACCATAATTAAGGAGAACACTTGTAGAATTAGAGCCATTACACCAAATAATTCATATTCATCACTTCAGAAGGCCAGTTCATTTGCAGGTCTGACAATTAACTTAGTAGCTGGATTATTAGAGGCCTTCTTTTTTAAAATTATCATCTTAATAAATAGAAGAGCAGAAAAGGTTTTCAGTGCTAATTGCTGTCTGATAAAGACATTTTAAAAATTTTATGTGATGAAAAATAAACAGTTAACAAGAATTATTAGAAGAACTAAGAAGTAACAAAGAATTATCTAGTAGCACTATAAATGCTAGACCCATAAAATCAGGTGGTATTTTTTCATTTGTTGAAATTTTTGAAACATAAATAACTTCTTACTAGTTGCATTTAAAAAAAATAATTAAAAAAATGAACTTTTCATTGAATTATCTCCTTTAACTGTAGTACTAATTCTTTGTGGATACCTAATCACGTTTCACTTTAGTATCTTGGGTTACACTTCAGTTACGTGATGTATTGGTAGTCATGAAAACAGCTAACAATGTGCCTAATGGTATGGTAGTGAAGGGGCTACACTGCAGTGTAACTGTCTCTGAATTTCTCTTCTCATTTAGAAATCCATTGTTTCTTAGGTGTACACATTCAAAATGTCATAAACTATGAGTCCTTTCTAGTCTTCTGCATGCACTCAGGTAATCTATAATGTTAATATATACATTGGTTAAATATCCTTATCTGGCTAAACCACATAAGTAGTTTTAAATATATTTGAAATTTTAACTTTCTGTGTCCAGCAGCTAATTACAGAGAGTAATGCAGTAATATTGTTTGATATATAGTCTACATCAGTAGTTGAAAATTGAGGATCCATATCACTAGTGAGAACAAGAATAGTCAACTTCTGTATTATACGAATAATGATTTTGCATTTCAAAACACTACTAAAACACAAATGTCTGCGTAATTTAAGTCTGCTACTGTCATGAACGTACATTTTACCTAACAAAGCACATGTTAATGCGAAGTTGTTTTGTTTTCAGAGTGATTATGTTGCATTACCGTTAATTCATGTGTGCACTGTGACAAGATGTAATGGTGTATCATGTTGCTTTAATGTAATGAATCCAGTACTCCCAGCTCTTAAGTTGTGTTGCTGGAAATGATTACATAAAACAGAAATGACTGTGACTAAAACCCTTGCAAAGCTTTAGAACTCCTGCACATTATAAGAAGCTTTTTGGGGAGTTTAAAGTAACTTCTTAAAAATTTACTGAAGGTTTCTCTTGGTAATATTTTTACTCTTTTTTGACTATTTTTTGCATTCCACTGGAATTTGTGTTATCTTTTAAGCATCGCAAGGGCTGTGCTATAATTTTGTGCAGATGTGTATGTTAAGTGAACATGATGTGCTTATTTGTTACATTTATGCTACTTTTCTTTCTTTATCTGGGTAAGATGGATGAAATTATGTATTAAATAAAAACATCAGTGATTTAGCCATGACCATTCTCTGCAGGTCCTGTAAGACTGCAAAGATTGCTTTTAAAACTAAGGTTGTTGCAGAAGTTTCTGAGTATCCTCTGAATCTCAAAACCATAAAACTCAAACTCTCTAAACCAGCTAAATGTCACTGTGTTCTGAAAGGCTCTTCTAAGACTGGCAGCTTTTATCTGAGTTGATGTGCCTTGGACAGAAAGCTTGCCATTTACTTAGACACTCAACTTTTGAGGAAATAAGGATAGTATATCTTATAAGAATGACCTCACTTCAGAAGAAACATCTCGTCTTTCCCATTTCCATTTCTGTTAACTTTTCTTTGGGTTTTATCTTTCTAGTAGATAAACATAGCACTCGAACTACTGCAACATGTTATTTAGTTCACATATGTAGCCAGGAAAATACTTGAAGAGCTTTCATTTTTGCACAGCTCATTCATGTTCCTATGCTCTGCAGCTGGAACTGTCATTTGCAAATTGGTTAAATGAGGTGTTTCAAAGGTTGTAGTGAGTTAGTTTAACTATACAAAGATCAAAATATGTAAATTAAGGGAAAGCTCTTTTTACCTCTTTAGTCTTATTACCGACTTTTTCTTTTTTTTCTGACCTTGAAATAACTCTTGAAGGAAGTTGTGTTGCTTTTTCAATAAGGAAACACTTAACTTTGTTCTTAGCAATGACATTTAAAAATAGAAATTAACAATATAATGCACCACTGTTCAATCAGAGATTTGTATTTCATATTGATTTTTATCAAGAAAGTGCCCTAAGGTTACGGTCAGTTGGGTGAAAATGATACATTAAATATATAACTAGATTCAACAGTATTTAAAAAACAACACTTGTAATCACTAATTTTTGAAATATTTTAATGCATGTTTTTTTACCAAAACCTAACCTAAAAAGTTGAGACTTTCCAAAATAGAAATACATTGTTTCTGTTAAACATTATTTCTTTTGTGCTTATGTGCATGCTGTGCCTTGTTACAGTGCTTTGTTCTGCCTACAATGTACTTCGTAATTCTGAAATATTCCTAACCAAATGCCTGATTTTTAGAACATAAATAATTCTACTGAGATTGGTGGGACTTCTCCTGTACTTAAACTTGGGCACATGTCTAAGCATCATCTTCAGATGGAGCCAAAATTTTATTCTGAGCAGTAACTGTGTTAATAAGTTATTTAAACAACTGTAATTGATAATGTAGGGCCCAACCTACCACCCTTGTCTAGATGAGGAATCCATTTTAATATGAGATACATACTTTCATCGAGATTTCCGGAGGACAGGGGAGGCAGAGGAAGGAGGAGGGCGTGAGATAACTTTCAGGAATAGTAATTGAACACTCAGGCATCTGGGTCGTGTCCTGTTTCGGACTGGCTTTCTTTCCAGCAGCCTGCACGTATCACTGTGCATTCTGGTTGCATTATCCACACAGTTGACAGTTTTGTATGTAACAGGCTTTTTTAAAATACATTGGTGGCTGTTCCATGTGGTTGCACTTATTGGCAGAGAAACCCACCCTGTTATCAATTTACAAATTGAATGCACTTCTGCAAAACCCTAATGGTGAAAAAATGTTACTTGAAGGTACTCAAGCTGAATGTCCATTTGAAGTGAAATAAAGCCAAGTACGTGAATGTCAGCAAACTTGTTTTTATGGGCGGGTGGTAAAGCGTACGTTCTTGAGAAGGTTGAGTCATGAGGCTGGTTGGGTTTGTCAGGTTACATCTGGCATGTCAGTCAAAACTGGGGCAGCTGCCGCCTGTCACTAGTGCTCTGGTGTGGCATTGTCCATCCATCAACATTAGCAGCCAGCAGCCCCCAGTAGTTCTATGAAGAGCGCTTTGCCTGGACCTATGCGCATTTTCAGTATTATCATTACATCTACTTTTAGGGCTCTTCTGAGACCAATAGAAGACGGTTTCATAAAAAGCCTGATATTTTTCATATATAAGCTCTTATTAGACAAAATATTTGAGTAGTGGTAGTGTTTTGTAGTTAGTATATGGAAAATAAAAATTTGTATTTAATATTATAAACAAGTTTGCATCTGTCTTGATATTTACTTTTTTTCCAAACCACCTCAAGCTACTTTAAAAAGTGCTGAGGAAAGTTGAAATGCAATCAATCGAAACAAAATTCAGCAAATCCTGAGAACGGTATCAGCCACTGAATCCTTATTAATTTTTTTTTATACATTGTCACATGAAAGATTTGAATGTGTTAAGAAAACACTTAACACAGTGTTTCCCACCTAAAGAAATACTGGCCTCAGCTTTTGATAAAAGCAGAGAATGTATTTTTGAGAGGGGAAAGGAGGGGAAGTGCTGGGGGCTTTTGCTTTCTCAGGGAGCTGAAATGTCTCCCACTGCTCCCAAGTGCAGGGCATGAAGCTGCAGGTCAACACTTCTTTTGCAGCTTGTAGTTTACACCTGTTGTGAAGTAGGATAAGGAAAGGAAGGAGGGATCTCTTCTAGGAATTTGGAAGGAACACTTACTCAGAGTCTGGAGGACAGGGACAATAATTCTGTCTACTGTGGTGGAGAACAAGCAAAAAATCATGTGCCTTTATCCAACAATAAGGGACATGATAAAGCAGGGTAGGGGAGGCTTATTCATGGTGAGTTGCAGAGCAGGGCAGCCGGACAGATAACCGAAGTGTCTACTGAGAAAAGAACAAATTGCTTTATTTAGTACAATATGGCTCAGCTTTTATAAGCTACGTCCTCATTTTCGTTGGTTTGTATCCATTAAAGACTTGTTTTGCATTTTTAAGTCCTTCAGTAGAATGATGACATTTATTCAGTGATAAATAACATTGTCTAAGGCATCACTACTGGTAATAAGGAGTATGGTCTGCATGTGAAATTTATAATCTATTCTCTGTGCTTCTCGCATATGTTTAGACATTGCTGAACTGAAAACCTTGATGAATGTGGTTTGGGTTTTTTCTTTTATTTAAAAAAGATCAAGACATATTTATTTTGAAGTATTTCTTTTCAGCCTTTTTAGTTGCCAGTCTAAATTTGTCTCAGTCTGCAAAGTGTGTATGTACGTGACAATAGGGGAGGATAAGGATATTTGTCTTGTGTAACTGCTTTGACTTGATAATTTCCTAGCTTCTGAAAAAATAATTGTTCTTAATCATGAGGTTCATAGACAAGAGAAGTGTTTTATGTAAAGTTTTTCTTCAATTTGGCTAAAGATTCTTCATATTAATTTAATATTTTAAATGTTCATCGTTGTTTTACTAAATTGCCATTCATTTTAATTTGAATGAGAGTGACAATAAAAATTATAGTATAATAGAACTCTCACTTATTTCTAGGGAACTTCCATGGTAAAAAGACATCTTCCAGTCATAATTAGGTTCTGTTTTATCATGAGATGAAATCATCAGCCTGTGAAGATACTTACATTTTGGAATTTTGCTTCTAGTTTTCTAGTCTATTCCAGGTGACGTGTTTCTAAGTGCCCATGTATGTGTCTGATCAGTGATGAGTTGAGAGGATATGCACTAGGGAAACTGTTCACTGTTCATGTTTTTTTATCAGAGGTTTTGTTCACGCATCAATGCAAAATTAATTAAAACCCCTAAATATAGCAAAAGTTCTGTTCCCACTAAAGGATGTTACAAATTTCTCTGTATCTTTGTTTGAACTTCCCAGGTTTTTATCTTTCATTGGAGGAAATGCAAATGACATAGGAAAATCAGATATGCAGCAAAAAGTAAATGCAGTAATTCAAAAGGAAGGACTGGAAGGCACAGCCAAAAGGCTAAATACAACAGTGCACACACTGCAGCTGATTATTGATGGTCTGACTCAGCCTGAAGGCTTTGACATCCGAACAGGTAAACCTTCGTTTTGAAGGTTGTAATCTAATTTTGATTGTTCTACATACCAGTTTTAAAATAGCACATTTTCTTCTTCTGAAGTCAGTAGTAGATTTTCATGGATGTATAACTCCATTTATTTTTTCAGGCAAGGTAAAGGCTATATTATAGTCAGACATTTCTTTCCAGATCAGTAGGTAAGGAGTGTGAATCCTGTCTTAAATCATGACATTTTCAGCTGTAGAAGGGGGAGTTGTATGGGTGTTAACAAATGAAATATTTTCAGTGTGTTGGCTCCATACTGATTAAATCTGTGTTGGCTCTCCATCACGGACGTGACTGCTGAGACCAACCTGAAAGAGTAGTAATAAAGATCTGTGGAGCAATAGTGTAGTAGTGTGTAGTTCTGTTCTTTTATTGCACTAGTTCCTGGAGGCAAGTGTAACTGGAGCATATGGCTCATGACCTACCTTGGTTAAAACTTTGCAGTAGTGCTGAACAGTTTGAGGAGAAGGAAGATGAGGTAAGCAATGAAGTAAAACATCTGGAGATGCTGTTGTTTAATGAAACTTACATCTGGATTCTCTTAGGACAGCAAGAGATAAAGGTAGGCAACAAAGATGCAGGCTTGTAATAACAAATAATAAACTTATGCTTATAAAAACCTCAATGTTTCTTTTTCCCTTTTTCTGGGGTTCATTAGTCGTTTCCTTGCAGATACTATAACTTTTTCCCACAAGTAATCTTGAAAATGTGTATTTTGTACATCTCCATTTGTTCTGGTGGTCTCACATCTAAATTACAGTAGGATAGACTATTAACATATGAAGATATAAAAGCAAAATGGAATCTTCAGTGGAAATACTCATGTTCTGCTGGTCCAGTACCTTCAGTATTACTGTAGGCAGCCTCGTAGCCTTGTGTAGCTATAATTCACTGTCTTTGCAACCCTGCTAGTGACTGTCAGTGACAAAATGCATCACATCTTGTAGGGCTCAGGCAGAGATTGAATGGTTTGTACCCTACCCTGATTCAAAAAATAATCTTGGTTTAAGATTCAGTTTCCAACAAGACGTGTTCCCAACACTAGAGATGCAATGACAGGCAATTACAAAGAGTAGCTTTCCTATATATCCTCTTAAATTTAATTGAAATTCTATGTTGTTTACTTTTCCTGAATGATTTTAGTGCAAAGGAAAATGGGAGTAATTGTTTGGGGAAAAAATAGAATATTTTTATCATATTATTTTTAAAATCTTTTTCTATCCAGGATCTTGTAAGGCATTTCTTGCAAGAAATTGTCCTTTTAGCATTGAAGTTGAACAGCCAATCAGGTAACTAATGAATTTGCCAGGATGGGAAAAAGAAACCGAGGTTTGCAAAATTTAAAAAGATTCCCATCATTCCTCGGAATCTTCTTGTGCTCATTGCCCTGAATGGCTGGCTGTTCAGTTGCTTTTTTCGTTGAAATGCCACCACACAGTATAATGTTACAGAAGGATTAACCATTTTGGAATTGAGCAATTAGGTACATTCCTTCAGTAGAAAATTCAATGTCATTCAAAGCCTATTGCTGCATTTGCCAGCTTGTGTATTTGATTGGGGTCTGATCCATGGCCTGATAAAGTTACAGACTGATTGATTTTCAAGTGAATCTTAACTATAAACTTGTTCAGGCTGTATTTTATTTCTTAAAGGCAAATATAGGAAAATGGTTGCAATCCCGGTTTGATGATGCTCTCTGTGGAAAATCTCAGTCCTATTATATCTTGGAAAAGGTAAAACAGCAGTAGGAAAAGGTTGAGAGTGAAGTAGTTGAGGTGGCTCAGGTTTTCTGCAGGAGCAGAAGGTGGTAAGCAAATAGCAAGAGAGTTTAAAAGATCTATCTGTGCCCTTAAATGCAGAATGTGAGCATTAATATATTGGGATATTACTTGATTGTAATAATTTATGTGTGATTTTTAAGTTGTCAGTACAAAGAAACAGTTGATTGTATGATGTCATGATGCAAATGAACAACAAGCCTAAAACCAGCACATTTTTGACTTTTTAGTATGTGATGAGACTGAGTATTCACCTGCCTGTATAAAAAATTGTGTAGGAATTGAATTTTGTGTAATTGATGTAGCTCAAGTAAGAGTCACCTCAAGTCTTTTCTCCCTAGCTCCAAGAAAATTAAAAAAAAAAAGTCAGTTACTAGCTAATATACTACACACTTCTGATCCCCTGCTGAAACCTTCATACCATGGAGTTCATTATAGTTGTTACTCCATTAATCATAGTCTTTGAAAGTGATCCATAAAATATAAGAAATCTCTTTTTTATCACAGATGGGTCTTTATTTAAAAAACATAATGAAAGCAGTATTTAGGACCTTAGAGCAACCTTGGAATCACATCTTAATTAGAAACAATCAGCTGGAAACAACCCTTAGAAAATAATGCAAGCCTTATCTCCAGTGTTGTCTTTCTGTTTCTTACAACAGATTTTGATAAACCTGACTTCAAGAGAAGCATAGTCTGCTTTGAAGACTTAAGTGTTGGTACTGTTCTGACTGGAAAAGTTGAAAATGCGACACCATTTGGAGTTTTTGTTGATGTTGGCGTGGGAAAAGCAGGTTTGATTCCAGTGCGAAACATAACAGAAGCAAAACTTTCTAAGGTGAAGAAGAGAAGAAGCCTGGGGTTAGGTCCTGGAGAAAGAGTGGAAGTTAAAGTGCTTAATGTTGATATTCCTCGATTGAGGATAACGTTGGATCTTATTCGCGTTTTATGAAAGGGTTTTTTATGATTGAGCCTTCATTTTAAAGGTTAAGTAATGTCAGCAAGGTTCTGGAAATTCAGAGAATTGAAATGAGTGTGGAAAACAAACAAATTTTGAAACCTTCAGCCTTGCTGCTTTTTTTTTTTTTTCAAATCTAACAGTTTTCCCACATTTCTTGAATCCTTTCTGTTAATAATTGTTGGAACAGTTTACTGGATTACCTCCAAGCAACCTTGTTGTTTTGTCTGCAGAGCAAATGAAATTCCAGTGGACTGTCAGACAGATCTAGTATCTGTTCTGTCTGTGCAAGATTTGCTGTCTGAATCTTTAGTCGGTACTGCACGAGCAGACACATCTACTGCTCTCCTTCAAAAAACAGCCATTCAGTTTGCCTGTTTTCTGGTTGAGAGTCTAAAAGAAGGTATTTAGTTGTAGAAAAAAGTAATCTTAAGTTAGTCGGTAATGACATCGCTTCAAAAGTAGACTGAAAAAAGAGCCTCTGCTAATACTATTGATGGTTCAGAAATATTTGGCTTTAATTTATTTGAGCAACATTATTAAGAGGTCTGTTTACCTGTCTTATTGCTTGTTCAGTTATCATTGATTAACACACTTGGATGTACCTTGGAGTTTAAGGAACTTTGCTCAGAGGTGTCAAAAGACATTTATGTTGTTCTATACTTGTGCAAAATAAAAACATTTCTGGCCATCTTTTCTCAGTGTACTGGTTCTACAAGTGATTTAACAGTCCTAGTTTTCTTTCTTTGCAATATGTGCTCCATCAGTAACACTTCAGCTTAAGGATGCAACTTTTGAGGATGCATTTGTCTGAACTTCTGAATGGTATGCACTTTCCTCAGCTGTAAGATCAGACTACAACCCATGGCCTGGTCTTGTTCCTGATTCAATAAAATGGTTTTAGTCTGTCTTGGACTTCCTCAACTTGACATGATTTTTTTTCCGTCTTTGATATAATGTATTTTTCTGCCTGTTTAGAGTGAACAATTTTTCCATACTTGTCTTCACTGTGCTCACAAAGATGTGATTCTCCAAAAGAATTTATTTTGCTGTTTGTAGATGTTTGCAAAGCTTTTATAGACTTCTGTTTTAGTAACTATGCTCATTGTTTCCTGTTAAGAGTGCCTAGCCACGGGGTTTGTTTCTTCCACCTAGAGACTTTTTGTTTTGTTTTTGTTTTGGTGATGTTTCAAAGGGCTTACCAATTTGGCCAAGTTTGCAAAGGACAAGCAATGGTGTAGTGGCAGAAAAGCCTCCAGCAACAGCAAATGTATGTGGCAGTTCCAGGGAATTTTTGGTGTATTGGACATTTATTCCTTTGAAGTCATTAAACTCACCTGTAAGTTGGCAGAAACTCCTATCTTTAACAGATGAGTGCAGACAACACCTGTAGTGAGTGTCAGACATCTTTGATGTTTGGGAAAGGTTGGCATCATTTAATCTCCCAGCTCTGTGCTTTAATTTTCAAAATTAAGAGCCAGCTGTAGGCAGTGTATTTTGGAGATTATGAAATCATTTAGCAGATGGAAAAAAGGAGACATCTTACTAGTTCCACTACATTTTGTTGACTGAGGAAAAAAGGCCATTCTCTATGATGTTAAGGTCAGCACAGCTTGGAATCACGTTTCTCAGGCCTTTTGAAATTTTGCTGTAATACTTCATCAAAGAAAATTTTGTTGGTATGAAATTAGAAACTGTGATACCATGTTACTGTCTTTGAAAACACAGATGCAAAGTAAACAACATGGGATTATTTTTTTTCTGCCTCCATCAGTAGAATTATCGAAGTTCTGCTGAGCTTTATGTATGCTCTCTACACAGTATCTAAGCACTTAGCAAATTAACTGAATTTGCTTGGCCTTTTCTAACATGGAGATACATTTGATCTTCTGAAGCTTGTTTCAATGGCCGAGATGAAGAGTATTTTCTCTCTTTGTACTATTTTGTTTGTTACTGAAATTAATTTTTTTAATCTTTAATATAATGAGGACTGTAGCATCTTCTGCATTTTTTGTAGATCTCTTGTATGATCATAAAACTCTAATGAAAGACATCTCCTTGAGACTGTTTTTCTCACTCTTAATTCACAGGAGGATTCTTGCTTACTTAGAGGACTGACCTGCAAATAGTTATGTACTCATGAGCTAGTTTGGTTTCTTCTTAGTAGAACTCAGAAGCTGATTCTGTAGCATCACAGGGACCGTTGGAAAATTATCATCTCTATCTCTTTGAATTTTTTTGATCACACCAAACTGGGAAGTTTATTACTATTAATGTCTTAAATGCCTGCAGCTCTGCAAATGTAATCCCATTGTTGGTTGGCTAATTCAGCATCTTAACTACTTCCCACAAAAATATTTTTTTCTTTGCAAGTTGTTTTTTTTTCTCTGCCAGAACACAGCCATTATAACAGCCCAATGAGAGTCTTAACAAGGATGAACATGTTTTCATATGACCCTTTCAGTTTTTATCTGGAGATTTCAAATTTCTTTCTTAATCAGCTTTCCTCTTGAACTCATGTGGTTTTCAGATTTCTGACATCAAAGTATCAAGACTGTTTTCTAAAACTCATCTTTAGTTTCTGAACTAAGAAAAAATTACTGGCTAGGTGCTTTTTCCCATTTGAGATGCTCTTGACGATGCAGTGCAATCTTTCGAAAAATTCTGTAGTTCTTAATGGTGATGGCTCCAAGATTTAAAACAAACAAAAAACAACCCTGCTTCATCCTAGTCTTAAATGCTTTAAGTAGTTTTTCAAGGAAAGAAATATGAGTCTTTAAGCCCCACTAAAAATTTTACTTTTGCCTTAAACTGTAGATTCCAAGGAATCTACTCACTGTTTCACCTCTCCACAGGAAAATCCAGCCCATTGATCTCAGCTGACAATCTACTTTTGCAGTCCCACCCTCACTGAAATAGCCTGGTATTTTGCAATCGCCTTCCCCTGATATGCAGACCCATAAGAAGAGCTTCTAAAGATTTCGAGTGCTTTAGATGTTACACAAAGGAGAAGAATTCTTCTACCAAACAAGATGGCACTTGTATGCCTGGCTGTATTAATGCAAATCAAGAGTTTAAAAGAAGCCATTTGTTTTGGTTTTATTCGTGCCTCAGGCAGTTTTAGACAGCATATATCAATTTTCCAGAAACTTGTCAACCTCAGGAATGATTTAGTATGCTGTTAAACATAATAAAATCAATAGGAAAACAAATAGAATTTCCATGAGGAGCAGACGGTTGGAGAAGCTTGTCCATATGGCATATAGACATGCTGGAATTTGGGGCTTTGTGGGGTACTTGTGTTAGGAAAATTACATACCAAGTGAAGGTAATGCATAATTCAGGAGAACAAATAATCTAACAGCTTTGTGGTAGTGGTATTGAACTTGGTGTCTGTATTTATTTAACAACAATTACACTTAGAAACTCTATGCCTGGAAGCTATAAACCAAACATGAATCATATTTGCCTAATTTCAGAGCTTTATATAAGGAGCCTCACCCATTCTGAAGTAACTGCCGAGTTCTTGGTTCAGCTTGAACAGCACCTTTGCCTTTCTGTGGGTAATTTATGTAGCTACTTGGCTTTGCTTAAGGACATCTGTCTTCAAGACTATCAGTCCTGTAAAAAAGTGGGGGTAACCAGTTGGTTACACCAGTCCATGTTACTTTATGTCACTCCCTTTTGTTCAAGGTTTCCTAGAGAGCTATGAGGGAGTTGGTGTCTCTAGGTGTATGTAAAAGCTAGGCAAGTCAGTAATTCCACTCCTCCCCACCCGGTTTAGTGCCAAGCAGGCCTTAGCTTTCCTCATTGCATCCTTGCAGACTCTGACAACGTTCCTGTATTACTCCCAAGTGGCCAGTCCTTTTTTTCCATGTTCTGTAAACATCCTTCTTCCCTTTGAGCTTTTCCAGTAGCTCCTTGCTTATCCGTGCAGGTCTGTTGCCTCTTTTGCTTGTTTTCTTACTCATAGGGGTGCGCTGATCTTGAACTTGGAGGAAGTGCTGCTTGAATATTGACCAGCTCTCTCGGGCCCCCTACCTTCTAGAGCCCTAACCCGTGGGATTTGTCCAAGTAGTTCCTTGAAGAGGCCAATGTTAGCTCTCTTGAAGTCTGGATTCGTAATCCTACTGGTTGCTCTGTGTCCTCCACTCACAATTCTGAACTGTACCTACTTATGATCACTGCAATTGAGGCTGCCCCCAGCCTTCACATCCTCAACCAGTCCTTCTTTGTTTTTAGCATGAGGTCCAGCAGCACACCTCTCCTCATTGTCTCCTCAACCACCTGTGCCAAGAAGTTACCATCAATGTTCTGCAGGAACCTCCTGGATAGTGCACGCCAGGCTGTGTAGCCTTTACAGCAAATATCAGGGTGGTTGAAGTCCACCATGAGAACCAGGGCTTGAGATCATGAGGCAGCTTTCAGCTGATTCTAGAAAGCCTCAACTTTCTTATCCTGATCAGGTGGTCTGTAGTAACATGCACAACATGTTAGCCTGCCCCTTAATTCTTAACCATAAGCTCTCAACTCGCTCATCATCTGTCCCTAGGCAGATCTCCATACATTCCAGTTGCTCTCTCATATATAGAGCAACTCCACCACCTTGCCTTGCTGATCTGTCTTTCCTAAAAAGTATGTAGCCATCCATGACAGCATTCCAGTCATATGGACTACCCCACCATGTGTCTGTAATATCAGTGAGATCATGGCCTTGCAGCTGTACACAGTTCTAATTCATCCTATTTATTCCTCATGCTGCATGCATTGGTGTATGGGCATTTCAGAGGAGTCGAGTACCCAGGTTTCCTGGAGAGGTGCAAGAAGATACTCTGTACTCATACAGACCCTTGGTGTGGTTGACCTTCTGGTTCTCATCTTGCGAGGCAGCTAAGGAGTATTTGTCATCATTCTGATTGGCCTGGTGTATTCCCCAGCTGGATGTGATGGCATGGGCATTGCCATTTTGGACCCCACCCACCCATACCCCTCAATTTAAAGCCCACCTCACCAAGCTGGCCAGCCTGCTGCCAACAATTCCCTTTCCTCTTCTAGACAGGTGGATTCAGTCCCTCCCTAGCAGATGGTAGTCTGCAAAGAATGTCCCATTGTCATAAAAGCCAAAGCCCTTACAATAGCACCAGCCACGCAGCCCGGTGTTGATATGTGTTACCCACCTACTTCTGGCTGCCCCCCGGCCTCCAACTGGTAAAATGGAGGAAAAGATAAATTGGGCCCCACTATTTTTTGCTTGTATCCCCAGGGCTTCGTAGTCTTCCTTGATTCTATCCAAGTTCCGGGTTGCAGAGTCACTCATGCCCACATGAAAAAGCAACAGTGGATAGTAAGTAATCTGTGCTCTTGACAGGTTGAGGCACCCACTCGGCAACATCGTGGATCTCAGTTCCAGGAAGGCAGCAAACCTCTCGTGACTCCCTGTCAGGTTGGCAGAGGGGCGCCTCAGTGCCCTTTAACAGAGAGTTGCCCACCATGAGCACTCGCCGTTTCTTTTCGCGATATCCACTGTGTGCTACTGGTGCAGTTATTCCTTGTGGGTCTTGTTTGTGAGTGTCTACTGCTGCTAAAGCTCCTCATCTGTTTTTAGTTATGCTGGAGGGTGAACTGTGGTGGAGACCTGCTTTTGCAGGTCACCAGGGTCCAAGGTGCTTCATTCTCATGGTTGTCTGTTATGAGAACATGGTTCTGAATCCACCTATCTGTCGTGCTGGTTTGAGCCAGGATAGAACCAATTTTTTTTTAGTAATTTCACTTTTCACTTAAGTCTCTTCTAAGTAACTGCACTTGCTGAAATTAACTGTTTTTCAGTCAGTGTCTGCCTTTAGGATTGATAATGCTTGATGTTTATAGTTACTGCAGGAGAATGGTGTGCAGAACCAAGACCACAAAGGGGGAGCACCTGCACCCCTTCTGAGGGGAGGAGTGGACCGGGACAGGTGATCCAAAATTGACCAAAGTATTCCATCCCATAAGCATTATACTTGGTATAAATCTGAGGGATCACAAGGGTCAAGCCCCTCTTTGTCTATGGCTGCCTTTTCTGGGAGAGTCCCATCCATCTCATTGGTCATCCTGTGCCTGAGGCTGCTCCTCCACTTGCTGGGACTGCCGAGTTCTTGCTGGAGTTGTCATGCTCACAGTGTTGGCTCTCAGTCCTCATTGCTAGAAGCACTCAGCTCACAACTGCTGTCTGGAGCTGAGTATAACTTTGTGCCTTGTATTAGCATTGGGGATAATGTGAGAGTTATTGGGAAGGGAGCACAATATTGGTTTTGTGTATAGTTGTATATATTTCATTATTTTCTTTTCCGTCATTACTGTTTCATCAAAGCTGTGTAGTTTAGTTTCCAACCCATAAGTCTCTCTCCCTTACTTACTCTCCTTTTCTGTGAGGGGAGGGGGGTAATAGAAAGCATCTGTCATTTGTTTAATTGCTGACCCAGCATTAAACTGTGACACTATCTGTGCCTCAGCAACTGCACAGTCTGTTAACTGTTTCCTGTAACTCGGGCACCTAACGTAAGAGGTCATCAACCCATGCACACCTTGTGTAGGTGCTTACCTTTTCCCAGGAGAAGATTCTTCACCCTCCTTGCAGGCAAGTAGAATCTGTAAGTGCTTAGAAGTTTTTCTAATAAATCCTTGATTGAAGGATAAATCCTCATGAATCAATGCTCCAGAAAATTCACAAGTAACTGATATGTCTGCATTTCTTACAGCAAACCTCAGTGACTAGGTTTTAGAGAGCTTTGGTTGCTTGTTTCCAGTTGAGCCTCTAAACAGTCCCTTGAGTGGATGCTGTGACTATATGCTGGCTACAGGTACCAGCTGCCAGGAGTTGGAAAGTACTGCTTATTCAGAGGTGTCTCTAGGAGCTGACATCTAATCCATGCTGGAACTTTGACTTGGTTGGGTATATTTCCAGATGAACATAAGTAAGTCACTTGTGACAGGCAGACCTGCTCTCATAAAGCTTTTCTGCAACTGATGGCAATTTCCAGAGAGGTGGAGTTGAATAGCACATCATAAGAAGTCTACATATTGCACCATGGACTTTACTACAGCTTCTGCAACTTGGAGATCAACAGTCAAAATTCTTCAGTTTGGGAGGGACCAGTGCTGGACTATTGCTTCTATGTGAGCTTGTACAATTAACAGCTTGCTGCTGTTAATCAATCTGCTAGTTTTCATGCTGTTCTTATAGCTGTTAGGTCTCCCCTGGGCATCTTCTAGCTGCATCAAAAATCCTGAGATTCACCACTCTTTGGAAGTGAGAGAGGACTGGTAACCATGCCCAGAGTGGGATGTCTCTCATCCCATTGAGAATTTTATATCTAACCCAAAATTCAGGGTAAAGCGCTCAAATCTCACCTAACCCACTCTCTGTCCCTGACTAGGAGCTAACAAGCTTTTGAAATTGGACTGCTAACTCCTTGTTTCACTGGTTAGAGCTTTTACTTTATTTGGCTTCTTCTTGAATTGAAGAAGATTTAAGGCATGCTTAACACAACAGTCCAGTTAATATTATTTAAAACTTTTGTTTGTTTTGTCCCCCTCTCTTGTTCTTCTCCGCAAGGAGCAAAAAAAAAAAAATAAAAAGGAACACTTAGGAAACTGAGGAGCCACATTATTTATTTCTTAGCTTTATAAAATCTGGTTGCGTTCAAGCATTTACTTCTGGAGTTGTTTGTCTTCAACAAGTAATTAGGAGACCACCACCTCAGAAAAGTTAATCGAAGTGTTATTTTCTCCTTAGAGAAAACAGATCCATTTATCCTTTTACACTTGTGTGTTACTGAATGAAAAGTGTTTTCAGTATGCAATCAGCTAAGCTGGAGTTTGCATTCTCAGATCTCATCATCAGTTGTGTTTCTAGTAAAGACTATGCCTTTATTTGTGGTCAAGCAGTGAATTTTTTTGTGTGTGACTCACAATGAGGTATGTGGAAATAATGTCATGAGAAGAACTATTATGCTTGGGGGTCATTTACAAAGACTGAGTAGAAGTGAAATCTTAGGAAACTATTTTCACCTCAGAATTAAATGTGTGGAATAGCTTGGCAGAGAGCATAAACTGCCACATACCAGAGGCTGTATATTGGCACTGTGACTGCTCTTTTGTGTGGTGAGGAGAAAGAGGAGCAGGAAAGGGGAAATGGAAGGAAATGAAAGGATTTGGGGAAGAACATCCTGGAGATGTGAATGGTCTTATGGGAATTGAGTTAAGATGATGAAATGCAAATGATAGTAACATAAAGGTAATGTAGTAGTAATGGAATCTTGCCCTGGTTATCTCTTTACTCCCTATAACTCACATGAAAATAAAAAGAGTAATTATAAGTATTTTTTATAGCTAAAGGAAATAGCATATCACATATCAGTGCATATTGTCACTAAAGAGTAGTATGGAACTATTTGGCTTCAGGTGGGAGAAACACAAAGTATGTGCCCTTAATGGATTTGCTTCTCATTTCCCAGTGTTGCCGTTTCTAACTAGTTTATTACGAGTAGATCAGTCCTTGCTCATCAGCACTTTTGGCTGAGACTGCAGCTGTCACACATAGCTTATGTGTCATCCGTCGACACGGCGGGATGAGAGTGCTCCAGTACAATGGGCAATTGCAGCCACCAGAATTTTTATTCATTTATGCCTATTCATTTATGCCTATCCCCTTGAAAGACTAGAGTCTGTCATGGCTTTCTTTGATCCCTTGAAATTAGTGTTCTGCTGTCTTCAGTGCACTGGGGTAGATGTAGAGCCAATGAGAAGCTGAAAATAGCAGAAAATCCAACTATTTGTATACTGAGTAGAATTTTTTTCTAAGAGCACACAGCATCAGTGCTTTAAGATCTGCAATGGTGATTAACTTTTTTATGTGAGCACATGTTTGTTAGCCTCTAAAGAAATTAAGTCTTTGTTTACCTGAAAGACTGTCTCTTCTGGTGTGCTCCCACTTCTGAGATAGTTACTCAGTTTTAAATTTGACCGTGTTCTCAGGGTGTTGCCTCTTAGGGACTGTCTAGTTAGAATTGGTCCAACGTAGCCCAGGTATGTTAATCTTGTGGTTTTTTGGGACACACAAATGAGTGATAATCTAAGAGCTGAAAGAAGCATCTTCTGATGTTTGCTGTTGATAGATTTTTAGTTTATTGTGTGTGACAATCTTATATGGGCACTATTCGTGGAAGGGTGGGCAGGTGGTAAAGCTTATAAAACAAATAAAACCATTCAAAATTATATAAAAGGAAAATGTCTGCCTGGCAGTAGGAAATCCTTGACAGTTTCTGTCACAGTCTGTTTCCCACATTTTAGAGTATTCAATTTCTCACTTGGATCAAGTTGCAGTAGTGTGTTTCTTGGGCAACCAATGTCACTTTGCGTGCCTTCCATTGCTTGCAGACTTTGCTGGACCTGTGACAGTCTGGCCCTTTTTAGAGACCAGCAAAATGACGATAAAAAAATCCCACTTATGGGAGTGGAACTTTAGCTCATCTCCAAAACTAAGATTGCCCACAGTCAAAACCTTCTGAAATAATTCTGTTCCTTTTCCACTGGACAGAAGAGTGGCTTCCTCAAGTGTTTGCTAGTCTTTGAACAGAATATCACTGGTTTACCATTATTTCTCTATGCCAGTCTTTTTTTTTCTTTTTTTTTATTTTTTGTTTTGTTTTTTTTCCTGATGTTCTGCACTAAGTTATTTACTCACATGTAAACCAGAGCACTGCAGAGCTTTATATTGAAACATAAGAACAATTTCATTATTTCAGCATATGCACTATGTCTTTAAATGTAGCTCATATCTGGGTTTGTTATGAGAAATACTAGAATACTTTCCTAATAATCAAGGTGGCAGTTATGGTATTAACTGATTTGGTGGCTATCAAATCACAACCATGTGGGAAGGCTTAACTCTACAGATTGTGTCTCTGTTAAAGGAGAACTTCTTGCTATTGTATGATCTTTAAATGTGGAAAAAAATAGTAAAGGAAAGGTGCTTAAATTGATACATTAGGCACCTAAAAGTTGGGAAGTTTTTAAAGGTACCTTTTGGAGTGCCCATCCTCTGCAATGCATGGATTCCACAGAAGTGTTAAGTGATTACCTCATCTGAGGCAAGGCAATGGTGTAGTGCATGTCCATAGTATAATTATAAGAGCCACAGGATATGTATAAATGGTGTTGCCTACCTAGGCTCTGAGTTCGCAGCCTGAAGGAATGTCTTTCTTAAAAGACGTCTTAAAGATGTCTTTCTTAAACTTAGACTCCGTGTCAGTGCACTGGGATTTCCATTGTATCCAAAGAGGAGTGTGATTGTTCAGATGGGATTTACAATAAGGTGGTGTGTTTCAGTACAGGTGAAGCTGTGTTTCAGTAGTATCAGCTTCCTTGTCAAACCCACAGAAGCTAATGATGTGGGCTGTAAAAGTGGTGTTAATTACAACATTAATGGTGTTAGCCAGCATTTCAAGCTGAAGCTTTGCTGGTCATAATATAATGAGGGATCCTGGGCTTGGAGGCAGACTTTGTTAACTTTGCATTGCATGTAAGCAACTTCAGCATTGCAGGACCTCCTCTGTATCTTAATGATTACATTACAAAAGTACAATTGTCACTGAAAAATGAATGTCCAATATACTCATCACAGAACGAAAAGTTCCATTATTTCATTTGTGTTTGTAAACTATGTTCATAAACAAATCTGTTTTGTATATTTCCAGCTAATTACTGGCAAGATAGACGTAAATATGTCTAGGAATGGACATGCCATAAACAAACTATCCAGAGTTTTAAAGAAAAAGTATTTCAATGGTTTTAAAAATAGGATAGTTTCGGTCAGCAGATCTTCACTCTGCAGAGCAGCAGATCAACATGCCAGGGAATGCTTGTTCACATTTCATTTACTTGAGGGGGCAGGTTCATAGTTTTCAACTGGTGCAGAAAACAAAGGCAAGGTTTTCGGTTTTATTTTCCTGTAGCTAGAACTAATTATGAGAATTACTTATTTAAAGAGTTAATTAAATGAAGCTGCACCTTAGCAACATCTACTCCAGAGTCTCTGGGTGACTTTTCTAAATTTTTCTTTTATCCTTCCCATGGCTTTAGCATTTGTAAAATGCTGACGTTGAATACTTCTCCTAATAGCATCCTAAGGGTGCAAAGCTCAACTCACCAACAAAAATAAAAAGGAGGGGGGAAAAAGGACAAGAGACACAAGTGTACTGTATTATTTATGTGTGTGCAGTGTGCTACTGTATCCTGCAGAAACACCTGTTATTTTTTCATTCAAACTCAGCTAAACAGTGCTTCACTAAAATGATTATTGAAGGAGCTTATACCAAACAGAATAAGAAAACTTTAGGAAGTAAAATCTTATCAATGGAGCGGAGATTGACTGTTCATCACTCCTGGTATATATTGCTTTGTCTAACAACTCGCCCCAGCAGGCTTACAATTGTGCTCTCTCTGAAGACCCTCCCAGCTGCAAGACCTGATTGACAGAATATGTGGGCAGATGCGATTGCCAGACTCCAATAAAGACAGGGCCTTGGGAAAATCTAAGGCAATTATTGACGGGCAGCAATCCACTAATCAGACAATTTCAAAATTAATCCCACAGTCCCTTACTGTATTAGCTTTCTTCCTTGTTTGTATTTATACAGCAAATTCATGACTTCAGTGAATACTCTTCCTTCCAGCCCAATTATGCTTCTCTGAGGGTATTAAATTAAAAACAGAAGAAATATTGAAAATGGCTTGCAATTAGTTTTTTCAAAAGGTGGTATGACACTTGCAGGCTAGGGTTCTTAATATGCTGCTTGATAATAAAAGTAAACAGGATTTTTTTCCATCATGCAAGCAAGGCAAGTATTCCTAATATGTCTTGTTATGAAATGGCCTATATATAATGAGAGAAAAAAGTGATTTGATTTTGGAGTTTAATTATATTTTCATAAAATTCTCCTAGAGTAACTGACAAGTCCACAGTGTCTCCAAATAACATAAATGGATTTTGGTTTATGCATTTTGATTTATCTTTCCCTTGTTTTATTTTGATCACTTTATAATACAAAATTGCATTACATTTGATTGTAACTTGCCTTTTAAGTGAAGACTGATCCAAATAGAACATTTCTTTCATGTGGAAATGAAATACAGAATCACCCTCATGGTGTAACTCTTTAAACATGAGTCACTGCCTAGAGTGCTTGGTCGTGTACAGTGTATCTCATGCTTTTGAAATTTGGAATTCTGAGTACTTGCAGTAGCTGCAGAGTTGCTTCTGCAGTTCTGAACCGGAATCTAGAATTTCCTTTTTTATTATCAAAAAAGGGCAACCAAAGAGAGACATAGCTTTAAAGGCATTATTTTGCATCTTTGCACTGCAGATGGCTATTGCCTAGGATAGTAAGGGATACTGTGCATTCCTACTGTGTGCCACACATGGTAGGAAGCATACAATATTATTTTTTGCTTATTACTGATCAGTTTGCTTTTGTGTATAGAGGAATGAAAAAAAAGTAAATGAGCCAATCCACTTGGAAGTTGGTGCTCAGGGTACACATGGGTTGGAGAGGAGATGATGCAGTGCTAACTATAAAAAGTGCACGAAGTATTTCCTAGTTGAGAAATATGCAGGGCAGAGATCTGACTGAAGAGGCTTAGGCTCAAACACTTCCAGGTTAGCTTCAGTGGGTTCAGTCATTTTCTCAGAATCTCAGATTTTCATCTGTATACTACCTTAAATGGATGCTGTGGAAAAAAAAAAGTGATGTGAAACTTTTATTGGGTTTTATTAAAAGTATTGAATCCGTATAATTTTCCAGTAAAAAGGATAAGTAATTCTATACGTGACAGCAGAGCTGGTTAACTCTGATCTTTTTAAGTAAACATACATGGAGCTGGTGAAAATATAAACACACAACCTCGTCATCTACTTTGAACGAAAATATTTGCTGAACAGTGTCCAGTTCAGGCGTTTGTAGTCGTAAGTTGAGATTGATTCACAGGGATGGAGGACATATATGAGGCAAGGGTTATACTCCAAGTAAACTATTTTCTGATTATTCAAATAATTTCTCTAACGCACTTTCCAGAATTATGCAGTCATTTGTCATGGAAAAGAGCTAAGGTAATGCACTTTTATGGTCGGATGCATTTATGCAACAAGCCGAGACTAAGGACACACAGGTTCCTGTGCTTCCTTTATACCCCAGTGCCTAACATTGCACCTGCAACAATGCCAAGTTGCCTTTTCTAGTGCAAGCAAAATCCAGGATGGAGCTACTTGTTGGCCTTCATTTATATTACTTTGATTTATTGCAGAAGTTGTTAACACCCCATAGTTCTTTGAATAAAATAAAACAAGAAAACCTATAAGAATCAGCAACAACATAAGCCAGGGAGCCTTTCATCTTCATTATGAACTAATTGGGCGGTTGATTACCTAGAGATTAACACCTCCATATGTAACAAAATATGCATTCTATGAGTGGGAAGCTCTGTAAGGTAACAGCTCATGCAATTTGGCATATTTCAATCTAGCTCAGGAGGACAGAGCACGAAAAGTGGGAGGCTAGCAAACAAAAATGGTTATCCAGATTTCTGCCCACCCCCCCTTCATCAAGGTTTTGGGAGGATGTGCACCTAGACCAAACAGTCTAGAAGACATCTTTTAAAATCTATCAATTCAGCAAATAGATTTCACATTAAATTGTTTAAAAGTGCTTTAAAAATCACAGCATTTGTTAAGTAGTACTTGAAGAGGTGACATCACAGCTCAGTGATGCTAGCAGAGCTTTGCCCTTTAGCAAGGGGCTGAGCTTGGAGGTTTCAAAGCCTGAAATAATTTCATATATCTAAATAATACATTAGTAAATGAGGTCGTCTCTTCAATCCATATCTGCCTGGAGAGATCCTTCTTAGATATGGATACAGTTCACTTTCCCTGCTTGCACTGTAGTTCAGCCAGCTGATCATGCGACTAGTCCTGGGCATGCCTTTGTCCTCATTTTATATGTGCAGGTGGATTCAGACCACTGGCTTTACATACACCACCAGCTAGCGACAGCTTTTGACTAGGGTTGACCTGGTTTAAGTTAGAGCTGGTAACCAAAAAGTAAAAGTTGGCATTACCAAAGCCTGAAGTTATTTGTTGCCCTTTCGTGGTTGCTGTTTCTAAAGCAACAGCAATTAGGTTTGTGTGGCACAATAAACAAAAATAAAAAGAGTGTTCATGTGGATAATGTAAAGATTAAAGCTGCTGCACTCTCAGCTGCACACTGAATAGCTCGTGTTTTTATATGCTTTTAAATAGGAGAGCTGAGTAACATGACCCTCTAGTTGAAAGGATGCAGAATCGCTATACTCCCATCTGGATTATTACATTCAATTTAGGCCACATGAACTCCTGTGCTGAAGGTGTACATCTAAGAAAATGGTTGTGAATTGAGCGTGACTTGCATAAAAGAGCAAGTTACACCTATTCTTTCTTGAAAAGCATCTGCTTTTAGTTAAAATAACAGTTGGCTTGCCAGCCAGCTATGGGGCCCCCATCTTCTTTTCTGTATCACCCCAGATTCACATGCTTAATATACTAGTAATTTTATTATGGAGCTGTGGTCAAGACTCTGTGGCTAAGGTTGCAACCAGGTTCTTTTATAAGCTCTGTTTTTTGTCTGCCCCACTAGAGCTTTCACTAGGAAAATTGACTTGAAAGTTGGCAACATTCACTCTGCACTTCATATCCACATATTTACATTCTCAGGAATGTTTAATTGTCATGCTCCCTGCTTTACTGCTCTTTCAACTTTAATGTTAATTACTGGGCTCCACTTAAAGTTAAGACTTTCTTGGTGTCTTTTAATTATAATGAGGCCCTAGGCAGTTACTACGACCGCTATGTATTACACAGTTCTCGGTTGTGGCCCTCGGTTGCCTTGGTATGGCTTGTGCATAGACTGAAAGCTCTTTGGCATTTTGTTGCATTTGTTTGAGAATGTTGAGGGTCTCAGTCTGCAACTCAAAACTCTTCCTATCACTGAAGTAAAAATAAGTAGTAATACATGTTCAAACAATTCATAGGCACAACTTGTCTCCGGCTGAAGTTGATAGCAGAATTCCTGCTGACATCAACAGAAATGGGGTGCAACTGTGGCTCTCATTTTGTAAATGACTCTGGGTACTAACTCATCCTACCTTTTAAGCTAAACCAGTGATGTTTTCCAAGCATCGTTTCCTTATCATGGTAAAAATTGAAATCACCAGTTTTGGCAAGATACTGAAGTCTACACACTTGAGTGTAGGGAGTATGTGTGTAGCAGAGTCAATCACTTATAATTGGCAAAGTTTGCTTTGAAAATTATGCTGAATTTGAAGAAGTGTAATGCAAGTAGTTCCTTGTTTTCTCTTTTAATTTACTTTTCTCATCACTTTTTAAATGCAAAATGCAGCTTTGCTCACAGGAGCTAAGCAGTGGTAGAGGATTTGCAAGCAGCCAATTGACTCGGGCACCTTAATCTGTGTTCCAAAGTGAATTCAGATTAGAGCAAGGTGGCAAAGTCTCAATTTAAAATGCAGTAGCTGTTGTTATTCCATAGGAGGAAGACATTTTTCCTATTCAGTCTAGTCCAGTTTCATGCAATTTCCGAATAGTTATTACTGACTACATATAGGAAAGCTGTGAAGAGTCCTATATCCAAAAGTGACTTAACAGCATCCAGACATCTAAATAATTGACAATTTTGCACTCAGCACCCTCAGTGTATGATTCATTATTTTTAAATCAACCAGGATTTTCTAAATCTTCTACATTTTTTTTCAGTTTTACCTAGGTTCTATAAATACATAGGCTCTGCAGTCAAAGAGGTTTAAAATTGGTGAAAGAGCCAAAATTATCTGCAAGAAACAACTCCTTTGATATTTTCAAAAGAGATTTGATGAGGGTCACAAATTGACAACCAAAGGAAAACAGAAGAATATCTGCAGCTGGAAAAGAGAGAACCTAAGAGGGCTAAGAGGGTGATGGTGAAGATGGTAAGGGGAGGCAAGTCTAAAAGGAAGCATGGGGTGTGGAATGGGAGACAATTTCAGGCAAGGCCAGAATGTATAGACATGAAACCTCTGGGGAATGTTAGTTGGTCTGTAATAACTCATTTTGAAAAAAGTAAACTTTTTTTAAAAGTATGTGGATTCTTCTCCTCTTCTACTGAACAGTTTGATGTATTCATTATCCCTTTTGTGCAAATTTTTCAGACTTGCAATGCATTAGTTATTATTAATGTAAATTTCAGTATCCTTCCCACTAAAGTATAAATTCACATCTGCTTGGGGAAAACCTTGTCCATTCTTCTAGCAGAAGATTCTAGGTAGATTCTAGATAGACTCTTCTACCATATGATAGAAAAGTTGTGTCTGAAAAATCTGTGCAAAGTTGGTCATCTCAAAAGTGTAGCCCCGAATCCACCAGTAGTACCAGTCCAAAGAGGGATCTGTCTTACAGCACTGCGTATTCAAGGAACATATTGCAGATCTGAGATCAGAGTAACTGTAGCTTCTAGCTTTAAACAGGTCATGGTATTGTTACTGATGCAGCCACAAGCTCCATACCTGCCAGAGAAATTTTGGAAGTGCTTGGGCTGTAGTTGCAGCTGGAGGAATCCAGGAACCTCTCTTATGCAAGAAGGACTTGGAGGAGTACACAGAAATTGGGCCAATCCTACTTAAATGAGTATCGCTAAATACCGAAACTCTCTGGAAACTCCTTTTACAAATTTGGGATATTTCACTCTTCTGATCTGAGAGGAAATATGCATACTGTACTACTGCTAGCCTATTGATTGTACTGCTACATTCCCTGTCAAATTGTGCCTTGTTTTACTTAATGTGGGAATTCTTAACATGTTCTTTGACAGCAAAACCCTCTTCAAACCAAGAATCTGGGATATCTTTATTGTGTACCTACCAGCGAGAGTTGTCACTAGTCTATACTCTACAGAGGGGGCTTGAGCTAGACAAATCTCTCTTAAAATCAAGTATTTTAAGAGGCTGCATGGTAAAATCTACCTTGTTTGTTTATTTGTGTGTATTGCAGTTGTGAACTTAGTAATACATATATTAAAATTTATGTAATTTTGGGCTGTAGTTAATGTAGTATGATGCTGTTTACTAAATTCATGCAATATATCAGTTTAAAAAAATCACTCACATTATATATAACTGCTAATAAAATTAAATCCCTTAGCAGTCAAAGGAATTAGCCCATGTATGAGTGAAATACCAAGACAGGTCTTGTTATTTTTATGAAACTCTGAATAATATAAGTATCCAATTGATAAAATTTTATTAAAGCTGACAGCCCTTAAGTGATCTAAGTGGTAAATATTGAAATGAAGTTTCAACAACACTGCAGTACCAAGGGAGGCCTAAGGCAGTAATAAGCATTAAACAATGATTTAATGTCGTTCCTTGGGGGGAGGGATTGTTGTTTTAATGGAGAGCAAAAGCTCACTTCCTTCTAAATAATTAAACTGTGATTTGAGAAATTGATCTAAGGTAGTTGTAGTGGTTTGTTAAGTCCGAAAGAGATAAATGAAGGCAAAGTGTCCTGGGGCAAGGGGAAGTCAGGGGAGAGTAGTGAAGAGGTAGTTCTACAGGATAGATTCATGACAAGTGTCCCTCGGGAAGGGGGAAGCTGGCAATGAGCATATTTTATCTTTTATTTGTAATGTAAACAGACTTGTGCTGCCTGAGGCTGGGTAATAGCTAATGAGCAGGGGGTTTCCATGGGGTGCAGATTTTATTAGCACAGCTTATAAAAAACAAAGCTAAATTAAAAATGTGGTGTCTTCTAGATAATCCGATAATCAGTGATACTACAGGGAGAACCTCCACCTAAGCAGAGCAAGAGTATTAGCATATGCATGTAAAATTTCCAAACAATTTGTTCAGCGGTTGGTGTGAGCGGAATGGCTTTCCCATTTTCATAGCAGAAGACGGATTTCACAGAATAGGGCTGAGTATTTTGGGCTGGTTTAGGAATGCAGGAATGAAGGAATTTTGTAATGTGTTTCAAATGTGTCATTTGTGTATAAGCAGTGGGAGACTTGGCCAGAGAACTTCTCATCATATGTGCCTCTTGGGTGATTGTTACGAATGAGATGACAGCTGGGATGGTAGTAAAGATGGATATAAGTGGAAAAAGAGAGAGAGAAAAAACTTTGCCTAATTAGATAATTACTTAAGGTAATTTCCTTGGGGTTAATGTGATACACAATCCTGAATTGTTCTAGACTACCGATGTAGAGCTTCCAAAATTGTGGTGGATGGTTTCTAACTAACCTCCCATTTCAGTCCATATGCACGTAACAAGGTTTAGAAACATAATTAAATTGAGTTAAAATCCAAGAAATTAGAGAAATTCCCTCTACTTACTGGAAAAGGCTGTCTCTGTGCTCAATCCATGCCTTCAGGTGTAAATATAAATAGGCAGGGTACATGTTGTTGAGAATAATGTTGTATTTGTGCTGTAGTACATCAAAAGAGGAATGAGTTGAAATATCAAAAGCCCCTGAGAACACACACCATGGTCTAACAAAGTCCCCTGACTACCACTGCCAATGCCTCCATATTTCTCAGCAGCCAAGGCAATGCACAGAAGGCAAATTGAATGCAAAGCATGAATGGCAAAAGTCTTCTAGAACTTCAGTCTTATGATATCCATAGTTTCCAAGAATAAGAGAAAAGGGTATTCCAACAGCGTGGCTATCAGGAGATTCGGGACTTAATGAGCGAGGTCCACTGAAACAGGAAAAAATAACAGAAAATTTCCTGTATATCTCACTCCTGGCTGTAAGAGCTGGGGCTAGTAGTGTTGAAGCTAAGGTTGCAGAGGCAGAAATGTGTCTTTGACTCATCTGCTCCTCTCTGTGCAATGGGATTGAAAAAAAAGGGATTGAAACCATGCAAGCAAATAAACGTGTATGAAATTTTTTACTGGTTTGATTTTTCCAAGCAAACTGTTTTATGTTGTTCTATTTTGGATACATTTTACTGTAATTAAAGGAAAACCTCAGGACCACCCAGTGTTCAATCAACCTTATTGTTCCCTACTCCTCAGGCTAGCAGAGAGAAGACATTGTACAATGATCAAACAATCATTATTATTTACTAATGGTGTTCCATAAGTGCTAGGCAAGTTGCAAGTTCTAATCTACATAGTTTCTTAGGGTGCACTGAAGGGTGCACTCCAGCTGTTTGGGTGTTCACCTGTTCAATCTGATGACTGAAATCCATCATGTGCCTGCACTCGGCTTCTGTCAGAAGGAGTAAAAAGTGTGTAGAATGTTATGTTTTGGTGCATTCATGTCAGATTAGACTTGGTTTTTCATGTATATATTGTGATTTTTATTTCTATTGAAGAACACAAGATGAAAGAAATGTTTTGCTCTTGGAGCCAAAAGATGGTAAAACTAAGTCTCGGGAAATAGATTTATCCTTCCCATGGGAGTTCATTCCATGGGCTAAACCCATCCCTAAGAAGGTTTCTATCTCCTGAAGAGGCAAACTCTGCTTTATGAAGAGCTCCATTGTATGAGACAAGTGATACAAACCTGAGGTTTTTAGGAGACCCTTTGAGGAGATGAACTGGGAATTCCAAACTTAGAATCATAGCATCATAGAATGGTTTGGGTTGGAAGGGACCTTCAAGATCATCCAGTTCCAACCCCTCTGCCATGGGCAGGGACACCTTCCACCAGACCAAATTGCTCAAAACTCCATCCAACCTGGCCTTGAACACTGCCAGGGAGGGGCAGCCACAACTTCTCTGGGCAACCTGTGCCAGTGTCTCACCATCCTCACAGGAAATAATTTCTTCCTAATATCTAATCTAAATCTACCCTCTTTCAGCTTGAAAATGTTTCCTTTTGTCCTATTACTATACGCCCTTTTAAAAAGTCCCTCTCCAGCTTTCCTGTAGGCCCCTTCAGGTACTGGAAGACTTCTGCAGGGTCTCCTTGGAGCCTTTTCTTCTCCAGGCTGAACAACCCCAATTCTCCCAGCCTGTCTTCATAGGAGAGGTGCTCCAGACCCCTGATCATATTCGTGGCCCTCCTCTGGACTCACTCCAACAGATCCATGCCCTTCTTATGTTGGGGACTCCAGAGCTGGACACAGTACCCCATGTGGGGTCTCACAAGAATGGAGTAGAGGGAGAGAATCACCTACCTTGACCTGCTGGTCATGGTTCTTTTGATGCAGCCCTGGATACCATTGGCTTTCTGGGCTACAAGGGCACACTGCCAGCTCATGTTGAGTTTTTCATCAACAAACACCTCCAAGACCTTCTCCTCAGGGCTGTTCTATATCTATTCTCTGCCCAGACTGTATTTGTAATTGGGGTTGCCCTGTCCCATGTGCAGGTCCTTGCCCTTGGCCTTGTTGAACTTCATACAACAACCCACCTCTCAAACCTGTCAAGGTCCCTCTGGATGGCATCCCTTCCCTCCAGTGCATCAAACACCACACAGCTTGGTGTCGTCAGCAAACTTGCCAAGGGTGCACTTGATCCCACTGTTCATGTCTCTGACAAAGGTGTTGAAGAGAAACAGTCCCAATACCGACCCCTGAGGAATGCCGCTCATCACTGATCACCACTTGGACATCAAGCCAGTGACCACAACTCTTAGAGTGCCACCATCCAGCCAATTCCTTATCTACCAACTGGTCCATCCATCAAGTCCATGCCTCTCTAATTTGCATGAATGTGATTTGAGATCTGTGGAAAGTCAGGGTAGGGACCTGGGACAGGGCTGACATTCTTATGGTAATTCGTGTCAGTAAGGAGGTGTTAACACAGCATCATTGAGCTTGGAAGTAACCATCAAACATTGTCTAGTTCAATCTCCCTGATCAGAGAAGAAACACGTTCAGGGCCATGTATTTTAGTACTTAACATCAGCTAGAGTTTCTAAAGGTCTGAGTACTTCCTATGGAGGTATGTCAAGTGGCTCTAGTCCATACCTGAGGAAAGGATGGTGTATGTAAATGAAAGTTATCACTTGCCAGGATAGAGCAATAGGGTAATGATAGAAATGTTACCTGTTATTACATTCAGATTAATATCCATGTGAAAGATCAGAATATTTTTAAGACTTGGAACTAACAAAAAAAAAATACTTAAAAATTATTTCCTCTGCCATGAAGAAGTACTTCTGCCACCAGGCATTCACCTATGAGCTTGTCAATAGTAATGAATAGTAATGGTGACTGAATAATAATTACAACAACATAGGTAATCTTGATTTTGCTGGCATGTGAGTTTGTGTTGTCAGTTGAGCTGTTGTGGAGCAGGAAGAATTGGTCAAAACAAATAATTGAAGTGTTTTACTATTGAAAAAATATATTCTGATCTTCTTGAGAGCCAAGACGTTCATCTATTTCAGTAGACCAGTACTGTGCTGTGGATAGATTTGGAAGTGTGTCCAAAGTGAGACCCAAGATACCTACTCTATGGAGACCAGTATTTTACATTTGATCTTCTACAGAAGGATACAATCCAAATTCTTGGATATCACAACATGACATTTCATAATGTTCATTCAGAGAGAGTAATGCTCTGTTTTAGATGATCAGGTCGTGCACGTCACTAATAGGAAGATCAATAACATCTGATTATCTGCTTACTAGGTTGACGGTAAATAGTTCCATTCCTGCCCTTGCCCTGTGCTTCCTGAAGAACTATCCTGCAAGTCACTCATCTAACTAGGCTTCCATTTGCCATGTCTACAACAATAGTAAAAGCACTTCTTTCTTACTACTTTTCTCATCCAGCTACTTTGTTTAGATGATCAGCTCTTCAGTGCAGCAAGTGCCCTGTTAGCTGCATCTGAAATGGAGCCAAAATAAGAGCTTGAACATGAATGTGAAGAGCTTTGTCACTGTTGCCTTAAAACACGTTTTTGCCATGGTCAGGTTTCTTACAACAGCTTTTTTTGTGGCAAATATTGTTATGTTTTGACTTAAATATAGCAAAACCTTCAATATGACGGAATGGCAAAAAATGTCACAGTTCATCATACTACAAAGTATAAACAATCATCAAACAGGTGAAAAATACATTAAAGAAGAATAAAACTTCAAACAGGTTTTAAGTAGTTCACTTTTATGTTTTAATAGCTCTTTAGGAGCCTGTAAATAGAAAGTCAATTGGATTTCAGACTTGTTTCCATAGTTATATTACACACAGGGAGTATTCAATAAAACAAATCTTTTATTTAGTTCCTGACAGGTAATTAAAATGTGCCTCTGCATTTTCTTGTCTGTTAGAGGAGGAACTAATATCAAAGATTTCTAGAGTTTACAAGTATTCACAAATATACTGCAACTTAATTTTATCTTTTGGGCCGCAAACCTAGTGCTAACTGGAAGTCTTTAGTTAGTGGAAAATTTGAATCCTGTTTGGCATTCTAGCCCTAACATTTCTTTTTTCCTACAGAGCTTTGCTCTCAGCTTCAAAGATCCCAAGTCCCATTTACACATTTTTCAAATAAACTGTGGGGAAAGCCAAATATGTAGAAAAACAGCAACTCAAAACAGATCACGTTTAGGAAAAAAAAGATACTGTGTTAACATTCCTGAAAATATTAAGGGGAAGATGTTCTTGAGGGTTAAAGTGTCTGATATTTTTCTAAGTACTATTCCACAAAGGACCATTCAGTGCTGTGGTCTTAGTACTACATATATTTTTAGCAGTTTTAGAAGACAGCACCTGTGAATGTCAAAGAAAAGCTAGAGCAACATTTCTCTTTATTGCCGACATGCTTCCTGGATCAGTCTGGCTAAATCAGAAACTTTAGTCTTTGTATTTTTATAGAATTGTATGTGATGGCACCATGAGGTAGGATTTCACAGCTGGGGATTATATAAAGATTAAGCTGCCTTTTACCAGCCTTACATTTTTTTTCTGGTATATCATTGTAGTCTCTTGCCCTTAAAATGCTTTAGTACCCACGCATGGTGACCAGTAGACCTACCAGGATTAGAAATAACTGTATCAAACTCAAAATGCCTGAATTAGACAATATCTCACATTTACAGGAAACTGCCTCTGTGCTATTCCTTTTGTATCTCACAGATACATGAAGGAAGATTGCTTTGGGAAGAGCTTTATCAATTATATTGATTAAGAACATGTTTATGATATTTAAGGTTGCATTTGATAACTTTCCTCTCTGATGAATTTCTGACACCTGCCAGGTGATTTTGGCTACAATTGCCTGACTGCATCAATAACCAACTGCCTTGTTCTTCATGCAATGTTAAGCACTGGTTGTTCTCCCTATGTTTATATAAAACCCTATAACTTTTCTTTGATCAGGCATGCTTAAGGCAATATATAATTTTTCAGGTGTGTTGGGTGGATCCTCCTGTTAGCAACATGTCATATTCCACAGTTTTCGACCAGCTTGATATTGTTGGGGGATGTTGATGGGCACAGAGAGGACAGGCTCAGGGTACTTGAGTCATAAGAGGTGCTACAGGATAGAGTCAGAACAGGGCTTCCCAACCCAATATGGGAAGTCTATATGAAGGGACTGTTGCCTTCCAGATGGCCGTGTCTAAACAGAGGCAGCAGTGTCCAAAGGGAAGGATATCAACTACTCAAGGATTGCCAACTCGGGCTGTTGACTGTCACAGATCTGTTGAATAACATGACTAGTTACAGTTATTATTTTACACACAAATGCATCTCTGCCCCTTGCTGGGACTTGACATTCAACAATAGGCTTATGTTTTATGAGTATTAAAATATCATAGCTGTAGTACTTGTGCAATTTCTGGTATAACTCCCTCACCTTCACTTCTTTTATGTTGGAGTTAGAAGAACAATTGCAATGTTTATTGTCCTTTAAAAATGAGCTTGGAGAAATTATTCTAGAAGTGGTGTAATCTCAACAGAATGATAATATTTGCAGTATTGCTGATGGGCTCAGTTAGGCCAGTAAAATTCTAGAAAAAAAGCCTAAGCTGCAGGAATTTACAGGGATTTATGATTTCCTGGCATAACTGGGAGTAACTGTTTCCATGAAGTGCCATTTTATCAAAAAGAAAAATTAGAGAGTTGTGTAGCACAAGGTGTTTCTAAAGGTGTTTCCTATAGTCTTCATTTCTGGATTACTCTTGGCGCGATCTATTGTCAGGGCTAATCACACTGAGCAGTTCATCTGTTCATTACTCTATTATTATATTTACAGCATGAATAAATACAGCTCTTTTCATATTAAGCCTGATAGCTGCTTTAAACCTGTCTTTTATCTATTGCTCTTCCATTTCTAACCCACTTATTGCATTTGCAGATACTGCAACAAATTTATGTGTTTTATAAACCCAACAGAATGCTTTGTCTACTGATTGATGGAAAATCAGTTGTTCAGTTGCCAGGCAATGATTGATTTTCCAACACAGCTGCTCCAGCTGTGCTACAGATGCTATTTTTTCTCAGATATCATGGATGGTGCTGTAAGCTATTGAATATGATCCTTAATTGTACAGATCTCTGAGAAATCAGTCATTTCAGCAGTTAATGACCATTTGGTTACCATCTTCAGTGACACTTTGTTTTTATACCTAGTAAGTTTGCAATTAGCAGTGCCACTTGGAGGTTACTTTGGTGTACTTTGCAAGAAGCTGGTTTGAAATCTGTGACATAAGTAAATGCTTGCCAGAGAAAATTGCAGTTCATTACAAAATGCTGAAGCCAATAGCATGTGCTGATGACAGCAAGCCTTTTTTCCTAGAATGCATTTCAGGTTCCAGTATTTAATTTCAAACCTTGCTCAGCTGTATATGACTAATGAATAATAGAGGAAGGTATAACTCAACAGAAAATTTGTAGACCTTCTTTTGATCTGGGGAAGCAGACTTTGGTTGCTTGACATTCTTTTATATGACCTTCATAATTTAGTTGCAGGCTGTGATTTGGCTCTGCTATCCATTTTCACAGCAGCATAAAATATTAAAGTCAAGCAATATCAATAATTCATACTCTTATGGCATTGGGGATATCAATGAGAGGATCATTTGGATTTGCTAAAATTAAAAGTGCAACTCTGCTTAAGGTACAAATGTAAGTTTAAGGCTTTTAACTCTCATTATGAGAGAGGAAATTAAACTAAGTCTCATGTTTCATAGAAAGAGGAGCTGTAGTTGGTAGGTGTCCTACCATTTGTACATTAGCCTCCTATTCACAGCAGGGTAATGTGTCCAGTTGCTAAAATAGACAGACTTGTTGGCAGACTGCGTCCTTTTCCCCTACCTTCCTCAAGAAAAGCATTTCTCATAGCTTTCTCCCTGGTATGAAGTTTGAATGTTTTTAAAGAACGAGTTACTACTGGCATTGACAGTGTGACTAGTTGCAGGGCAGAGAGAACTGGAAACAGGGTATGGTCTGGCTTCTAAACCTGGTTTTGGCATAAAACACTCTGGATGTCCTGCCATCTCCTGCATTTAATTGGGTCCTCCTCAGGAAGAACAGTGTTTTTCAGTATCTAGTCCCTAGGCCTCTGATTTCAGTGGGCTGAAGCACTGAAGCACTATGAGTAGGAAATTAAAACACAATTCATTCCCACTCCAACTTGTAGAACACTCTATTTTCCTCGATGTTTTCTCTTTTAAAATTATCTTGATGTCTACTTTGTCTAGTCTTGTCTGCCACTAAACAAATTTCTAAATGGTATAAAATGGTAGATGACTTAATAGTCTGGTAGACTTCCATGCAATAATTTTTGAAATAGTAATTTATACTTGCCCTGTGTGTAAGACAATATCCTCATGCACATCCATCTCTTCAAAACTGATATTGTTTCAAAATAGCAGTAAAAAGTCCCTCCCCTTTTCAGTTGTAATTGATACTTTTTAAAGTCAGAGTACTAGAGACATTTTAGAATAAATTTATGCTTTCCTTCCATAAGTTTTTCCTAGTTCCTTCTCCTTCAAGAGGAAAGGAGATACAAGGGTTGCTTCTGCTTCTTTTCCATTGGTAAATTGCTCAGCTTTTCAACAAAGACCCATCTAGCAAATGTAGGATGCAATTATAGAAGGAGTCTCAAATCAAATTCCTGTTGGAGTTACTAGTTTTTACTTAAGCAAGAACAAACTTCCCTCTAAATTAAATACCTCCCTCTTTCCATCTAACTAGTATGGAGTGGCTCTGTCATTTGAGCACTTCTGTTACAGTCAGGTAGGCTGCACGCTGTACTTGCTGCACAAGAAACTAGAAAAGATGTGACTTCCAATTGTGGTTCTGTGATGATATCTGGGTAAACACTGAAAAAAAGATGAACCCGAGTTCTGGGTTGTCTTCACATAGGTCCATGCATGCTCATGCCAGGAATACAACAGGAGGATTCACCTTTTAAATTCTGGCTTATTTCAGAAATATGGGCGAGCTGTAGGAATCAGGCTGGAAGAAAGCGGCTTCGGCAGTCACGGAGCAACCAAACAGCTCGGTTCTTATGGCCCAGAGGAGAACCTGGAGATAAGTGATGTTAGCACTTCCATTCAGTATTGATGTTGCAAGGAAAGAAGGTAAAATGAGATCCTTTCCATTGCTATGTGTCCTGCCAGTACATGAAAGGCATTGCAAACTGCAGATAAGCACTATGTCAGGGATATTTTGACTTCTTCAGCTAAACCTGTGGATTAATTTAGGTTGCTTAGGGGAAAGCAGGTTGTTGTAAGACAAATCTTTGTCTTCCTGAGTCCTTGACTCATTTTTGCCCCGGTGTAAGTCTTCCCTAAACATCTCTGCGATTTTGCTGTGAGTGAGGACTTTCAGAACTAACCCTCCAGTCATATTTGTTTTCTTTTCGGTAGAAGTGCTGCTCTTGCTTATTTGTGAGCAGGTTGCAAAGGGCTGCTTTCTGACAATAGGAGAAGAGGTAGTCACTATCATCGCCTGATCTGCAGAAATGCATAAGACAGGTCATCATACAACTTCACTTAATCTCCCATACCTAGTCTGAAATCTTATTGTGCCTGTGTCTGGTGAATTAAATAACCCTCTACTTTCATGCATCTACTGCCCCTGGAAGCACTTACAAGCCGTGACTGAGTTCTCTCTTGACCTCTGCAGATAGTCTGGCTCAATAGAGATATGTCAGGCTACAGTTCTGAGGTGGATGTGGTACTCTTAGGACTTATCTTCTGAACCATTTCTCATCTTCGTCTTCTTCTCAAATTTTATCTATTAAGACATTCTTGGAATGTTTTTAGTAGCCATTTCCTATTCTTTGCTATCTTTTTAAGTAATGAGGACATCATAATTGTAAACATATTTCAGTATAGATTTTGCTATAAACAGTGGAAAGGAAGCCATTGCTATTCCTCCTGGATGCTCTTTTTCCTTTGACCGAGATTTACTTCCTTGCTTAGTTACATACACTGATACTCGGTTCTCTTTGTCCCCCTTTTTGATCTTTTCCAACTCACCATCCTCCTTATCTTGATCAAGTATGAAACATTTAGTACTTTAGCCTGAGTTACATAGTTGTGATGAAGCCATTCTGAGATTCTATATTTGTTAGAAATAAAATGATTTTGCTCCCTTTTTATTAGGCAATTCAGATTACATTGTGTGAGAGACCTATAATTACCTTCATTTACCACTGCAGCAACTCTATGTTGAACCTTTTAAGAATCACAGTGATTGTAGAAATAAATGTCACATAGCTCATAAAAGAACTTGAACTTCAACTATTTGTGTGTGTTCCTTTTATTTTCAGAAAGGATTTCACTTTCTGCTTTTAAATTAAACTACAAATCCCAAACATGACACAGAGTTTTTTCCTTTTTTCCCCCCACCAGAACAAGCAGAGGATTCAAGCTACCTCCAGCTCCCACCCCTCCTCCTATTCCTTTCGGGATTTGTAACATTGGTGATATGTGGTGACTGCTAAGGAAATTGCCCTAAGTGATATTGGAGTAATTCCCCTTCATTTTAGTAATAAAGTTTGCATATGTTTTATGAGAAATAGCACCCCTGCAGTACAGAGAGCTACTGTGATCCATCACTTTAAATCAAGAAATTGTTTGACACGTTTATTTCCTGAACAGGAAGTGTTCTGTCAGATCGGTTGGAAGCCCTGAAATCTGTACGCATTAAGATGAAAGTCAAAATAACAGATGCTATTATTTTACTGGGACAATTCCTTTTTCATAGAGAACCCAATCTATCAATGGGATGCTGAAGTATCTCTTTCTTCTCTTTCAAAGTGTATATGTCTGAAGAAATCTATTAAAATAGGGGTAGGGATTGTAGTTAGTCACTTTCAGAGGACTATATACCTGATAAATTAAGTGGTAAAATCTGATCCAAAATAGAAATATATTTAAAATATATCATATATAAAAGTGTTTTTAGCAGGAAAAAAAGTGAGAAAATTTCCCATGTTGTTTTAATCAGAGAGTTGTAAACTATATTTTGCAAGTTTAATACCAATCATAGTTGACTCATAAATGTATACACAGCAAACCCAAAAATGAACAGTTTGAAAAACACTGGTAAGCTGGGAGGTAACAAGAATGGCCAGTTGCACTTCCCTCGAAAGCATCAGTTGCACGATAAATGTTCTGTCTAGATTGCAGGTATAGAAGGGATTTCCAGCCCGGTTGCTAATTGTATGTGTGTTAAAGCTAACTGAATATTCTCAGGTTGGTCAACTTCAGCTTAAACATTACTAATATAAAAACAATGCTGGCGATGTATAAGCCTTGCATGCCAGCTGTGTTTTTATTGGCCGTCTGCAACTTCAAAGGCTTTCCTGCTCTAAAGCCCAGGCAGGTATCGTGGGCTGTCCTCAAATCTGCCTTTGCTGGCTTATTAATTCTCAACATGGCTTTACCTACAAGTCAGTGGATTTGTTTTCAGTGTGAAATTACCTTGAAATCATGTTCTTACTGACCTGCTTAAGATTTTAAAAAATTTTATCGTTAATAAATATGCATCGCTGTTTTCCCCTTCTTTGATTCTGTCTGTTATTTCACCTGTCAGAGATAGCTGTTTAAGTAACAGATGCTTGAAATATTTTGACAGGGTGTTTGTTTCTGTTTCCAGCATAAAACTCATGTGATGACAAGCAGACAGTAAAAAGAGATTTGCCCCAAATGTGCTAGAGCCCTGTTTTTCCTCTTCCCTCTCCCACTTGAAAATTAGCTTTAGTGTTATTACTTCAGCACGTGCCTTGCTGAAAAAAAATCCCTTCCTGGCCAATACCAGGGAATCCTGATCTTCCTTCTTTTTGAGCAGTAGAGGGGGAATCCCTGAGATATCTACTATACTCCTGAAAGTCAAGCACTGCAGGTATGTCTTCAAATTGATTCAAAGAGTACATATTCAGAGTTGTCTGTGTGTATGAAATGCAAAGTAATTGAAACATAACAATGCTTAAATTTGCCCTGTCTTGGTTCTGGTGTTAGATATTCAGAAGAATGACTCTTATTTCAGGCAACTGTACTAAATTCCAGTAGTTTAGTTTAGATGAAAATCTAATATTCTGCTGGTGCTATTGTTAAATAAGCCTATATTAATTACCATATAAGATGAACTCACTGCATTTTCAAGTTGTCATTTAGAAATATGCATTACTTTTGTCTTTATAGTATCTTTGCCTGCACTACAAACATTTTATTAAAAAACTTACTTCAGCGAAGCTCCTTATGGCCAATAGTACCTCAAGATCAGACTTTATACATTTAATCATGTATAAGCATCTGCAATGCTTTGGAGCATTCTAGCTTGTTCATACCATGCAGCAGAACAGGGTTTAGTGATGCCCCAAGGAGCAGCACTCAGGAACCAGATGGAAAATTGCCCCATGTGTCTCAATTAAATAATCCCTCCATTTTCATACAGTAAGACAAGTGCTGTTATGTAGTCTTAGCACCAAAACTTTATTTGCAGTACTGTGGATACACCCATATGGGCAGATGGTACCTGAAACATTACACGGATGTGTAATTCTGCCCCTCAGACCGCAAGCTCTCTGTAGTAAGGCCTGTCCCTTTTTATGTCAAAGCAGCAGCTAGTCAAATGAGGTCCTGATCTGGGATGAGGGCTTTAGATATTCTTATAAAACAGTGTAGTAAAGACCAGGTTGTTGAAACTGAAAAATACATTAAGTATCCAACTGAATTTCCTCACTGTTCCCTATTCTTACAAATAAAAACTTGGCACAGCAGCAGCGTGTCTGCTTTTCTGAAGTTCTTGTCTTAAAGTCTTGGGATTAAAGCATAAGCGATGAAGGCTTACATGACTACAAAGAACATCTTTACTATATGTTTTCAGATGAACCATTCCCTGCTTGATTAAGTGTCGGCACTGTAGCTGGACTGCAAGATGCTGAAATTCATTTCAGCCCCAATATGTTTAATGTTCATTTTCAGGCATAAGCCTGCGGATAAAATCAGTTCAAAATCCATAAGTCAGCATGGCAGAGAGATTTCAGGGCAGCCTACCTGTCTGAGCATTAGCGGAGGAAAAGCCCTTTGAAGTCACAGACGGCCAATAAAATTGCAGCTGGCATGCAAACTTTAAATGGCTCCAGCACTGAGCTTTTACATTGCTGTTACTTCAGTGAAGGCTGAGAATTTTCAGAAAGTGCCTCTGAACACCCATCCACAGTAAACTGGTGTATCTACAGTGTGACCAAACTCCTAATTTCCTTGTCATTAAAAACAAATTGTGAGTAGCTCTTACGAAGGCTCTGGGCTGCTATCCTGCCCTGGGGTGGGGACGTCGAGATCCTGCAGTGGTTCATGGTTCCCTCTCTGCATACCCCTCTCTGCCCAAGGCTAGGCAGTCCCTCAGGAAGGGCCAGGTGAAACTTCTGCTGACATCTCAGAAGTGGGGACATGCATCTCACAGGCTGATACAAAGGCTATGCGAGTACTTTGTTTTCTTGCGTTTGGAAGTCACACGAGGGTTCCCTTTCTGCAGCGTGGCTCTGTGGAGGCGACATGGCACGAAAAGTCAGGAGTGAGGTGAGCTCTTCTTCCCCTGGCCTGAGGTGGGAACTGGAGGAGTTGGTGCACTTTGTCTCTGCTTTGACCCCTTGGTGGATGCAGGCTCTTCCCTTGTAAAGCCCCTAGCACAATGATACAGGGGTTTCTGAGCTTGCTGGCACAGCTGGAATACAAAGATTTATGAATGAAGTTGGGATGGCTGGCTATCAAATAAAATTTAATATAGCCTTCAGCTTTCTGAATTGTCCACGTTTATTGATTCTTGAACAAAAAAAAAATATTTAGGACAGACACATTAGGTACCTTAAGAATTTAGTTAATTTTGCTTTTCCACATGATAGAATGTGATGTGTCTATTCCTAATCCTAGAAAGTCTCTAAATGCTCTTTTTCTGGCTTATAAAGATATTCTAGGGAATCTTGAGTGGCCTTCTTTTTCCTGTGGACAGTTTCAAAGGTGGAAGATTGGGGGGAGTAGGCAAGACTGGGGACATAAAGCTGTTCTTTTGTTGTAACAGGATCATGGTATGGAAATAGTTGACAACCACTGCAATTGGATTTTACAGGGAAATTTGAATTGTCACACTGAAAAAAAAAACATTTTTATCATTCATAAGTCCTGAAATAACATGTCATGTGTGTAAGCACTGAGCATTGCCTGTGCTTGGCCTCAGGTTAAGCTAATTTGGAGGAATGACAGATAAAATTTTATTGCTGGCATTTTTACTTTTTTTAAAATGACAGCTGTTAGCAGCTGCTTGGTGGTTTGGAGTGTTAGAAATGGCCCAAGCACAGTTAGACCAGTGAACAGGTAAAGCCAGAGTCCAAGATGCATGGGGTTTTGTCATTTCTTCACTGAATAGCCCCATACACGTGTAGGTGGGTAGTATAGCCAGTTTATTTCCAGGTAGTTTATGCTTTTATCCAATTATAGAGCACATAATCAAAAGCTGTTCTTCAAAATGTTTGCATGTAATGCCGTCTGAGAAAGAAAGCCGTAGCTGCTTCTGTGCCTCACAAATGAGACCAGCTTCAGTTTAGCACAATATTTTCATTCTAGTGGGAAAAGTCTCTTTACCCTGCGTTAAACCTTCACCTGATTAGGTTCTAGTTTTGAGTAGAATGAAGAAATAGAAAAAAATCAAGCATTGCTATTTACAGACTGTATGCTTTGCTAGCCTGATAAAAACTTGCTGTTCTAAATAAATGCATCAAATGTTCATTGGATTAGGAGTGTAGAAAAGCAACCGTGTTCAAATCTTAAACACATCATAATTTTAAGTGTCCACAAGTGTTTAAAAAGTGTTGGTAGGAATGAGCACATATATCCATTCACTAGTTAAATATCATAACCTGTTTCTTTTCTAAACACATGCGCAAGGGAACAGAACACATTTAAAATGTTAAACACATTGACATGTTTACAATGTGTTGCAAGAAAGTGTTTAACTTCTTGTGCTCCAAAGCTAAACACTTTGGAATTAGAGGGTTTACTAATTCTGCATTTATTCAATATGACTATCACTTACTGACACTTATTGGATAAAGTTTGAATGGATTTAGAGAAGATTAAAAAAATGAATCAGAGAGGGAGGAACACTTTGGCTTTGGAACCATAAGGGAAAAAGATGTGAGTTAATAGTCTATGGTGTTTTGTGGTTTATGTATATGTCCCATTGAGCAAATAATTAAAAAAAAATTGACCCCAGATTTATGAACTGTCCCGTATCTGGTTCATGTAAATACTAGTACTGTTCATTAGTTCAAATTAGAGGTCAAATTAGAATTCATTTACAAGGTGCATTTAAAATAAACCTTTAGAAATAAAATCGAGTTTTAAGTAAAATGCTATCTCATTGGCTTCCCAGGTCACAAAATTAACCCTAGGGATCCTGGATCAGTAGAGTCAGTGTGGCAGTCCAGCAAGGGCAGGGTGAAGAGGTAACACTGCTAATCTTTTCAGGTGGGATTTTTAAAAGTGCGCTGTTCTGGCCTAGTTTTCTTTTTTGTTGACCTAGTTCTGAGGCTTTCTATAGTTTTAACTTACAATTACCATGGAGCCAAAGACATGCTCAGTGCTTTATCTCAATCTGATTTGCAAGGAAGTTGATGGGGGAGGCTAGACTTAAGCCCATTTGGTGAGGGAGATGCGCTCTGCCATTTCTGGTGCAAGCGCCTTGAAGCCTGGCGCAATGACGTGCAGGAGCAGAAGCTGCAGACCAGTGATTTGTCAGACCTCAGACACAGGCCAAAGGGTTCTGCTGCGCTGCAGGATTACCTGCACTGACTCCAGATGTAAAATGAACTAACAAAATACCTGACTGAAAGCATGGAGCTCTTAAAATCCATCAGAAATTGAAACTCTCCAGAAATGTGGAGGCAGCTTAAAACAACACTTCACTGGAGCTTTAGGCAGCAGGTGCCCTGGTGAGGGAAAACAATTAGAAGATGGCTTTGCTGCTGACATTGCTTCTCATCTTTTTCACAGGTTTAACTTAGGCAGAGAAGGCTAACTATTCCTCTGTGTAACACGCATTTGGGAACTACTGCATTCCACAGCACCCCTCCTCCCAGTCTGTGAATGATGTGTTTTAAATGGAGATTATGAAAACAAAAGTGAAAAACCAGTGTAACTGATCTAAGGTTAAGAGCTACAGTTGGGAAGTTAAGGCTACATTTATACTGAGTGATGGATGCTCTCTCATGTCCAGCTGTAATGCCTGGTTTTCTTCCCATAGGTACAGTGTGTGTCTTTGGTAAGACATGAGGTAACTGTGGGTGTAATAGTAAATCTTAGTATTATGAAAGGATACCTGAGGTGAAAATTCATGGGTTCCAAAAGCAGTGGAAAACAATGGATATCAGAATAAGTGTAGCATGGTGAGTGGCTGATGACAAAATTCTTCCGATACCGAAGGAGCTCATTATAGGCGCAACGGGCAGTGTTGCAGCAAAAAAAAGAGACTTCCGTCTGAGAGTAAATGAACATTTTAAATTTTCTGTTGGATACAGGTATGTGAGTCAAGATCGCACTTGTGTAATACCAGAAGAAAGCTACAGCACTTTTGGTTAAGAGGAAAGCTAATCTCGCATGGCAGTCCTGTTCAGGAAATGAAATCTAGGGGTAAATAGCAACTTTGAAAATTGAAGTTTATAAAAAGAGAGGGAGGGAAATATATTAGTTGTTGGAAGTATGTCCAGACTTTTGTTTCATGGAGAGGTTACCATCAGTGCAGTAATAGGGAATATGATTTTCTCACCTGCCCTCTGGATTGTGCTGGGAACTGAGATACTGAGATACCCGAGATATGTGGAGGTTTCTTTTTCTTTATAAAAGAGAGAACACTGAGATCTACCTGATGATAATATGACCTGGGTATTTAAAATAAGAAGGGCAATATCTATAGTAAACATGTACCTAAATTAGCTGTGAATGCCTTTAAATATTGTCGTTGAAATTGGGTACTAGATGGGTATGAATCACTAGAAAAAACAATGGTGAAAATACTCATGTACATTATGTTTGCTCACACAAATTTGTGTCACCTCTTTTGTTCACAGAGATGTGGAGATGTTTTTAGCTACACAGGTATAATTTACACACTGAATAACAAATCTGGGAGAGTTTTGATGTTACAGAAGATTTGTGCTAGATAAACTCTACACGTGTATACAAGCAAATATCTGCCACTTCTAGTTCAGCTTCAGGTTAAATAAGAACTGATGTTGCATCTGCAGAGGATGGGACTTTCAAATTTTCAGTCCAATCAGAAATTTTAGCAGGCTGTAGGCCAGATAGCATGCTACTGGACCCTGTTAGAGACTGAAGGGAGAAATCCTAGCTGTTGTTGGAATTTTGCTTAAGGGCAGCACGATCACTATCGTGATTGCTAAGGTGTTACAGGAAAATGTATAGGAAAAGACACATGCAGGTCATTTAGGGACTGGAAAACCTCAGAGAAAGGCCAGAAATGCTTTTTACTGGCGTCAAATAACAGTTACTTTGAGGAAGTTGTTCAGGCCTGTCTCTGGTGCCAGAAATATAAACCAAGTGAAGTGGTCTATGTTGAAGTTACAGGAAAAACTGGCTACTGAAGCAAAGTAGGTGGGTTTGTTTGCCTTGGCTAAGAGAAGCTACATATGTGTTCTAGAATATATTTCTGCTTTTTATGTGATGACTTTACTAGAAGATGCATCAGAGCAAAAGACTGTGTTACATGGGGTTTTTTTTGTTGGATAAAGTAGGTATAGCATGATCTGACTGACCCCTGGTTTGACTATCATTTAAGTGCAACCACAACTCCACATTATACACAGTCTCCAGGCTGGCACAAGTAGGTGACAAAAGAATAAAGCATCTACTGAAAAGGATTGCAGGGTCAGATTCTGGCAGATATTAGCATAGCAGAAGGGCAGAGTGGAGCCAGTGAAGGATGGGGTTGTCTCCACTGACATAAAATAAGACTGCATGAAGCACCAGAAGCAAATGGTATCATCACCAGAGGTTTGCAAAGTGTATACAGAGTCAATGTGACAAAACAAAAACTTGTGATTTGAGACCTCTGAATCAACACCTCTGTGTTGAAAAGAAATGCCCACTATGTCTAATATTTCATATTCAGCATGATGACAGTAGGCAGGGATGTCTATTTAGGCTGACACATTCAGAAGTGGGAATGGGCAAACACTCTTTCTGGCATGCAGAAGGAGGAAAGCAAGGATGAGTGCAGTAGGATCAAGCAGCTGACCAGGAGGTTGCCTGACCCAGGCCAAACAAATGCACACTGATTTTACAAGGAAGCTATGAGTTATGGTATGTGTGTTGCGTGTTTTGTGTGTTCACCTTGTCCTCAACAGCAGAAATTTGGACATGAAATAGGAGAGACTTCTCTCAGACTCCTGAGCTTGCACTGTTTTCTGTGCAGCTCGATGTTTATGTCTTAGGGAAAGCAGCTAGAACAGAAACCTAGCACTTACCTAGCACAGCCTGCTGCTGCTTCTTGCAGCTTGTGGCTTCCAGCCACTTGTTCTGATGTCTCTTTCTCTAAGACCTCTTTCCACAGAAGGCAGATCATTAGTGATTGCTATTCTGCTGAGCCTTAGGCCTCTGAGTGTTTTAAGGTCAATTCATTATTTCACTAGAGTATCCTCTTGTTAATGACAGTGCCCAGATAGTCCTGATGTCTCTGGATACACTTATCTGATTAGTCTCATATTTTTTTACTCAGGGTGCTCACTGATGCTGAAAAATAGTTGGTCAGGCCTCATCTTTTCATCCTGCAAGAGGTTGCCTTGGATTTGCTGCTGAAACATGTCCCTGGGTGCTTGGCAGCTGGGAGTCGCTCTGACATGCAGTCCAAGGCTCTGGTAGCACCACAAACCCTATGTTTTTTCATCATATTCCATTCAGGTATTTTTGTTGGCACATAAGTGACAACAGGTGCAAATTAATATAAAGAAGCATATGGGAAATTTCTGGTTCAGTGGAAGGTTTTCTTGCAGAAAATGTGTCAGTGACAGTGCTAATTAAGATGTTACTCTCATCTCATGCACTGTTTGCCTGTATAATGAGTATGAAGGTAACTTTAGCATCTAAACATATGGGCATAAGTATAGGAAGTGAGGAGATAACATGTATCGATACAGAATGATATAGATGATCCTTAAAGCCAGTGGGGACGGCTGACCTGCTGGCTGCCAGCACGATCTATTTTTGAGGAAGCAATGGAGTTAGGACTTTTTTCATTCTCAGTAAAATTAAGACACTGTTGGAAATGGAAACACTTTTGTTATAGGATTATGAGAATCATTAATTTCCTGAGTTTCATGATTTTTCTGAAGCTGCGCATGATCTTTCTGTGGGGAAGGGCATTTGTGTGAGTGAATAGGGGAATGGAAAAAAGAATGACAACTGGAAGTGAATTCCTCAGAGGAATGTGAGGAGTCAGCCATAAAATTGTATTTCCCCTCAAGACCATAGGCTAGGTCTAGAGAAGGTTATAAGATTGGTCCCAGATCACACACACAGTGTGACGTGGATCAGGCTGAAGAGTGGAGTGGCATTCATTGAAGCCTTAAAGCTGGGGGGAAATCCCATTGTAACCAAACTGGAAGTGCATGGACAATGAGAACAAAGATGGTTAAAGAGTATCTAAATGAAATTTACTTTTTCTTAAGGCATTTTTAATCCTCAGAGACTGTTTCTGCACTTGTATTTCTGTTGGAAAAAACCTAGAAGAAGAAAAAAATATTTTTTTTTACACTTACCATATTGGAAAAAAATTTGCTACATCAGAAAGGAGAGAAAGAAACAGAAAAGAAATTTTTAAATAAAATAATTTTTGAAGTTTTTAAAGATAAGGCCAAGAAATGCCTTTTGGAGTTTGGTATAAGAAAATTTGGCTGAATTCCTGTCCTTCTTTTTCTAGTCTTCAGTCACTGCTTTTGAGTGTCTGTCACCCTTTTGGTCAGTCAAATGATCCGGATAACTTGGTTAAACCGTCATGTGTTCATCATAATTTCTTTATAGTATGTATTTTCTGTTGTCCACGTACTAAAACAATAGAGATTTTATATTTGTTACTGGTTTATTGATGACAATTTGAATATCATTCATGTTAGCATAGATTTCTGTTGAACCAGTAAATTGTAGATCCTCATCAACAACTTTCTGAAATGTCTCTACATAGCTCTTTACCATGTAGCCCACTGATCATGCGCAGTGCTAATGAGAATGTTTGTGATACAGATTCAAATGCTTTGCAAAAGTTTAGAAATATTATTTTTTGGTTAGAATGTTATTTTTTATCAATCACATTCATAATGTTAATGAAAAAAATGAAAACAGACTTCTTGTACAGGCTTTATTTATCTATATTACCTAGGCCTGCTGTCTTGCTTGTTTAATATCAACATTATACTAGTATTTCTGACCTGCAACTTTCCTAGTGCTGCAAAATCTGGTCCACTTTTAAAAGGTGCAGTTTGTTCAAGACAGCAGATTTTATTTTTTTTTCTAGCTGATGTTTAATTTTGTTATTTGCTGTCACAGAGCCATATCCCTCATCTACCTGTTAAATCCATGTTTGGTTAACCACCTACCTGAGCAGTATTTTATCATCCTTGTGTGTATATCAATATTCTTTTCAAGTATTAAAGCAGAAAAACTAACAAATACTTCTGCTTTTTTAACAGTATCAACACACTTTTTCTTTCACATAAAGGACAAGGACATGCTGAGACTAATTTTTTGTTTCCAAACACAAAAACTCTCATTTTATTTTCTCTCTGAAATCTCAGTCCTGTGTTTCTCCCAAAGTCTTTGTTTTCTCTTATCTAATTTTTATTTTCATAACTTTGAATTGTTATCAATTACTATCTCTTCTTCCTTGATATCATTTATTATCTATATATTTTTAATTAATTACCTTTGGTTTACTGCTGACTTGTCAGTTTGGTGTCTCTTTGGCTGAAGTTGTTCTCTCTCCAGAACGAATAACAGCCCTTGGGTCATTTAGTAAGCTCTACCTGAAGCAGTCTCAAACTCCTTTAGATGTTGGTTTAAATGGAAGCAAGTCTGGACTCAGCTGTGTCTCTCTATATTTTACCCTCATGGCTGTTTTATTTCTGAGCACAGAAGTGGCACCTTTGCCATCACTGCCCATTCACAAGGGATGAGAGAGGAGTAGAAAAGGACAAAGCAGGATATGAAAGGGAGACATAGGAAACTTGAACTCACTTCCTCTCTACTTCAGGCATTCTATGATACATGGGCAAGTAACATTGACCCTCTGTGCCTTCCTTCCTGTGGGATGGAAATAACACTACTACATTGCCTCCAGAGAGGTATTGTGAGAAGAAATCTTTAATGACTATGACGTGCTTCGAAAACATGGTGATGGGGAACAGATAAACAAAACATCCAAAAGAGCCATTTCTATGCTTCTCTCCAGTCCTCACTTAGTGACATCAAGGGTCAGTCTCCATGCACAAAATCAAAAGTCTTTTGACTCTGGAAGGCAGTGGGTGGGAGTTTCAGTGCCTTCTTCGTTCTGTGGTCTCCCCAGGGACCTCATCTTGTTCTTGGAGGCTGTCCTCTGTGGTTAGTTACTATTTGCTCCCTGAAAGTTTCTGATCAGTGTCTTCTTTAGGTCTACAAGTTGTTTGCTCTTTCCCTACCCTGTGGGGTTTTTTTATGCTCCACTTCAGATTTCCTAGTGCCATCTCTTTTTAGGCTTTTTCTTTTTTCATGTCTTCAGCATTATCTCTTTTTGCCCAGCTGCTGATGCTCTCCTATGTGTTGTTTATGAAGGGGACGGAGCATGTCTGTTCAGACACTGGCCACCACTTGCTGCCTTGAGCAATGACTCTGCTGCACTGCTGGGGCTGTGCCGCAGTGCAGCCCTCCTCAGTGCAAGATGCTGGCTCTCCTCACTCATGTATGTGCAGTCAGGCACTGTTTCCAGAGCCATATATATTACATGAGTTCATAGTTGCACACATATGGGTTGTACTTCTGTGCTGGAGTTGCTGTGTGTTACCAGCAGGCTGTCCCAGTGGCAGAGAGTATGGGGTCCCGATGAACTGATCCTGGTTCAGAATAACTTTCTTTCTGGTGTGTCATGTAGGAGATTTAAATTGGGGTGGGTTTGTAGATCCCATTCACTGCGCAGTTCCCCAGATATGTGTATCAGCCCAGATATGGCCGTGCAGCATGGCTGTGTGCAGGTGAAGCTGGGATTGCTCCTGAATACCCTTAATTATCAAACCCCAGAGCTGTAGAGGTTAGATAACCACCTTTGCTTTTGTCACTTCCTTAATCACTTTTCTACCCATACACATTACTTGGATATTTTTTTGTCTTTAAACCATTTATGGTCCTCTCTGGACTAAGTGCCTTTCCACTCCATTTATGTCACAGCAGGACACTTCATAATCTCAAGTTACATATTTTTCTCTGCTACACCAGTGGTGTGGGTGTAATTTATACTCATCCAACAATTTACAGCAATTTTCTTACTGGCATGGATTCAGCTCTCAGATAATCAGGACATCAGATTCAAGCACAATTCCTAAGTGTTTGCATGGTGATAAGGAAACCAATGAAAGGTCATGTTTTCAGTAGCCCATTTTGTGAATATAATTTCATGGAACATATAAGAAAAAGTATGATGTATTTTAACAGAGCAAAAGACAAATTGTATAAAAAATACTCTCAACATAAATTCCTTTTTAACTGCTCATCTCACTCTTACAGAACCTCGGGTAACTAGACCTTCTTAATTGCCATATTTACAGTAGAAATTTGATACTGGACTGATTGCAAATGTACTTCTAATGGATTTTCCCCGGAGTTATTTCAATAAAGTCTGATGATAACCTTTTCATTGCTTTTCGTATTACTTGTAAAAATGTTCTTCTTAGAAACAGAGAGTTTTAACAAATGATCACCCGTTTGCCTTTTTGTGCCTTTGATTTCCTCCCTGGACTTTGTGTTCTTTGAAATTTCTTGTAACAATAGCGATATAGGGAATTTGCTTCAGGAGACTTCTGTTATTTTGGAAAAGTGATCCTAAAGTTAAGCTTCCCATAGTTAATGGGGCCTTCAACTCAGGACACCTTTTAGATGACAGTCAATCAGCCTGAATAAATAAGTAAAGTAAAATTCATTATACAGTGGAGGGGGAAAAAAGATATCTGCAATTCTGAAGTTCACTACGCCTCAAAACCTGTGGGTGCAAATGCCAATATTGCCTTTCCGTGTTAGCAGTTGCACTGGTTCAGCTGGTAGCTGTGATAAAGGGGAAAGCCCGAGTCAAATTTAGGGCCTGATGAAAACTTGTGCAAATCATAATTCCAGGAAGATTTTGCTTGGGGATGTTGACAGATTTCACACCACAGCCAAAAAGAGACTATGGGGGCCTATCAAAAACCCAGCAACAATCAATGATAGTGGGATGAGATTTGGACTTTGAGGAGGATGGTAAAAAAACAAAAGACACCAGAGAGGAAAAGCTTTGTGGGACCTCTTGGAAAACAAAAAGACAAAAATGCGAAATGCATAGCTATAGAAAACCTTAGGAACCAAAGAGTGAGACAGTGGAAAGCTGTGGATCTTGGATGGGAGAAGTCATGACTTCTGAGGAAGGGGACAACAGTGCTTCCAGAGAGGTGGATGGAAGGAAATTAAATACATTTGGAGAAGAGCTGGGGGATCTGAAGAGAAGGAATTACAGCGTTCAGAAATTGTTCTGCCTCCTTTGAGGATAAGGAGCTGAATTTGTTGTCACCAACCTGAGTGAAAAAATTTTCTGCTACTGGAAGCTCTGTGGGAACCTTGCAGTCTGACACCAAAAGGAGTCAGAGCCGTACAGAGGGCAGGAGGCTATTCGTACCAGAAAGCAGCAATGCACCTAGGTCTAAGTGTTACAGACTAAGCCTATGCAGGGCCTAATTCTGCTCTCAGCTTGCCTAGTAAAACCAGAAAATTTATCTGTTTCCCTGACAAAATTCCCACAGGCTTACATAAGCAACGTAACTGTGTTGCAGAGTCCAGAGTTTGACTCCGATGCCAGAAGTGAAGCACTCATGCTGTACCTCCAACACAGACAAATGAATTTAGCTGAGTTGCATACAGCTTCCAAACCAAGAGAGTGAGAATTACAAAAATTACTTGATATATCTGACTATAGATAGGAGTGTGCTGTTTTGTAATATTTTTTTCAGAATGTTTTTACTGACATATGTGTGAATACTGCTATTTATAGTAATTTACTCTTTATATTTATTATTTCTCCTAGAAAGATTCATAACCTGTTTTTTGTTTAAAATCATATTTTATTTCTTATCTGCTGTCTTTTTTAATCTCAGGCCACATAATTCATGTCAATCCCAAAGAAGTCTTAAGTGAGACACTGTTATGAGGTTAAACGTTGTGAGAACTTGCGGCAAATACAAATTATTAAGTTTGGAAACATTAAATTACGAAATATGTTATTGTTAATAATGTGTTATTAAAGTATTTGAAAGTTATTTAGACAACTTTGTTTGCTTTGATATTAAGATTAATAAATATTCTTAATTTTACAATATAGGGCCCAATAGATTAAGACATGCATTTCTTGAAATAAATATATCTTTTTCTTCAGCCTAATTCAGTGAATTATGTTCTATGAAACTTTCATACACTACTTCACATTTCAGAGTTGCCGGAGGAGAGAAATTCTCTTTAACATCAGGCGTAATTACACATCGATCATAAGATAAATATCTTCCATCAAATTGGACTGTCCTGTAATGAAAGCTTCTTCAAATTTATTAGGGCAGCTGGAGGGATTCCTGTAATGAGGTGCTGGGATGAAGACCACAGCTCAATTCTATCTACGAATGATGTTTCCATAACTTCTATTTTTTTTTAAAGTTGTTTCAAATATCAAAACCTGACCCTAAAAAGTGCAAGGGATTTGCTGGAAATGTGCAGAGCACCCTCAGTGCTGCTGCCAAACTCAGTCTGGATTCAGAACCTTGACTCTGTGCGGTAACTGGCTATTGAAATAACAAAAGCCTGTTGTGTAAAAAATGCAGTGAAATATTCTTTAATAATAATGCTTTAAAACTTCCTTTGCATGTCTGTATATTAGAAGTATGCATCTCTTAGCAAAGCTTAAAGGAAGATAGTTCTATTACTCCTTGGATTTTATTAATTTTTATATTAATTTTAGCGCAATTAATGAAGAAAATGTTGGAAATTAATGAAGAAATGTTGGGCTATTTTTTAGTTAAAAGGAGGTAAAATACTTGCATAAAGATCTGTATCTGCTAATCAGATTGCTGGCTGATTAAGATCTAATTTAGTGTTGCTTTCACTGCGACATTTACTGGAACACCAGTAAGAAATCCACTCAATGTCTTTGATTAAGAGCAGCCAAACAGACACCAGCAGCAAACTTCCTTCTTTATTTCAATGATTTAAGTGAAAAAAATAAAACTTCACTGAACAAAGTGAAATTAACAGAGCCCAAGATTTACCCCCTCCCTTTCGCCCTCCTTTCAACTGGGGGTTGTGATCATATTTTCCATTTTCTGCAGTCTTAGATGAATGGATAATCTTGGCTCATCTAGGACTATACGCTGGGTATTTCCTTCCCTGCTGACCATGTCATCTGGTGTGTTTGTGCAGTCCTGCTGTGACTTTCTCACATGCTGGGTAAACAAACTTTTTTCTCATTTTCTTTCTTCACTCTCATTTCCCGCACTCTCCTTTGTCTTTGAATAGTGCCTTTAACGCTACTGCAGCTCTATAACAAATATATACTGACCATTGTAAAGCTTGGTTTTGGATTGTAATGTTGCCACATGACAAGTTTCTTGTGCTGCTGATATTACCTTTTCCCACCCATATTCATGGGAAATTCAGGGAAGAAATTCTGCAGGCAGGCAGATGGTTCATGGCAGAGGATCTTGTTCCTGAGCATCTTCTCTCTGAGAATCTGTAATGGTTTGGTGGTAAGTTAGGAGAAATTAGCTCCTAAACACAAGACCAAACGAAACCTCAAAACTGTAGGAGTGGAAAACTCCTTGGACTGTTGCCATTTTTGAAAGGAAGAATATGGGTCAACATTCATGCTTCAAGATAGATTGGATAGATACTGTGTGTTAGGAGGAAGTATGCTTATAAAGGATTTTCCATACTTACAAGCTAAGCATAAAAAATAAAATTATTCTACCTTACAGCAGTACAAATTCAGCTGCTTGAAGAAACTCTAAACCGGTGACACTGGTCATGCAAGTTGCCTCATCATGTTCTGTCTTTCTAAATGATTAAAAAATGCTGAAGAAGGAAAGATTGTCAGGTTATTTAGATAAAGTTATTATCTTAGCAATTTTTTCCCCTTGTTCCTGAGGCTCCTTCCTGTCTCTGAGCTAATAGGTTTTTAAATTTAAGAAACTAATTGTGACAGATGGCTCCTATGTGTGGTTATGCGCACGTGTGTGTGGATGTGTGCAAACACACACACTCGTGGCCCTTTGAAGCATATAAGGAAATGTGATTTTTGTATTGTGTGTGTGACTTGGGTGAGAAACAAAACCAAGCCAGTGTCAGTTGAATGTTATTTTTACTGCTGTGTCATATCACTGGTGAATGCAATTATCAGGGACGGTGTCGGTAAATTTTCTGTACAGCAAAGAGACAGTATGAGGACCAGAAAGCATAGCCGTCCCACACTGACTCACTACTTGTTTTAGCTTTCTTCAGGGACTCATGAGAGCCTGATGGATCTCTTCTGTTTCAAGCTACACCAGGTGTGACTTTGTGGTGAGTCTGCTGACAAAGATGTTTTTAAGAGGTAGGTTTTGCAGTTCCTGGAAACAACCAGTGAAGAATGGAGTAAATGCCATCGCTAAAAAGCTGCTGCGTGGGGGTGTCCACTAATTAGCAAAAGATGTCACATCCAGACAAATAAGTCAGGTTTTGTGACTTTAACTGGGAAGCAGGTGATTTCCCCTCCAGTCCCCCCAGTTCCTTGGTGATGATGAGGCTTCTTGTTTTGAGCGTAATGGTGAAGTGAGGGAAGAGAAATGTGCATTAATTAAGGTGAAAAAGAAGGACCTCTAGCCTCGCCCGGGAGCTGTAGTCTTTCAGTAGTTTGATGGATATGGTGGTGATTTTCTTAAACTTCAGGGCTGAATTTTTGGCTGTGTTTCAAGTTTTAGAAAAATAGTAATTTTTATTTGGGAATCAATTGACAGAGTTGTCCCAACTCTCTGAGTGGCTCTCCCTTGTCCCCAGGAGCCTGTTTTCCCTTAAGATAATCTCAACAATTGCATTTTAATTTAAACTTGATGTCTGATCTTCCACTGGGAAAGTCAAGGGAAGCCTGGCACTGACATGCAAACAGAAGCCCTGTGTTTTGCAGCAGTAGGTCCTATAAATATTTGCATGTATTAAATTGTTATTTATGTATGTATAATTAATATCCAATGCACCTTTATTGATTATAGTTTCAGGATACAAAATCCATTCCCAAGGATTGTTTTACCCTTTTAATCTATCTGTGTAAAGCAGGTGCCTGAGCTGAAGTCCAGAGATGTTCCAGAACACATTTTCTTTGATCTTACATCATCACAAGCTGTACAGATCTCAATTTTCAGATTATTTACTATGTTTTCTTTATTGAATACTATTCCTCATATTGCTCACTACATCTTTGGCTGAGTTTCTGATTTCTTTTAAGACACGTTTATGTTTTATTTATGTGATTTTCTTTCAATATTTTTTTAGCAATTTTGGTAATGACATAATGAAAGGCAGAGACACAAGTAGTTCCAGAAAATTCTGTCAATCCTGCATAAATTGTTTTATGCTCCTCGGTCCAGACCTACCAAACACATACATGGCTAATCCCAGTCCAGAGCAGAAACCAACACACCTATAGCAGATGACGAAATTCTTGTTGCTCATGGGAGTGACTTTCTGCTCCTATTTACTGTTGTCGTACCAAAATCTTTTTACAATATTTGGTAGTAATATTGCCTGAGTAAGATGAACAGATGCAATTAGATTTATTCAAAGCTATAAAACCCCCCACCATTCATAAAATAAAAACTACATTAAAAAAAAGAACCACATCAATGTAAGACAGAATAGGTATTTTTATAGGTTTTGGATTTTTTTCCAAACTACTTTCTTCACAAGTCTTGGTGAATCACTATCTACATAGTATTTCCACCTTAAAAATAACTCTCTGACTTCATTCTGACAGAAACATCCTCTAACGTGAACCAGGCTTCTTCAGGAAGGAAAGGAGTGTTTTGGGAAAAAAATGCTTCCTGGAAAAAGCTAATCAGTATTAAAGGGAAATGGTGGGCAGCATCTGTGTAAATTTTGAGGAAAAACTGAAGTAATCCAAGCGTGTGAGATATTTTTTGGCAACAGGAAAGCATGTTATTTTCCTCAGCCATGTACACTGTACTTCTTGCCTCTTCCTTGGGGAAACTGTTTTGCCTTTAATTTTTTTTATTTTTTTTTTTCCTTGGAAGATTTGAGAAGGAAAAAAAATAGGAGAGAGTAAGTTATAAATGAGAATACATGTATATGACGACCTTCTTTGTCTTTGCTCTTCAGTTAACATTCCTGATCTTAATCAACAAAGTAAATACATCTGTATTATGGAACCCCTTATTCTCTCAGCGTATGTGTAATCCTATAGCTTTGTTTTGCCTTTTCCTCAGGACCTGCAAGATTGGTAGCTGCAGTGGATATGGCAACTGCAGGTTTACTGTGCACGCAGGCATCTCTGCCATCACGGCAGGGTCTCACGCTTGAGTTGCTTGAGTTGAGGTTTTCCTTTGATCCCCATATCCAGGGTGGAGGAGGGTCTGGTGGGGCTGGATGCCAGCAGTGAAGCCCAGCTGGGGCAGTGGAAGTTTTAGGTGCTCCCTGAGGGGTGGGAGCACCTTCACTGCACTAGGACTTCCTTCATCTCATGTGAAATATCTGCTGTAGAGAACAGGAAGAAGCCAAGAGGGTGGGAAAGATGGAAGAAAAAGGAGACTCATAGTCTCAACAGCAGAGATGTTGGTTTGGCCATGACCTCTGGAAAACCCAGCGGTAAAAAACCCCACCCTGGTCAAGTGACTTCCTTCCAGCTCTGGCCTGGTGTGCAATCTTGAGAAAGTCACTTTACCTCCTGATCTCGGCTGCTTCTCCACATCACTCTCCTCCTCTGCCACCTCTGCTCTGCCCACAGACCTCATAGTAACAGGGTGGTCATTCCCCACATACATAAAAATCCAAAGGTGGTTCTGTTCTCCTGCTGGTGTATGGTTGCCCCCAAAACTGGAAGCAAATCTGTGCTTAAAAACAGTGCTTCAAAAGACATATTTCAGAAATCTGAAGGGTATAGCCAGTGGTCTCTCTGAGTGCTCCTGGGTTTGTGTCCAAAAGGGCTTGGTACTTAACTCTGCTTCTCTGATTGTGGTTTATTTTTTATTGTCTAATGCTACACCTTCATACAGGAACTGAAAATTGCCCAAAGACATATTTTTGAAGAAAAAGCATAATAATGCAATTTTGGTTTCTATTGCACCATTGAAAGGACATTTTCAGATCCCACTCCCACCCTGGAAGGCAGAAAGGGTTTATTCTGGCTTTGTAAAGTGAAGCAGGCAGACCAGGAGAGAGATGGAAACTGTAACTGTTTGTTATACAGAATGCGATTGTTTTGGTGTCTTGCCAGTAACACTAGAGTACCAACAGATGTTGCACAGGTGATTAGAGCCTACACAGGTAAGCAGAAGGAAAATGTGGGTTAAGATATGGCTGAAGTTTCTAGACTTTGGTTAAATTGCTAGAACCCTAGATAAAATCCACCTGCTTGAAAATACCTTGCATTTGCTGTTTTCTTGGGTTGAAAATAGTTTCCTGTGCGAGGTGCTTGTAGCGTTGGTAGAGGGAGCCAGATTATCTGTTTTTTTAAAATAATTCAAAGAAAATACTGTCATTTTTCAGGAAGAACAACAGTTACTGCTAGAAATACGCTATTACTGGCTTCCAAATTTGGAAAGCCAGATATATTACACATCACTTCTGTTGTGCAATATGTTATCTTTGACTATGAAAAGGCAGGGCTAAGCCTAGGTAGGGGCAATGGCTGGCCTTGGAGGGCAGAGATGAGCCTGGAGAAATGGGGCAGCTGAGGCTGTAAGGCTGGACTGCTTCCCCAGGCCTGTGTTTCCCTGATAAGGTTACTAACTGGTTCTGTGCTGTGGGCCAGATGTGCTACATACTGCAGCTGATCAGGCCAATTAACCACCGTGAATATGTTCACTTTTTTTTTATCTACTTATTTATGTCTATTAAGAACTAATAAGTGGCAAATCCTGCTCTCGGGTTGGAAAGTGAAGTAAGTACAGAGAGGGCATGAGGCAGCAGTCTTCACTGGTGGGAGCACTGGGTATGACAAGAGTTCCCACTCATCCTGCTCCCTCTGCAGCTGTGCATTCACTCCAAAGCACAAGTCTTGAATGCAGGGGATTTTCATGGCTACCATTAATTCCAGTGGGAAATGGCACAAATGTTATGCAGAAAATTGCCTGGTAGGGAACTGCTGAGTTTTACACATTGATTTCAATGGGGTCTTTCATACTGCTGGAAGACCAGAATCTGATCCTATGCTTTACTTTCTCTTGGATGTAACCTAAGAGGAAAAGTGGAAGACTGAATGTTACTTTTTAGGAATCTGGCCCTTCGCCTTTGATTTGATTCCAGAGCGGAAGTAGCAATATTTGCAGCTCCCACATTACCGGTGTGTATATCATTCTAGACAACAACTTCTTTGTTTAAAGATGCTTTCAGATGTAGGATTGGGTGTATTGAGTGCACTGATGTTTAGACTTGTTTTTTTACCCATATACCTGCAGGTCTTTCATGGCTGTAGTCTTCTGTTGATGCATATGTTTCTGGTCTACAGGCAGCCTTTCACAGCATCATTAACTGCAGAATGCTCTTTAGCAGAGAGCCATGGGAAACACCTGCCTTCTACAGTTGCCAAGTTTTTTTTATCCATAGTCCTCATTGTATTGTGCTTATCTTTTATATATGCATATTTACATATATGCAAATATGCAAACAAATACCTGCATATATATATATACACACACACATAAATATTTCTATATAAATATATTCTTGCAGCTATCATGAAATAATAATAGTGAATCAACTAATACCTTTAATGTCCCTGTAATTTCATTTATATAAATTCACTGGTTGTCAATGATAATTTTTTTAAAAATCATCACACATTTTAATAAGCAACAAGAGATTAATTAACAAATGCCTACACTCCTCTGTAGAGTAAATGTATTCACTTCTATTTATAGTTCTAATTTTAAAGAATTTGAAATTACTAATTTAATTTTTTTTAATCAAGGGGCTAGAGGTTTTGCTTCCATATGCAGAATCAAGCTATATATTTATAGGGGTAAGAGAAAATGTTAGACAATGACAAATGAATGTGTATTTCTGTATAAGGTATTTATTTCTGTCTTGGAACATACAGAGCTACTGTGTAAATGTGTAAATAATCTAGTTTGTGTTTGGCAGGACAAAATTGGAAATAAGGATGGGAAAATGCATGTTGAATCCTGGGCAGGAGTAAGCTCTGCTGAACATCTCATAGACCAAGAAAAGTTGTTTTTTTGAATCGTTATTTAAAGGGCATACTCTGCCTGAAGGTGGAGAATAGGTTATCTTGGAATGGATACTTCTGCCACTGGCCTACAAACAGTATGGAAGAACACACAAACACAAGGTTGGGGAGTATTGCATGCCACAGAACATTGCCAGAGTTTGTAGCAACAATGATGAAAAAGGGCTTCCTGGTTATTATTATGTATTATGGCTTTGTAACCAGCATCGTTGTTCTCCTGTTAGGGCAGGTTGAGAGGCCCCAAGAGAGCAGCTCCTCCAGATGACTGTTTGCATTCACCTGTAACACGCTTCCCATCAAACTGTTATGAGATACTTTCCAGTTTATATAAAGCCCCAAGCCAGCCATCTACAAGGATCTGTTGCTGAGCAAATACACTTTGAAAACAAGCACAAACCTGTAAAGTTCCTCTCTATCTTGCGAAAGCATTTCAAATGCCTCAAAAATTAGGAGCAGAAATAGCATAATCTGAGGTGGAGTTATTTAGGTTTCCAAACACATCTCTTGTTGCTAAGCCCTAGACACATCAAGACATGGCATGAAAATGGTGTCTCTGAGTTAAAGCTGAGCAACATCATGGAGAATCTAGTGTTGAGGATAAAATATTAATCAAACAGGAGTTTGTCAACCAGCATGGTGTGAGCTGTGATTATGAGACTGTTAAAAGCCAGCCGTGAAAGTCCTGTAGAAGCAACCCTCTTTGGTAAGGAGAGACGACTTGGTGAAGAAGCTACGAGCTGTCAACAGGAATAGTTAATGGAAGGGCTTGCGAGGGTGTAGCTTCCCCCACAGATCAGCTGGTGACATTTCAAAGCCTTTTCATCAGGGGAGGGGAATGAGATGTACAAGGCAATGATCTTAGAGCATTGTGATAACATTCCCTAAAGGGAGAAGGAAAAATAAATTAGATCAGTGATCTCCTTGAGCAGAGCTGCCAGTTGTTAGCATCTCTGAAGGGAACACACAAACCAAGATGACACCACTGAAGGAAAAGGAGGAATTCATTTGTCTAGATGTACAAATGTATTATTTTTATTGTGCCAGCACTGTGGGCCCCTGTTGCAGGAGGTCAGAGCTTTACAAATGCTGGTTAAACAATCCCTTTCTGAAGATAAGCTGTCTCAGAACTGAGCAGATAGGCAGGACCAAAAGTGTCATTTTCCTCAAGGTAGTATATGTGGAAGTGTCAGAACCCTGTTGGCTGTGGCTGCTGCTGCTGCCGCCCCAGAAGAGGGATTGGCAAGAAGAGCCCTCTGAGTTTTCAAATGTATCGTTAGGCCTTAAAATACAGCTGTAATCTTGGCTAGCACTGGTGTCCCTCATTACCCTGCAGATACAATGTCTTACAAATGTAATCTGAACTCATGCTTTTTAATGGAGCGTATGCACTAATCACTTAAAAATCAGCGTTTTGTTTTTTTTCCCTTTGTAATAAGACTGAGCTTTTTATTTGTATATGAATGGAGTTTTGCCAGAAAGGCTTATGTCAAGTGGTTTTATTCAGCAATGTGAAAACTTGTGTGCTTGTCTCTGCAGGTACAGAGAAGTGGAAATCAGGCAGTTGCAAAGAATGTAAGTAATGACTCCACTTCCATATGTGATTTTTTTTCCACGGAGCAAACTGGTGTGTAAGTCTCTGAAAATTTGACTCAAAATGAGACAAAATTTTCCTAGCCTGAATGTTTAAGTCTGTCTTAAAACCCACGTATCACTTTGTGGGACCACTATACATTACTGTATAAAATTTGATGTGAAATAATCAATAAATATTTGGGAAATTTGTGCTATTAATTTTAGTAAATTATTCCTTATTTTAAACTATCTTGATTAGAAAAATCAGAAAACAGTTTGCATTTAATTTGCAACCTTAATAGCCCTTGACTTCACTGGGCTGTAGACCAGGTCCAGAATGACTGGACATTCATGTGCTGAGGTTGGGGTTTTGCCTATTGAGCAATGTCACCTACGCTTCCTTGCAGCCACCACCTGCAAGTATGGCTTTGCCTTGTCAGGTGACTATTCAGGCTCTGGCAGGAGAAGGTGATGCCCAGTTGAGCCTTTACAAAGGAGGTTTGTCTTGGCACAAATATAGGTGGGTCTTCTGCTGTCCTGCATCATCTGCTGGCCAAAGCAAATGTGAGAGCTACTGTGCACCACAATTCATGACAACTTTCATAGCCACAGCAAACATGTCTTGGGGGCGTCCCATCTACCTATGATGACAAGGAAATAATGGCAAAGGCTGATGCCTCCCACATGATTTTAATATCTGGATTTAGTGCTGCAGCTTGTAGTGGAGATGATCTGAAGTGTGCTATAGTGTAAAATGTAGCTCAGGGTCATCGCTACAGAGGAGGTATGGTATAGTTTTGGAAACCTTTGTCAGACCTGGCCCCAAGGTGGGGATACATCTGCCTCTCCAGACTTGGGTCATCTCAGCAGCCACACCTGTGTTTTCCCGCAGCGAGTTAAAGTTCCAGGAAGGCAGCAAGGTATGGCAGGGTTTTCCGTCACTGCAGTGTGTTCAGTGCTGTGCTGAGTTTTGTCATCCCTGAAAATTGAGCTGATTCGGCCTTTCAGCAGAAACAAGAGATTAATTTAATATCTCATGATGGAACTAATGTTAACACTTTTATTTTTCTACTGGCAGTGTGGAGCCTTCACTTGGTCTTGCCATTGCCAACAGCTTTTCCAGCTCATGGGTGACAGCTTCCCTTCTCTAGGCTCAAAAACCATAAGATCTCTCTGTTTCTTAAAAAGGGAAATGAAAGAATTCATTCTTAGCAATACTATGGATCCAGCAAAGACCAGCAAGCATGAGCGATGAAGACTGCAGTAGTTTAGTAATGTGTTTCCTTGAAGAGATGTTTCTAAAGGAGATTGATGACAAGAGAGCTGAAAGAAAAATACTAGCCATTAAAGAAGATCTAGCATGACCTCAAGCAGAAGCCAATTTTTTTGAAACTAACTCCTTTTCAGTTTTAATTTATTACTTGGCACCAGAAATTAGGCATCTAGCAGCACTGGGTCCAGCATGGAAATTAACTCACTGGGAATCACTAATGCAAACCCAAAGGTTTAGAGTAGTGACCAGACAAGCCAACTATTTCAGCTTTTTGTGTTTTCTGTGTGTGTGGGCAAGGGGTCAGTGCTGTTGTTTATCTGACAGCCTCTGGGTCAGAGGCTTCTGTGCTCAGGATGGTACAGCAGCATAAGGTCCAGTATAAGATCAAATCTAGACGTAAGCAGAAATGTATAATTTCCACTTGTGATCATTTCTGTCAATGGGAAGCATATTCTGCACTTGGTAGGAGAAGTTTACGAAAGTAATTGACATCAAGAGAAAGCAAATGTGATTAACTAGTTCTCCCATTTTAGAAGCAAAAAATCCCAGCAGATTATGAGCTCAGTTCAGTGCAGCAGTTCACTTTTCCCATCTTATTCTTTGCAAAGAGACTAGGTCTTTGATAATTTTCCTGAAGAACGGATAGTCAGAAACCCTAGATCTGAATGCCAGAGGAAAGAAACAAAGCTATACATGGCTAAGCATGTCTAAAAAGACATTTCCTGCTTGAATTACATGAGGAGAGGAGTACAGCTTTAGTGAGTGCTGGGTGCTGCACTTTCTCTGTCCTGGCTGGGTCAGGCAGGGAATCCACTGTCAGAGCTCATTAACTGTTTGCAGCCATTTTACTCTTTCCCCACATTTTGCTTTAATCTGCTCTCAAGTGTTTGCATACCTTGGCACCTGCATAAGAGATGTGTGTTAAAACCATGTAATGCCTGCCCAGGCCTTGTTGCAATGAGAGCTGCTGCGAGCTGTTCTCCAGAGAGTTGGGCTCTAGTGAAAAAGCTCCTCTGGGCAGATTGCTAATAGCTCAAGAGCTCACTTCCCTCTTCTCATTGAGTCTGGGATGAAAAGGTGAGCCTGAAAGCTGCTAATACTTATATATTTGTATTCAGCCGTGCTCTCTGAGGGTGATATCAGTTATCAGCACTGAGAGACGGACACACAAAAAGAAGAGAAACTTTGTGCTGAGAGTAAAACACAGATGTATCTGAGCTTAATCCTTAGGTGTGGGAGTGCACCATTCCATGGTGCTGGGACCTCCCTGGCAGCCCCATGCTGCCGTAAGGGTAAAGGTTAGGGTTAGGTTTCACAGAGCCACAAAGCCTAGAGCTGCAGGGACACTGGGGCTGGACAAGGCATGCCAAGGGGAGCATGGCACTGCACCAACATTGCTCCCTCCACACCTTTCTCATCTGGGCCACTTCTGCCTCAAGCCACTGATACTTTTATGTAATTATTTTTTATTTGAATAAAACTCTTTGAGTTTTGTAAGTAGAAATACCTATTCACTTCACAAATCTTCTGTTTCAAGTAGATTTGAGGATTTACCTTTTTTTTTTCTGGCTTTTTCTTTCATATTCTCCTAGCAGGCTTGTTCTTATTTGAAGTGTATTTCAGTCAGTTTTGTTATAGATATGTTTCTGCATGATTCATGATTGAAGTAGGTCTCTTTCTTTAGGAGATAAATGATGTAATCTCTCTTGCCCCAATAACTGTTTTCTCCAGGTCAACATCTCAGTGCTTTGTGAATGTGCAAAAACTCTCATATTAAAAAAAAAAAACAAACAAATAATAAAACAATCAAAATTATGTTAACATTGCACTTTTGAACTCGAATTAAATAAAATTAATTTGAATGTGATGTAGCTTCAATTTCTTAATTAATATGTAAAATGTAAGAAGTGCACTATGAATTATTACTTTATATGATCAGACACATGACACTAGGACAGGGAGGTCATAGCTTCAGACAGAGAGACACAGGACTGTGGGAGATTTCCACAGCTCATTTAAAATAAGTTCATAGTTTTCTGACATCTCTAGACTTTCAAGTCTTGTTGCTAAGGAAAATAGAAACTTAAGGACAAGGAAGATTTCATTTCTGTTGTAGCTTTCTGAACTTTTTAACTAATTACTGTTTTCCTGTGTGAGCTTCAGTTTTATTAACAGTTTGCCAATCAAATTATTATCTATCACTCCACTGAAGAATTAATGTTCATGTAGATGTACAGATTTATTCAGTGCTGTCTTTTTGAAACATTTTAGACCTGACTCAGATGTTAGTAACACCTTCCTGTTCAACCTGTATATTCAAAGTACAGTGGCAGTAACTGCTACACTCCCAGTGTCTTCACTGGAAAAAGGGGTGAGTGTTACCAATAATAAATACATGTGTGGACTTGTGCTAAGCACAGTTAGTTGCAATAGCCATTAAAATGCCAGAAAATGCCTGCTTACCTGCAGTCTCTGTGTTGTCCCTCTTTTCCTTGGTGGTGAGGTTGTGGCAGGAATTTTGGGAGAGAGTTTAGGAATACTGACTGTGGTTGTCAAGTCACTCAAAGGAGGCAGAGGAAATTATGAACCATGTCCATGTGTGTGCCACAGAATCAGCAGTGGTCCAGTGTTTAAAAATTAGTAAAACTGGTTGGCATGGAGGGAAGTGTGGGTGTGTGGGAGGAGGAGAGGAAAGTGAGAGCAATGTCACAAAAACACTGCTCCTAGAGGTTTCCATACCACATGCATTCAAGCTGCTTTATGTAAAAGCAAAGAAATAATGCCATAGGAAAGAAACAGTGCTTTGTGGGCATCTTGCATCCAAACACATCTGTGTGCACGTCTGTGCTGAAATACAGACATAGATACAGATCATTAACAACTATTTTCTGAAAGTGATCCAAAGTATCAGTTGCCTGAATTACTGCAGTAAAACCTCTCTTTTAATGAAACAAAAGTGAGACATGAAAATAAAAGGTAACCTACTTTTAAATGTTTATAGAAGATAAAGGTTTAACCACAAGTCTTTCATCAAATGGAAGACAGTAGGAAAAAAATTTTAGAAAATGCCCTTTGGCTGCTCTTTACTGTGTGGTGAAACCTCACAGTATCTCACCTCATATACTATATGGGCCCTATAGGCAGCTGGAAATGTTTAGAAATATGTCTATTTTGGTACATGGCTGCCTCTCTATCTGTTATATCCAGCAGTGTTTCAAGAAAGGGAGATATTTGCTTAAATGAAAAGCCCAGACCAAAGTGTGAGATGGTAAATGGCGCTCGAGGGTATACAGCAGTCTAAACGGTGCCCTCTGTTAAAAGAATCAGCCACCTGACTGCTCATTAGTTAGCAGTAAATAATGAGGAATCGCTTGAGGCAGGAGCTCAGAAGCGCAGATGTCCCAAAATATCCACCCAGTTTGTGGTGTCATGAGATCTGTAGTGTCGTAAGGTAAAATACACTTAATCCCTCTTCTGAGTGAAGTAAAGCATTTTACAGTCTTTGTGGAGTCTAGTAATTTTGTATAATCTTTTCATTGAGGATATCAAAAAAGGAAAAGCAAGGTCTGTGAGATTGGGCAATGACTGAGTACTTTCCCCCTTCCCCGTCATGTTGCACACCCAAAAGGCATTTAGCAGTAAGTGAGCACCCCTGGAAATTCCTGCACTGGGATGCCACCCAATCCTCCCTTTCACAAGGTAGTTTGAATTAGACTAATACCAAATCTGAATTTCACAGATGGCTCCCATTGTTTTAACAGGAAGGCCAACATCCCAAACCAGAATTGCCCTGAAAGTGGGGGAGTCCAGGTGAAGAGAGTGGGCAGTGGCAAGTCTATGGGAAAAGCCCAATTATATTTAACAGCAATGGTGCCACTGAAAAGAACTGCAGAAATATAATGAGTTTGAGTAGGAATTAATTTTAAAATTGATGGGCAGTTTTAAAAATGGTTATATTTTTTTCCATTAAGGCATTTTTACACATCAGAGATTCCTGTCTTAGAGAGTTCTATAGCAAGGCTGGATTTCTTTGCTGAATTCTAGGTTTCTTTGTATTTTGGGTGCCATCTAAGGTCAGAAGGTATTTGTTCTAGAGTTCTTGTAAACATTTCAGGCACAAAGAAGCTTCAGTCCCATTACATTTTCATGAAACTTGGGCTCCTATGTGTCTACATTTTCCCTTTCTGAACATTCCTCCTCGTCATCATCCCTTTTTTCTGTTTTTTTGCCACAGTTTGGGTGCAGCTCCTTAGTTGTCTGAGGCCACATGAAGTGACAACCTTGGAAGGAAGGTCAGAATAAAGACAAAAGCAGAGGCCTGTTCTCCATATCTAGCCTGACACGACACCCCTTGCTCCGGCAAGTAGGAAACACCTTGTGCCCGGGTCTGTTCTGGCTGCTCCCGTCTCCTTGACCCTTGAGCACTGCATCAGGGCTCAGCCTCAGGCTCCAGTAGGTCTCACCCCCTCCTGTCTCGGGTGTCATTTTATGTCACCCTCTCCCTGCAGCTCACAGCAGTACCTGCCTTGATGTTTCTTTGATGTGTCCAGCTTAGTCTCGTACCAGACAGCCTCTGTGAAGGTGTCTGCACAGGAGGTTACTCTGGGCAGACTCTGATGCTATGGCTGTTACATGCTTTTCAATCACTGACTGCTGTAATCACTGCCTGGGGTGGTACTGGTTGCAGTCCCTGCTTTTTTGTCTATGCCCCATTCACAGTAGGTTTCTTACCCCCTCCTTGCAGCAATCTGCCTCCACTTGTGTCCTGTTTACTATGCTTTGCATGTTTCTTGTCTTAGCTAAGACCTGAACCCCCCTCTCCCCCTGCCTTCTTACCTTTCAGCACTGTGTCAAATCCTGTTTGCTGAGAACATTAAACATTTTTTCTCTGGTCTGAGAAATCAAACAAACACTGCTTGAGGGCTACCTAAACCCCATAACCAACGGGTTTAAATTAGGAAGTCTTTCGTGTAGGAAAGGCTTTAAAATGTGGGCCTAGGCTTCAGGTCCAGGGTCTTTTGTTCCTGGATGCCTCTTATTGATCTCAGCATATCCCAAAGGCAGAGGAGATGTTTGCAAGTAGATGAGGAGCTGGGCAGTAGTGAGAAAGTGTGCGGAAAGGAGGAGGGATGCCACTGGTCAGGGTGCTCTGCCGGAAAGGGGTAAATACGACTGTGTCCTCCCGTCTGTGCCAGGCTGGGACCTCCCTCTCTCTTGGGCCTCTTCTCCCCTGTTGATGCTGGGGTGCAGTTCTTGTCTTGGGTCCTTCGTGTGCTTAAATGACTTTGTCTGCGTGTGGGTCCAAACTCGAAGTTAAAGGGGATATTCACTGAAGGGCAGCAACCCAGGAAAGGCTGCCCTTTGTCTGCTCTGGGGATTTTAATCTGTGAGACAACAGATTTAGCACTCTTTATGACCATTAAGTTTTCAAATTCTCTGTTTCTTTCTCTGTCATGCATTTACATGTATAGAAATTTTAAAAGAAAGTACAAGTGGAAAGAGAAGCGGGAAATCCAACCTCAATAAACTCTCCATAAAATCCACAAATTAAGGACAAGTACATCATGAAAGCATATTAGTCAGAGAGCTATAAATTCCAGCAAATTGATTGTCATATATAATCAGAAACATACTATAATATATAATAAGTTGAAATAAATACCACAAACCAACCTCAGGCTGTAAATGTTTAAGATTAGTCCTTCTTACCACATATACCTGAGGTAGAAAGAAACAAATCAGGAAAGCTTAAAAAAAAAAAAAAGAAGATGGAAAAAAGGTGTGTGTTCTAAAAATGGGGATTGAAATGAAAATGCGGTCCTTTGAGTTACTCTCAGAAATTGACTGCAAATCACTGGATGGTTTGAAAGGTTTTCACTGTATAGACACATTCTCATGCACTGCTTAGCAGTGACCAGCCTTCCCTTCTTGAGATGAGCCTACAGAGCAGCCTGCAGTGGTAGTCCTCAAAGTGTGCTTCCTACTCACTGTGTACAGAGGTGACAGATGCAGAGGGTGGCTGTGGCACCAGGTTTGTCTTCAGCAGCTGGCATGGCAATACCTTGCTTTGATTGGGAAATGTTGGAGACCGTCAGCTGGGACTGCAGTATCCCTGTTGACTGCAGTACGGCTGGCGTGGCAATACCTTGCTTTGATTGGGAAATGTTGGAGACCGTCAGCTGGGACTGCAGTATCCCTGTTGACTGCAGTACGGCTCTGGCTATGTCCCAGACTTTCCTGTGATCCCTGGGAGCCCCTTTCCACACACAGCAAGTTGCACACTGCCTGGGGCACCTCCCTTAAGGGTGACCCCCTCACAATGATGGGACGCCTCCAGGAGCTACCTCATGGTTTGCAATGCTCAACAGGACCTTGATGGGCTGATGGGTTTCAGATCATATGTCAAAATACTGTGTACACTCTTTTAAAGCAGAATACTTATTTTAATCTTCAAAGTTAACATACGGACCTAGTAGCCCAAAGCTAACAAGAGCCTGTATTTAATCTGACAGTGTGCAATTGTTTCTGTGTGTAATTTGAAATGACCTGATGAGGATTCTCATTGTCTAGGCTAAAAGCCAGTTTGTTCTTTATTTGGTTTATATTGAGTACCAGTTGCCTAAGGTGCCTTCCTATTTGCATTATTAATGTGATATAGGCCTATTGTTTCCAGCATCATATATGGAATTTCTTTTCTCAGATCCTGAGCAATTCACATCTAACCCTCCAACAGGAAAGCTGTTTTAAAAGTCACAGCACTGGGCCTTCTGTTTGAAACCATTTAGCTTAAAACAAGGAATATGTAATGTAACCTACAGTGCTGCCTCTCAGCCAGAGTTATTAACGACACTTCCGGCTTAGCCAGCAATAAATTATGTCAGATCAGAGAGGGTGGGTGAAATCATGCTGTGAAACGGATGGGAATTGTTGGCACTGGGATCAGGCAACCTGCAGGATGGCTTGGCTGAAAGTGCCAGCCCTGGTCCCATGTGGAGGTCTCCCAGCCTGTCCACCTGAATTCACACTGGCACAAACACTGACTGGGAAGCAGAATCCTGCTGCCAGCCCGGGCTGAGGTTTGGCTGGCACAGTACAAATGAAATCACTGGAGGTGCAGGCTGGTAAAGGGGAGTGCCACCTCAGCTGAGCCAGCTGCGGGCACCAACTGCACCACGTTCCCAAACACCGGCCTGGAAATGTTAGGCGGTGTTCATTCACATGGAGCCTGTATGGCACCATGTTCCCTTCTGTCAGTAACTTTTGCCAAAGCCCTTCAGGTGAAGATAGACTTGAGAAGTGTCCTGAAGCTGCCCGAAACCTGATACTTCCTTCCTGGCAGGATTAGAGCCCAGCTGTCAATAGCGTGTCAGTGCAAAATGGAAGCAGTGATGTTTACAAAATTAACAAATGGACTTCAAGTTAAACACTGGGCAATTTGTGAGACAGCTTTTTTTTTCCTAGCATTGACCGGTCTCCTGAGATTACTTGCAGGTGAATGTTCTGTTATTCTTTCTGGACTGACTTATTCTAACATCATGTCATTTTTAATTGGTTTTCTTGAGAAAATATGCTTGCAACTCCATCCTGTTAGCCTCCTTAGAGTGCTCTCAACGTTAACCTTTTCCCAAGGCCTCATTCACCATTCCTAAATCATATGTATAGTTTTATTGACTTCAGATCTGTTACTGCAGTCAGGAATGCAAACTTGTATTCTGTGTATGGTATGTGCCCTATAGTATTAAGCTCTGAGCTTGCATATAGGAGCACCACCAGCACCAAGACTAAATGGCACAGGCTCGTTTGTATTGGGCCCTGATCCTGCAAGGATGAGCACATACGTATCTCGAGCAGTCCTGCTGAATTCCATGGGACTGCAGACAGGAAGAAAGAATTCAACATGTGTCTAAAGCCTCACAGAATTGGGACTTAGCAACATTAAATCCTACAGCAGGAAGAAGGAGAAGGTGTCTACAAGACTCCTTTGGGGAGGTGCAAAGCAGAGGGTGACACCCGATCTGCCAGCATGGTGTCTGCCTACCCTGCTTTGCTAGACCCCCCCATCCTGCTTCCAGCCACCACAAGACTGGATGATCCCAGTGCTCACACCTAGATATTCACCTCTCAGGGGATCCCTGAGTGGGTACAAAGCCTTGTCAAAAGAGGATCCCCTCTGCTTATCATCATCACTAACAGTTTCGGTTGAAGCACATAAAAAAATGTGCTATTTCTAGCAAACCCGTCTATAGCTGGTAGACTGAAAGTACATCGCTTGTTTCAACAAGTAGCTAATATGAATCTGGAGAAAATGGCAGGAAAGCATCCAGAACTGAAATGAACATTATTACTTTTTACCAAGCTAACAGGACTCATTGCAATAGGCTCAAAATAGCTGTTTGTCAGTTATTTTGAAAAAGAAAAAAAAAAGGATTTGCTGCCAAGGTTTTATAAGGAAGAAACTATGCTAATGCATTACTTTGGTTATACAAAGTTCATCACTTTTTTCTTTCAGTCTGCACCATTAAATTTAAAAAGCAGATCTATCAGCATCTAGTGTTTCTTCAAAACTCCATGTAGTGTCTAGAAAACTGAACTGTCAGACATGCTTGTCATGTACACATATTTTGTTATTAAATATGTTCAGGCATGAATTTTGGCAGGATTTCTTCACAACTATCCTGAACTTTTCTTGACACCTTTTATGGCACGTAATACATCTGCAACTCAGGGCTTGGTAAGCCCTTAACTCTTTAATTGTGAGCCTAACAACTCCCTTTCTAATTATTGTCCTATAATCAACATGATCTAATTCTCATGCCAAAGCCCAGAAATTCACGCTGCAGGTGCTTCACTTTGGCTGCTTTTTGCTAACTTTTTCCTCTTTACGGTGCCAGGGGACCAGTGTGTGCTCTGCATTCTTGTGTCAACATAATCCTGGATGGCTTGCAATTGGTTGCTAGCTGACCTGACGGGTACCTAGTATTTGTCACTTTTCCTTGCATCTTTTCCTCCATCGAAGGATGGTGCTCAGCTCTGTCACAGTGCATGCCTTTTGGACCAGGTTTAACCAGAGGATCATTTTCCTCCTGTAAAGGGTTAGAGTTTAGCATTGGCATTTGTGGAGCACCAAGTGATGCCAGAAACTTTCTCTTTTAGAGTAGGTGGGACTTCTATAAGTACCATAGGAAACAAAAGAACAGGACTTATATAGCTGATGTGTCTAATGTTATATAAATCTCATTTTACTCTACAGGGAAACTGAGCTGGAAACTGGCTCAGTGTCTTGACAAAGGTCACAGATGATATCAGTGTCAGAAAGTGACCATCTCCCACCCTCAAGAATCTCGAATCTGTAGCCTTCATGCAATCACTTTGAAAACTCATTTCCTTCTACTGGACTGATTTTAAAGAGAATAATGAAACAGGGAATTCTGGTCTCTTCCTTACGGCCTGAGGGAGGAAGTCAGGAAAAAGTTTGTCTGATGACTTAATTAATTTAATAAAAGAAGAATTACCTATGAAATTGTTTTTGTTAAATGTCTATAGAGACCATAAATCATGCATACATTTTACTAAATGTTAACAAGCAAAGATACAGCAATCTGCAAAAATCTAGAAGGCACCTCCATCTTTCCAAAGTATTAAAGTCCTAGATACTTATTCCATACATTAATTTATAAGCACACATTTATGTAAACCTAAATATATTTAAACAACAATATTTTTCTTTTTTAGTCTCTAGTTATGTAATTCACTGTTAAGTATTTTTCTCTTCCTTTTCATATTCATTCAGTACCATGTATAAAGTTGATCACCTTATTGAAATAAGGTTTCTATTCTTCCTTAAATCTGACTAGCACAGCCCCATCAGCTAACAGCATCCTTCTGAAGCCTTTCAGAACACACACAAATGGCACAAGGTGTTAAGAGATGCAGGCCACGAGGCCAAGAAGTTTAATGATGGATTTATTATTGAAAAGTGTATGCACTCTTCTGAAGTACTGGTTGAACTTCAGGCTCCCCTTAAAGTTGTTGTTTAAAAAACAGAGTTCAGTACCGAAATAGTCCATGCAGTCTCCAGAGAGGAACTCAAAGGACCCTCTCTGGTTGACAAATTATGGAAAACTTCCAAATCAAGTTGTAAAATTCCTCTCTGGATAAATAACCATTATCAGAACCACATAGCTGTTCTCTGGGTTTATACACTGAAAGAGAGAGAGCTTAAACATCATCAAGATTCCAGAACCAAACAAATTCAAACTTTTGGATTAGTTCATGTTTGGATTTGAATTTAATAATTTGGACTGATTTCTATAGCTATGGTATTTTTGCAATAGAAGCATGCTTATGGCTGTATTTTGCCAGACCGATAATTTTTGTTAAAGCTTTCTGAGGTTCAAGATCAGCACCACCTGGAATCTTGTTTAAAAAAGCCAAGTATTTTCCTACCTCTTCCCATGCAGCTGAGTAATTACTTGAAGTTTGATGTCTTTGTGTTAAATGGCATTGCTTCAAACTCTTTGCATGTCAAACAGCAGAAAACTAGGAGAGTTTGAAAGGTTATCGCTGTTTCTCTTTGAATTCCTGTGTACTGAAACCCTTCAGAGATGGCTGCCTACTGCAAATCATTGTTTGACAGCTTCACTCAACTTTGAGACTTGTCAGCTCAGGGGGCAATCTGACAGCTCTCAGGCAATAAAGTAAACAAGGGATTTGGAGCGTCAGAGAAGGAATGCTTAAAATCATTCCTAATATTTCTCCTATTCATAACATGTCACCAAGCTGGTGAAGTTATGAAGGCAGCAAGTCTGAGCTTCTTACGCATCCCAGGTGGCATTCACAGGGTGAGCAAAGGCTTGGGGAAACCCCAGCAAGAGGCTTCCACCAAGTATCATCCAGATTTGTTTCATTGATGGTATTCCTGATAATAATGAAAACTCAAGACATTATTTTTCAGGTGGATGGTTTTTCAGATACTTTCTGTACTAGTCTGACTTGAAAGGTGGTTCAGTATTGGTGGAAACACAGCCTCATTTAATACTTGCTCTTTAATATCAAATATGACCAAGTTATATATTTTTTGCGTAATAACGTAGTGAAGGGGTACTTCCCTCACAGTGACCAGAAAACCTGCAGACACTTTGATTGTGCAAATGCTCAGATGCAGAATCTGTAGTGGTGCTGGAACCTGCTGAGGGGTAATCAACATGTGGATCTGACTTTGTGGACTTACAGCATATTTGCACATGAACTAACAGGTATGTTTTCTGAAGCAGTCACTTTTATGGGGTCCTGCCTTTGCAGGAATTATCTGAGACACTTTAAAAAGCCTTGTTTTCAGATTCTGATAATCTGGTTATGTTAATGCAGAGCGAGTTGAATGCTCAAAATGATTAGGAGCTTTTAAGTGTGTAACCTGGTTCTTAGGATATTTTCCTGTGCACATTTCTGTATTCCTAACAGGGAAGAATTTGATGGTAAATCTAACATACAATTTTGTAGGTGTCTGTAACAGACAAGTTTTACAGCTCTAGTGAAGAATGAAAAACAAAATCTGACCTAATTTTTAAAATAGTGTGACTGTTCCTTGCACATCGATTTTAAGAATTCCTGCTGCTAACACACCTAAAGCTGACCTCTTTGTTAACTGTGCATGTGCATGACAATAAATTACCTGTTGTCATTATTGAAAATGACTAATGGCCTGTTACCCTTTTAGGACATTATTTAAAAGTCATTTTTCTAAAACAACTTTATTTCCTCTTGAGGTAATGCTTTTTTCTTTTCTTTTCTTTTCTTTTCTTTTCTTTTCTTTTCTTTTCTTTTCTTTCTCTTCTCTTCTCTTCTCTTCTCTAATGACTCCATTAACTGTTCCTGCTCTGTGCTATCATAGGAGGTTTTCTAATCACAGTAGCTGCTGTGCTGTGAAATTGCAGTTACAGTGAAATTGTCTTTTGATTCTTTTTCTAATAAGGACATCTAACTGGACACGCAGCTCATGTAAATCTCTGTAGCTATGTTTTCAAAGGATCTAATCTAATACAGACTAGCTGTAATGTTTAGGGGTAATGTTAAAGATCTTCATTTACTGCAGTATTACAACTCCATTAATTCACATTTTGAACTGAGCCCTGAACAAATGCACTTCAGCAGCTACTTATGCTTGCTAAAAGATTAAAGGCTCTGAACCATGTGAAGAAAGGAAATCTTTATAGATTGCTAGCTAATGGCTGTTTTCTTTACTGTTGGAGTCAGTGAATTGAATTGTAATGGACTGGATTGACTCCACATATGGAAATTACAAAGAACAGGATCATTTTTTTACAGATGCAAATTTCAATCGCTCTGGAAGTTAGCTATACACTTCCAAACACTGGACTGCAAGAAAGTACCTGAAACTCTGATGGGTCTTTTTAGCACAATATTGGTTACTTATGTATCTGTACTGTATTTTGTATTAGCAGCTTAATAGTTGCTATAAATGTAGTTGATTTGACATCACACAGGGAGGTGCATGTAACACCATGCAAAAGCCACTTTCCTTGCGCTGTGACAGCACACAGGAATATTTGGTCAAGAGCTCATATTAATTTCAATGTTATTAATGTGCAAGTTAAAATTGATTAAAAGAGTAAAACTGAAGGCATGTGTTCTTTTGCAGTGTTCCTAAGGCGTATCTAGCCCAAGATTCCCAGATTTATTTCACTTGCTGATACTGTCATGACAAACTCAGCCATGTCATAGCCACTCAAACCAAGTGGCAGAAGGGCAAGAAAGTTTCTGTGGCTAAAATTACTCTTACTGTGCATAGCTAGACAGAGAGTAATGGGAGTTAATCACTGAAACGCGAGCAGACAGGACTAGCTTGTCATAAGAAGAAGCTATCAAATCACAGCTGTGTTAAACTCTTCAATGTTTTATCATGAGCAGCTGTCAAACTCTTATAATTTCATGATTAATACATTACAGAGTGATTTCCTCCCTTATTCTGTTGCCTGTAGATGTTTTTAAACTGGAAGTGGTATTTGTCATATTTATTTAAAGTGAACTACAACTCTGCATGTGCATGAAGAAATATAAGAAATGTTTAAAAAAGCACAGAAAGGAGGAAATATTTCTCAGGCCAGGCTCCATGCATGGGAGGGGACTGATCCAGCCATACTGCCTTTCATCGTACCCCTTGACTGGCAAAGAAGGAGGCTTTCAAGCAGTATTGAAAACCTGCGTTAAGGCAGATAAACATAATTTTCAGTGCCTGTGTTGTGTCTCCCCACAGTAACTTCTGTGAATAAAGCCGCTAGAAACAGATTCAATGTCATTTGTTCCCATGGAAAAACAGAATGAAAAAGAGTTATTGCTGATTCATACTTAGCCAAATTTGGGGATGAAAGAGATAATTTAATTATTGCTATATATGTCTTTTAGTGTTTTCACGTGAAGGCAAAAGTGTGGGTCATCCACTTTTCCAAGGAATGACTGAGGCTGTCAATGCAGCATTACAAAATTCATGGAGCCCTTAAACCAAATTAGGTCAAGCAAGATGGCCATTAAATTACTTAAAACTATGGCCACTGAGAAATTTCTGGGCTGTCCCCAAAAGGCCCGCACTGTCCCTACCTGGGAAAGTCTCTGGTTTTCATGTCCGTGCGTTTTACTTGAACTGAAATTGATGCCCTTGAAAATTACTGCTGAACAACAGGTATTACAGGCTGTAATAACCACTGAGTTGCTCTTTGCCATAGTGGACTCCTGCCAGGACAGGATTTCCATCTTTTAGGAGATATTTCAGCCAGCAGTCTTTTTGGACTTGTGGCTCTATGGATTTGCTTGTTTAAGACTGTTGGTGTTTGCTTTAAGTTTTTAAGAAATAAAATAACAATAATCATTTTCACAACCTTTGAAGAAAAGAAAATTACTGCCAGAGTCTGTTTCTTTTGGAATTTCTAAAAAGGTTTCTGATGAGGGCTCCTTCATGACAATATAATTAAGCAATGAGACATGACAGCTAGTCATTTCAGGGTTATTATTGTATGCCTAAGGTGGCATCGCAGGCATGAGGATGAAGGACGAGTGGCTTTAATCACCCATTAAGTGCAATAATCCCTTTGATATGCTCTGTCTGGAGAGACTTATCAAAAAGGATTTCAGGAACATTGTTAAGAGGAACAGGCAAACTGGTGAATGCGCTAGGCATGAATATTAACGTGGTTATAACATCACTGACAGACACTCAAAAAATTCTATTTGTGTCAAGTTTTCATCACTAAAGACACCCTGAAGGAATGATTTTCAATAAGAAGGAAAATATTGCAAGGACCTCTTTGCTTTTTTTCCTCCTTAAATATTTGTTTTATATACTTTAAAAATAGATCAGACAGACTTTAGCTGGATCAGCTCATCTATGCAGTACAGATAAAAATGTGGATGGCAGACAATGATACAGCACCTGTTCATAGCAGGACAGTCTTACCATGAAACCCAGTATTTGGTGCTCCACAATCCTAGCTCACTTTGGTACCTTTGCCTGGCACTCTGCTCTCAAGGGAGACAGTTCTTCTGAGAGTTCCTTCACACAGCACGTGAAGATTAGTGGTGTAGTTTCCACATCTGCTTCAGCTAGCAGAGCTAGGATTTGAACTATAGTCAGACCTCAACAGCGATACAGAGATAGGTGCCATATTGCTGAGCTACTTTATTGACCTAGTAAAATATTTTGATTGGTTTTAAAGGGAGGGCATAAAACATTGTTATTTTCATAGGAAATGGTTTATGGAAAGATATAATTTAAAAAAAAAACATAATTGTGTGAATTTTTAAAATGAGAAGTTTTGGGTTAATATGCCACTAAGTGGAGAAATCAGATGCCAACACAAATGTTGGTTACATGTTTGTCATATTTATAGGTTTGAAAAAGTTCGCTTTTCCTTGGCCTCCTTTAGGTATACATTAAAGTAATAATCAAAATGTAAACACGAGAGATGAAAATATTTGCTCTCACTCAAAATATAATTGCTGTATGCTGTATAGAGAAAAGTATTTTGTTGAATTGGCCCTTGTTTGAACTTAGGTGATGTTTGTGGATTTTGTGCAGTATACAAAAAAGCTTTGCCCTTTATTTGAAGTCTGCTTCGACTGTGTAATTACCATGCTCCAATTTCCATTTGGACTATCGGGGTTCTCCTGTCAGTCTGTTTGAGTACACATCGGCTGAACAACAAAAATCTTCCTGTTGTGGGTGCATGGGGGGTTGTGGGGCTTTTGTTCTGTTAGAGAGGAGGGATAAAAAATGTAAAGCTTTAAATTAAAAGTGATGAGAACTAGACCTTGTGTTTTGTTTACCATTCAAGAAAATGTATGTAAATACAGTGTAGCAGGGCTTTTGTCACTCGTTCCATTCAAAGGAAAAAACCTTAGTACTAAACAGACTGTATTCTTTGAACAATATTTGAAGAAAACGCAAAACAATTTCCTCCAAAGAAAGGGTTAAAGAGAAATCCGCTAAAGTTTCCCTAGGGACAGGATAGTCCAGTTTTGAAAAAATTCATTGTTATGCTAGTAATAGGATATGCCTTAAGCTTGTTCTTAAGTCTAATTTTCTTTACTGCAGGTTGAGAAAGTTTCTCTCCATTGCGTTCCATGCAGTTGTTCTGGAAAGGAATGGCAAAGCTGTGCAAGGCTTTGCAACAAAAAAACCTCTTCCTGTAAAGGCAAGACCCTGCCAAAATAAATAGCGACTGCAGCAAATGGTACAAATGGACATTTCTTTAAAGTGCATGTGTATGTATTATATATAATATGAATATACATGTGTTGTATACTTGTGTGTGTGTGTGTATTTACATGAACTTAAATATATATCAATATTTTCAAAAATATACATTCTGGAGCCTATATAATCAATGCAAGCTTTGCTGGAAGCTGGGCTCTTAGCACAGCCCAGCCCGCCCACAAGTTCATCCTGTAGAATCCTGAGATGAAGATTAACGTGCTGGGATACAAAAGCTAATTTCTTAATAACGATAAAGTTACTGTAAGCAATGCGAGCACTTGATGCCTGAAACAGCCAGATGAAAATGGCATGGTCAAGTGATTAGAAGGTTTAAGTAGGAAATAATACTTTTCTTGTCACTGGGCTGCGTTGGCAGAACGAGCGCAGCAGCTGGAACGCATATGCAGAGTGTTTACTGGAGCGACTCTTACACTTTCAGACAGAAGGAAATCCTGTGCAGGACTGGAAAGCACAGAGAGCTGTCACTAGGGAATAGGCTGTCTGTGTGTCTCCATGAAATAAAAGCTGTGTGGACCACAGACCCTGCAGTGGGCACTTCCTGCCCCCTTGGCTGCAGCAGTTCAAAATTGCTTTTTCTTTCTGCCTTTTTTTTTTTTCTGTAAATTATCAAATGTGCTGGTATTACCAACAGAAACGCTGATGAAGCTCAGGATTTACTTTGTATCAAACTTCAAAAATCTGATTAAGGGTGGGGTTTTTTTGTTGGGGTTGGTTTTTTGTTGGGTTTTTTTTTGACAGAAAGAGAACCTGGATATTTTGCCATCTCTTAGGTCACATAGATTGATCTTTCTAGTCTAATAAGACATCTGATATTACTTGAGGTGTTTTTTTGCAGTTTGGGATTTTTTTTTTCTCAAAGCTGTGTAGGTTTCCAACTACTGTGAATGCATTTAAAGCAGTAGCAAATCCCAGGAACTAAAAGCTGCTAACACAGGGAGCATTTTATTGTTTGCTGATGTTATAGCAATGACCAGTATCTGCTAATGAATAAGAAAACACATTCATTATACAAATAAGTTTTTAAATTGTTAATTAATGATGTGTTTATGTGACAGATTTGTGGGAGGGATTTCAAATATAATCACCATCAATCTGGCTACAGCCAAAATAAATTTTATGAAAAGTAAAACAAACTGTTGCACAGACAAAGTAGGCCTTCGGGGGCTCATGCAATAATCTGTGTTTTCTTATTTAACTGTGTATAATATTTCTGTTCATTTCTTGTCCAGATAGAATCTCAGTATATATAACATTGCTGTTAAAGTTAAGAAGAGTCAATGCATGCCACTACCCAAAGGGGAGGGAAGAAAGAAATGAAAAAAAGAAATATATACTTGAATTTTTTTTTTTAAATTAGCAAGGTGTGCCCAGGTAACCATGTCAGGCATGGTGCTATTGTAAAGGTGAGCATGAAACATAAATACTTTAATTCCAGGATGGTGACTTTTCACAGAAACTTGTGACTATGTTGGGGTGTATATTCTAGGAACCCCACACTCTGCTGTCACTACTAATCAAATTGTTACGAGGTTCAAACTTTTCGTGAAGTTCCTGTGTATGTTCTCTCATATACTGAACAGAAATGTCAAATTTAATCAGGTGAAAAAGCTAAGTGGGCCCCAAATTTCAGAAGCACATAAGCAGCACTTATGTAGGAGCAAAGTGGCCTGTAGCCCCAGCCAGAGACATCTACTCTGGCCCAGGCTCAGTGACTGCAAGGGATGGGCAAGCTGTGTTGGTGTTTGGGTGATGGTGACCCAGGTTGGAAATGCTTTGTTGGGCTGAAAGGTACTGAGCACAGCAACTGACTCCCAGTGGACCTGCTACATTAATTGGTATCGTTGAGAAGGAAAGGCTTAAATTCCTACTTGCATGTTCCAGTAAAATTGCATGGGTCATGTTTTATTGTTTACTTGACACTGTTCTGTAATATGTTTTAAGGAGTTTTTTTGCCTGAGAAAGGACCTTTGGGTTAAGCTGAAGGCATGTCACCACCTTTCATTCACAAGTTGAAATGCATTACATACAGCTGCCAAAAAAATCTGCATTTGCATCATTGTCCAGCTTCCCTGTTCTCGTTATTGGTTTCCAGTCAGTGTAATGGGAGTATATGGCTGTCATTCAAACAGATGAAAATCTTTGGCATTGAAAACATATCAAGGGGTGCCTGTTTTTTAAAGGAAATATACCCCTTCTTACTATTGCATGGTTTCTTGATCAGATAAAACCCATCTTGTGCTAATGTTTAAATTAACTGCACTGCATTCTGACCCAACAATAACAAAATCAAACCCACTCATTGCCAAGTATCATAAGCTCTTAAAATACATTCAGACAGTGCGATGATATTAATAGGGAAGCAGATATCAGGTTTCGGCCAACAAAGCAAACCACACAGTGGAACATGAGAAGTACTATGTTTAATGACTTCAGAATAAAATGCAAGACAGAAGCCCTATCAAAAATTATACTAATAATCTAATACTGTACATTTATATGGAGACTTGGCCTGGAATATCTCAAAGATGCTTCACAGAGAGAGACATTTTTATCTTATCTCAACATCTAGGTGACTGAGGTAAAAAGGTTAAGCAATTTGGACTCAGATTTCAGAAAAAGCATTTTCCAAGGTGTGTCTCAGCAAAGACTCTTTAAGAAACTGGGTTGTATTGCAGTTAAAAAAATACAGCATTAGACCGGGAAATTGTCAAACTCCACCAGAATTCGGTAAGACATGATGCAAAGCTTCACTTTGTGTTTGTCCTGTTCTCAAACTCTACTGTTAATCATCTCTATTAGCTATGTGTAAGGGTAAGAGGGGATACCGGGATGAACTTTTGGTCTTGCTTACTGTGGCTGCCAGTGACAGAGTTGGGACTAAAACTTGGCTGCATTTTTTTAAATCTGTAGTTATCATAGATAAACATACATCCACAATACATACCTGTTGACATATTGATAGTTAAATTTTTAAAAAGCTAGTGAGAAATATTGTTCAGTCATTATAATATGATTGATAGGAAGGCTGAATTTCCTGGCTTACATGTTGTTATCCTTATATATCTGATCATACCTGCTCTGAGAGGGAAGATTATTGAATTCTATAATGTTTTAGCCAAAAGAGTGGACTATGAAAACAAACTCGTTCCAGCTGTGGTAGCTGCCTGGTGATTTCTGACAACACAGTTGCAGCTGCATCAGCAGTTTCCCTGACCATACCTATCATCTTGGAGGGTGTTCTGTACTGGAGGGGAGTGCACAGTTCTTTCTGGATCTCAGTAAGAATGGCATGGCTACAAATAACGTAATGGAATTGCTTTACTAATAAGATAGACATAGGAAGAAAAATATAGATAACAAGTAAATCTTATGTCCCTTCAGATGGTGGGAACCCCGCTTCTGTGTTGCTTGGGATGGACCCTGAGTAGACAGTCATGGCACACTGTGCACAGTTCCCCTCTGTGGAGACACTCTGTCTCTCTCCCATACCGTGGTGCCTTTTACTCAGTGTAAAAAATATAAAAAAACTATTGCCTGTCTTGACAGGTAGGAGTGATACCTCTTTCTCTCTGTCCACCAGAGCATATCCAGCTGCAAGTCTCCAGGAACAATACCCAGGAACAGTACATGTTCAGGTCGGTTCAGCGTGTCCCCTGGCATTGCCACATACATTGTCACAATGGTCACTCCTGCCAGCATAGGGGTTACAAGGTCTAATATGTCTGGCACGGCTTGCCCAAGATCACTAATTCCTCAAAGGCAGTATCTTCTGCAAGGCTCCCAATACAGAAGGAAACTTCCTGACTATAGATTTGTAAGGAAGTTTTCTCACTGATACAGCAGAGTTTGCTTTTCTTTGCCTGATGATGATCATATTCATTTGCATAGTCATCTTCATTTGTATGGGGGATACACAGGGGCTGATTAAGTGAAAGATCTCTTGGGTCAGGATGTATCAAAATGAAGCAGAGCTTTTCATATGTGTTGTCTGTGAGATAAAGATTATCATCTTTGTGTAGTTATGTCATTTTTATTTCCTGGATAGAATTTGCTCTTCTTTTCTTTTTAGTTAACCTGTTGTAATGTACCTCAGCACCTGGCTAGAGAACCTTCTAATGGAAGGCAAACCAGTCTTGACTTCTGTGTTAAATTTGCAGTTATGCAATAGTATGTATTAGGGACATCCAGATTTGTCTGCTTCCTGCAGTATTTGTTGTAGGCTTATTGATAATAATTATTTTATAATCTAATTTACTGAAGCTCTAGTATTGGTACATTCACTGTAATTGCATGCTCATGATCAGTCTTGGACCAAAGTCATGAAATAACAGAAGAATCACAGACACAGCTTAAATGCTTATGAATGGTTGGTTCAGCTTTGGTAGTGTGAAGGATATTGGTAAAGAGAGTGAGCTAATTTGTGTGCTAGTTAAATCCATCCAGCACAGGAGGTTCATTCATTACTGAAGAGTTAAGGCATTCTTTGTGCAGAAGCCAAATCTTTCTCAAAGAATTTAAGCTAATTTAGCTGATGTCCTCCATGGGTTACCAAAATGTTGTCTTCGACTGTTTTGACGAACAACTACAGAAAAGGTGTTCTTGGGAGTGTCTAGGATCCAGTCAAGACTATAAAATATGGATGCCCAAATATTTATCATGGAAACAAACTCCAGAACAAATTTGACTCTTGGTATCACTGTGCACCTGTGACCCCATAAAGGAAATAGAAAACTTTGTAGGAAATTTGTCCTTGTGCCTTGTTTGAGTTCTTTCTGTTAATGGGCTTAAGTGCTGCTGCTATTATGTAAACAGGAATTGAAACACAGGTTGTATAAATATGTTGCATTTGAAAAATTGAGTGAATTTGGTTTACTGTCAGTGATGAAATGGCCTCACTGCTTGATATCCACCAACTGTGCACAGAACAAGCCAAGGGTTTTCTTCTGAGCTATAACAAGTTGAATTGTATAATATCGTTCTGATAGTGCAGGAATTCGATATTTGTGTATGTACTCCTTTTGCAATGGGGTAGAATACAGGGGTTACTGAGGACAGGATGTAGTCATCGCCACATCACATAATTTCTGCCTCTAACCAAAGCTATCTCCACAACAGGGTATCACAGAGGCAAAACAGTAAGTCTGACCTGGTGGGCTGACAATCTGGACAAGAGAGTTTTGTGAACACAGATTATGTGAGCTTCATCTGTTTGACAGCCTTTGCACACCCCAGCAAGTAGTTTGTGGCACTCTTGAGCTTTGCCCTCAGGATGGTCAATCTTTGCCTAGTGTAAAGCCGTGTCCTTGCCATTTGTTACCTGTCACTGGTTAAAGTTTCCTAAGCGTTAACATGCTTGCATTTCTATATGTCTGCCTGGGGAGATGCAAACAGAAATGCCAACTTCTATGTCAAATCCCTTGTTCTATGCATTCTTTGTCAGTGAAAGGTTGTTCTGAGGAATAAAAGAGTGACGTCCAATGATAGGACAAGGGGCAATGGATGCAAACTGGAGCATAGGAGGTTCCATGTGAATATCAGGAAGAACTTTTTCACTGTGCGAGTGACGGAGCACTGGAACAGGCTGCCCAGAGAGGTTGTGGAGTCTCCTTCACTGGAGACATTCAAACCCCGCCTGGATGCGTTCCTGTGTGATGTACTCTAGGTGACCCTGCTCTGGCAGGGGGGTTGGACTAGATGATCCTTCGAGGTCCCTTCCAACCCTAGAATTCTGTGATTCTGTGAAGAGAACTGTTTCCAACGTGTTTATATTTGCAAACAATGCTTCTTCAGCAACTGCTTTTTTTGATATAACCATGGAGAGATTCCTCTGTCTGTTGGTGCTCCCTGTGACTCAATTAACTTTGGGAGAGCCTGTGTGTCAGTATCTCAACAGTGCTTTGGGACTACTCAGTTATGCCAAGACATCCAGGTTCTGCCATAGTACTGACACTGTCTCCACCAAGAGGCCCAGATACCTTCGGTTCTTTCAGCATGTTTCAGCCCACCTCTTTACCTGATGAGTTTGTTGAGATGCTGTCTTAGACTTGCATGATATTTGAGGGAGTTCAAACTGAAAGAGTAGCTATTAGGAAGAAATTCTTGATTGTGAGGGTGGTGAGACACTGGCACAGTTGCCCAGAGAAGCTGTGGCTGCCCCCTCCCTGGCAGAGTTCAAGGCCAGGTTGGATGGGGATTGGAGCAACCTGGTCTGGTGCGAGGTGTTTCTGCCCGTGGCAGGAGGGTTGGAACTGGAAGACCTTTAAGGTCCCTTCCAACCCAAACCATTCTATGATTCCATTATATTCTTTAGCTCCTCCCTGTATTGTCCAGTCTGGTAAATCCTTAGTTTATTAGTAGGTTTTTGCTGAATTTATCATTATTTCTTTTTTCTGATATGCAAAGTTGTGGGATTTACTAGCTTTTTCTCATAAGCTAACCAAAGCTGTCATGCTGGTTGAGTAATCTAAGGCAGGTCATTTGCATGCTCTAAAGGCTTGTAAGAAGGGATTGGGACTTCATTATTTATAGATTATTATGGCTGGCTATAGCCCAGGTTAACAAAATTCAAGACAGGTCAATTTGAGTTCTTTAAAAAAATAGTGTGTAAGTAGATAAACAACAGAGGAACCTGTCTGAACCTGAAAATTAGACTTGTTCTTGTGTGACCTGCTCTAGGCTGTCCTGTTCTGGCAAGAGAGTTAGACCAGATGATCTTTCGAGGTCCCTTCCAACCCCTGACATTCTGTGATTCTGTGATTCTGTGAAACGGCAAAAGTAATATAATTTTTATCAGCTCAGTTACCTCTTTTTTAGCCATTTACAAAATCCAGCTTATTTTGGTGGAAATATTAGTTGCCCTTTGATTAATTTTGTAAGAAAAATATTGCAGAACATTTGTTCATAGGCATGATTTTTGATGTATAATTCCAGATGTGAGTAAGGAAGCTGTATTGCATGTTCTGAGGTTTTCTTATTGAGTATTTCTGAAATTTCAGAAATGAACACTGAGTATGTCTAAAATATACAGTATGGGGTGCATGAGAGATGTTTTTGACACAATAGGGTCAGAGAAGTTAAAGACACGTTCTTTGTTGGCAATTTTGGCAGAAATACTAAAACACAATGTGGGAACTGCAAACCTTATGACATTCGGTAAAATGTGAAAGGCTTCAAGTCTGTAATATATGACTTGATGTCATGTATATGAGTTGGTAGCTTTTGCACAATATATAATGAATCTCACTTTTTTGTCTGAAGTTTGAAAAGATTTTCCCAGTGTAAATAACTCATGCTTGAAGTGCAGTGTGAATTTAAAACCCCCTATTGTCCAAATGTAAAAAAATTCATTTCATGATGTTGAAAATAATTCATCCTATATTCTTAGTTTAATGGCTCCTTATAAAAATGTAAACCATTTTGAAAACCTTTGGTATCCAAATGAAGGATGTATAAAAGCAGGGAACTAATTACCCAGCTGCATCACTGGAACTTGAAGTTCAGTTCTATTTTCCCATTATACTTTACTGGGTCTTTTATTTGCTGCTCTTGTCTGGGCTGTAAGAAATATAACACAATTAGACCTTTCTGCTTTTGTTAACTGAGCTCTCCTAGCTTCCACTGTTGGAACGTAGCATTGTGTCTTGGGAGGCAGCATCAGCGTTTCAGAACAATTTCAGAAAAAGGTCTGTAAACCTTTTCTTTCTAATTGTATTGGTATTGTATTCCCCTTCAAGGGGAGTGGGTTGCTTTGATATGCTGAGTCCATTGTACCTGAAATGCCCGTTTGATTGGAAGAGGGACTGTCTTCATGGTAGCAGAGAGCGAACCTAACCAGACAGAACAATGGAGACACCTAAAACCAGCTGTACTGGATCTGTCCAAAGCCTAATGTTCTGAATAAGGCAAATCCAGAGATAATTCACTTCTGATATATACTGTAGTGCCATTGTAGGAACAATAGAGAAAAGCTTAATCTGAAACCTTGCCAGAGGACAGGTGATTAGTGCCAGAAAGATGATTGGAGCACCTGACGTATGAAGAGAAGCTGAGGGAGTTGGGATTGTTCAGCCTGGAGAAGGCTCAGGCGGTCTTACCCATGTGTGTGTGGGGGGGGGCAAGTAAAGAATCATAGAATCACAGAATCACAGAATCACAGAATTCTAGGGTTGGAAGGGACCTCGAAGGATCATCTAGTCCAACCCCCCTGCCGGAGCAGGTTCACCTACAGTACATCACACAGGAACGCATCCAGGCGGGTTTTGAATGTCTCCAGTGAAGGAGACTCCACAACCTCTCTGGGCAGCCTGTTCCAGTGCTCCGTCACTCGCACAGTGAAAAAGTTTTTCCTGATATTCACATGGAACCTCCTATGCTCCAGTTTGCATCCATTGCCCCTTGGTGAAGCCAGACTCTTCTCAGTAGCACCCAGTGTCCCTTGTTCTCAAATCTTCCCTGGGCATCCTGGGAAGCTGCACGTAGGGAACTTGAACATCTGTTAATCTGGGTGTCACCAGTGTCTGCAATACTTACATACCTGTTTCTGCCTTTTATCCTGGTGCCTCTGCATCCAGATATACTTCTTAATTTTTCTATTCATCCAGACTTAGCATTTCTATTGCAAATTTCTACACCCCAACATTCTTTACTGTACTCCTAAGGACTTCCTGAGCTAAAGTCTGTATCCATAGGCTTAATAACCCTTGGTAAACTTTTATTTTTCCTTATTAATTGTCAGATTGTTTTTTGAGCATATTTATAGTCGGGGGCTTTTTCCTTTCACAGCATTGGATGGCAATTAATTTACTATAAATCCTGTGGGCAAAAAATACTTCCTTTTATTTGCTTTACAGCTGCTGCCTGAGAGTTTGCTTTGGCATCCCCTAGGTCTTGTGTCAGCAGAAATAACAAATAATTGGCCCATATTAATCTTTCTACTCCAGTCATGATTTGAAGATGCTAGCATATCTTCCATAAGTCATTTTTTTTCCAGGATGAAGAATTACAATCCTTTGCCCCTCTTCTCTTCTGGAAGTCATTCTATCCTTCTTGCTTTTCTCTGTCCTTTTCCTGCTCTGCCACTTGATTTTTGAGATGTAAAGGTATGCACAACACAGATGGTACAGAGGGGCTAAGGGGTTGAACCATGGCATAATGTCGTGTCACTGCTTTGTTTTCTGTTCCTTTCTTAATACTTCCAAAAATTCCATTGGCTTCTTTTGCCTTTACTGAACACCACCATCTGAAGGTCATAACCACAAGTACTCGGTGAGTACTTAACAGCCCATAAATGTAGATGTTTTTCCCTCTGCACGGTTTATTTGCACTAAGTAATTCTGAATGTTAGCTATCATTTTATTACCCAGTTCTCTTGCAATTCTTTGCAATCAGGCAGTTTTTACCATCACCAATCTTTATAACTTGATTGTTTACTTCCTTTTCCAAACCATTGTTATAGATAGGTCAGATACCAGAGACTCCAGCTCATTTATTCTTTCAAATAAACTGGACATATCTGTGCTGCCTTGCTTTCCTCTGCCAAAGGGACCTAGATTGACTTCCCAGATAAACAATATATATATGCAGCTGTTTGCCAGCATCCCAAATTGGTTTCTACCAAGTTGCCCAATAAACAAGCCAGAATTCCTCATCTGTACTTTCCTAAGCTGCTCACCTGCCTACTCTGAAAAGTAGTGCCATGTTTGCCATCTTCCATCACTATGGTACTGACAGAGATTCCAGTAAGTTGTACCAGCTAATAGTTCAAGAGTTTCTTTAGGACTCCTGAGTGAATGTCAACTCCTCCGGTCAATTTGTTACTGTTTTAGCGATTTATTCTAAGACCTTATCTCCTGACCTTCTAATATTCTCCTTTATTCTGGTGCTTGGCTCTACCATCTTTTTTGCTTCAAAATCTCCAGCCAGCCATACATTTTTACAGTGTTGTCCTTAGACAATTTTGTACCATTTGTGAGTAACTTTTGTTGATTCTTTTTTTCTAAACTATCAGTTAATTATTCCTGGGTGAGGTTTTTGGTTTTGGCTTTATAAGTCCTCCAAGGAGATAGATTATTATCATGGTCCAAACTTTCAAAAGTAACGTTTTGAATCAGAACCTCTGCTGGGTTCAGAAATTAATCAGTCAACAGGGTGTTTTTTTAAAAAATTCTCTGATCAATCCCTTCAAGAACATAGTTACTGCAGGAAATGCTATTGTCCGTCTATATGAGACCATCAAATTGCCCTGCTTCTGTGTGTTTTCTGTCCCTCCAGTGACTCTGATCCCTGCCTTTTCAGCATGTCACACAGAATCACAGAATGTCAGGGGTTGGAAAGATCATCTAGTCCCACCTCCCTGCCAGAGCAGGACAGCCTAGAGCAGGTCACACAAGAACGCATCCAGTCGGGTTTTGAACGTCTCCAGAGAAGGAGACTCCACAACCTCTCTGGGCAGCCTGTGCCAGTGCTCTGTCACTCTCACAGTGAAAAAGTTCTTCCTTATGTTCACCCGGAACCTCCTATGTTCCAACTTGCACCCATTCCCCCTTGTCCTGTCACTGGGCATCACTGAAAAGAGCCTGTCTCCATCCTCCTGACCCTCACTCTTTACATATTTATAAACATTAATCACTGACAGGTTGATATGGTCGTCATACTTTCTTTTACCAAGTACCAAGAGACCCTAAAACCCTTGCTGTCAATGTTTAAATCCAGACATTCTAGGTCAATCTTTGCATGCTGTTATACTTGTAGTGTTTGTAAGGTAATAATTATTTACTTGTTGTCTTCTTGTCTATTTTGGTGTGCACTACATGAAATTGAACTTTATTATTGAGACTGTTACTGAGATGTCATTGTTTCCTATCAGAATTTTATTGATTTCTGACCTAACTTGTTTTTTTTCAAAGGATAAAGAGTGAACTAGAGTGATATGACTTTCCCAGGAGAGGATGAGTAATTCCAATCTTTGTGCTCTTTCCACAGCCTTTCATTTTATAACTCCCCTGACACCTTTCTAACTTTAAGTGCCTACCATGTGATTTTTCTTTTTGGTGTAGACAGAGACTGTCTTTCCTCTGCAGACCTATTTCAAAAGTGTCCTTGGTTACTGATTAATCCTTTCCTAATTAGTCACTCTTCCCTGATCAGAGAGAGAGAGAGCAGTTAATCAAAGTGTTAATTTATAGGGCATTTAAATAATTATGTACTGGTTGCCTAGGTTAATGCACATCATCTATTGCAGCCAGCAGGGTGGAATCTTTTTCTCCTGGCGTGGAAGGAGTTGCACCAGAGCTTGAGTTAGGGCTATCAGTCTGAATTAGTCCTGTTGCTTGCAGCACAACTGGCTTGTTCAGAGATACCTGTTATTTTCAAAGGCCAGTGCACCGGTTTATGTACTCACATCATGAATTCTTTATAGATTACCTGAGTAAGTGCAGATATCCAAAACGGGTTTCACAGCCACTAGTGGTTCTATGAGTATTCTCCAAGCAGGAAGTAATTTAAGCCAAACAATAAGAAATACTGAGGAGATAATTATGTTGGGAAACATGTTTCTCAGTAAGACATATATATTTAACTTAAAGCTGGTAGATGGTGTCTCTGTGGGACCTGGATTCACAACTCAGAATTTTCCTCTGGAGTTTGTTACCCAAGGACATCTTTCGGATATCTTAGATGTAGCAAAAGCACTTGACTAATGATGTAGAAATGATATGGGTTTTTTCATGATATGTACATTTGCAGGATATCCTAAAGGCTTGCGTAATTATTATTATACAGCATAACTAGAATTTTGTACATGCTCTGACATTTTCTTAATATTGAGTAGAATCCTGTGTGATAAGAAATTTGACTGACATTACAGGTGAATCTGGAAGGGGGAATTTTCAGAGAAACCATCCTGGGCCCATGATTGAAAACAGAACTATGGGCATCTTTTTTTTTCTTTGTGTAAGTATCCATTCATATTGCAGCCAGGATAGATGCGAAGATCTGGCCCATTCTTTCAAACTCTGAATTACCTAACTCAATTTTGCATTAATAGAAAAATTAAAAATCATATATGAAATCTGTCTGCAAAGCTTCAAACAATTTGAAACTGTTGATGATGACAAAAGATGCTTTTCTGGCCGAAAATGAAACTGTGTGTCTTTATCATAGGTACTCTTCCTAGAGGTAGACACAATTCCTTAAACTCAGTATCTCACTGACTCTTCCAGTAATTAACAAAGGCTGAATGAGAAGTAGAGGTTTGGGAATACATATCATTATTCTATGGACTGTATGTTCAGTAAATGGCTAAAACCATATGCAAAATATTTTTGGAGGAAATGAGCAACGTCACTGAATGTTGCAGTGAAGGAGAAAATGAGAATTCGTTTCCAGGCTCAACCTGGCTTTCTGCTTCCTTGTAATAAGAGACCATTTCAACACAGGCAGCTTATAAATAAAGCCTTCTCATTGAATGTGGAAAATATTGCACACGTTGTGTAATGTATATGTTAACTAAAAAAGTCTCCCTTGTTGTACTGGCAGCTTGAGGCTGCTCCATTAGCTCAACAGCAGAGTTGTGGGCCCCTTGGCCCCATCCCACCAACCCTAACTTGGCTTGGGAAGTTAATTTTGAATTTGGCATGGGCACAAATTTATCTAAGGCAATGTTTGTTAGGTTCTGGCTGGTGGATGGAAAATATCGTATTTGATGCCCAAATTGTGACCTCCTGTGTGGAACTTCAGCAATGACTTAAACCTAAGAATAGGTGAAAATACAAAGTGTAGGCCTAGATGTACCTCAGTAGTTACAGCTACTATGGCTTCAGCCAACTAAAACACTCAGCAGCAGACCATACCAGATAAAATCCTAGTCCTACAAGATCCTGTGTGACTGGGCCCTAAAGTTCCTTGTCAGCAAAAGCACTTTGAACTGAATTTACTAAACAAAAGGGGTTAACAGAATAAGATTTTCCTGGATCTAAGTTGCTCCAAATTAATCTTTATTTCCCCTTCAGTCAGAGCTGGCTGTCAGGTACTTTCAAGGACTTTTCTTTGAGCATGTGCAATTTTCTTTTCCCTTTTATTAAAAAGAAATTTACTGTGTTTCTGCACTACTAGTTCTATCTACCCTTCAGCAATTTTGCCCTCTTGCCTAGCTCTTTATGTTGTAGATGACTAATATTGTCTCTCCTCATCTTTTTCACCCTCTTCCTGCTTCCAGCTCTCATAAACACTGTCATTGCCTCTTTTTCTGTGGCCCACATAGGCTTTGACCAGACTAACAATGTTATAGAACCACAATACCATTGCAGGAGAAGCAAAGGAACTTTAATAACAAGCTCCTTTTATGAGAGAAGGCAATCTTTCTGGGAAAAAACAAATAAACTTGCTCTCTGTTTTGAAATGTCTTCTGTTTATTTTCAGCTAAACCCCATATTTTTCCCATATTGTTAATGTTTTCAGGTGCCTTTCTTATTTTCTATGGTTGTTATGACCTTAACATTCATCAAAGCTGAATAGCTAAAATTGATTTGGTTTAGACATAGCAATAGAATGAGTCATGTCAGTAAACTTGTTCTACCATTTACTGAGTCTGGAGCCTCATATGCATTTGCAATATATACATGCTTGGGAAGAGCCTTGTTTAATGGTTACCTTAACAGAGAAATTCCTTTGGGTCCCTCTCCATTTGTGACTTATTCCTGCTACTGCCCTGCACCCGTGACTTTCTTCTGGTTTTTTGGCATCCACAATGATGTGGTAAAAGAGTCCAAAGATAAAGCTCACTTTTGGGGGGCGGGAATATGAGCAACACCCAAGTTACCCTTTGTCCCCTTGAAGATGAAGCTGGGGACAAGTTGGAGAAAAATATGGGTAGCATTCTGGCTATCAGGTCAGACAAATTAATTTATTGACATCTCCTTGAAAGAAATAAAAGTCATACAGACTTTATTAGTTCCCCATGAGAAGCCACATTTGTTTATTACAAGGTCAGAGATATAGATGACAAACTTGCATTGTGTTATGCATTATTCCAGTGTGTGAGCCTTATTTTTTTATTATTAAGAAAAAGACATGCTTAGAAATCATATTTCTAGTAACTTGTTTCAAGGTGAAATCAGCTATAATTCTTTGCCTTCAAACAAACAGAAGGAAACCTGAATTTAAATGTTACATGGCTGAAGCTTTTAAAGCGACAAATGACTGTTGCTCAGATATACTGTCAAAAGATTTAAGAACATAAAAATATTTTTTAAGTACTGCAGAGGCACAGAAGGGGTAGTTATAGTTGTTCTGGAAGCATGTATCGGAATTTCATGAATCTTTTTCATTCAACCATACTTTTCTAGGAAAAAGACACTGTCACTGTGAGTGCCCAGTTTTTTCAAGCTCAGTTTTTGTAACTACATGTTCAAAGAGTTGCAAACAGACTACAAGTCAGCTTTAACAATATTTTATAATAGCCTTTAATTTGGTGGTCAGAAAATTATAGGAAACTGTCTTCTGCTAATCTCACCAACACATTTCCCCAGACTTTCAGTAACCGCTTTACTTTTGCTGCACAAATCACTGTTGTTTCCTGGAATGCATTTCTAAGTCTTACTGATGAAGAATCTAGTAGAGCAACAGAACTGATGAATAAGTGTCAACATTGCGACTAATCCTTGTTTACATGAAGTCCATGTGAAGTGCTTGAACTTCAAGACATATGCACAAAAAGGCAATGGTAAACACCATCTGAAAATGCTACAATACAAGCATGTGGAAGGTGTGGTTTGCATCTTTCTGTTGAATGATAACAATAGTTACTGTTGCTTTTAAATGAAGGTGTACCTATAAACTTGCATTCACTGGTGCTTCTGGGGAACATGGGTTTTGAGTGGTTTAAAGAACATCTGAGATGCAATTTACAAGAATTTACATGCTGATATCATGAAAAATGAGTGGCCGTATGAATATTACGCATGGATTTAGTAAGTAACCTTGAACTCTCATAGCCCTCTTAGCTCAACTGGAATGCAACAATATACATTATCTGAGGCAAATTATTTTCTTGTAATGTGTCTGTCACAAAGACAGCATAGATGAGCCTCAGAATACAAATAATAAATATTAATAGCTGGACCTCAAGGTAAATTCTACTGATATGTTTAGGCTACCATCTCAGAAACTGAAGTTTGAAGGAGATGCCAATGCAACGTGATGCAAAGTCAAACAGCTGAGTTTTGCACACCACTTCTCAGGCAACTGTGGGGATCCAATAAAGCAATGATAGCTGTAGAGAAACACTTTTAAAAGCAGCCTTAAGCTAGCCTAGCTACTTTTCAGTGTGTGGCACATGTAAAAAAACATCTTTGGACAGGTTCAGTAGTATTCTTTGGCACACTGACATTTTTATAAATTATGTCTTCTGCATTTAATATTTATGTGGAAGCTGTTTGCATGTTAGTGTTTGTGATGGGCCAGCTTCAAAAGGTTTGGAATTCCAGCTTCAGCTAAGCATTTGAAAGTTCAGAGGCTTGTCCAAGGCTTATCCAACCTCTCAAGTATGAAAACCCAGAGTTGAAACAGTCTGATGGGAATAACATATTACCCTCAAATGAAGCCAGTCTTGTAACCCTTTTGTTTCTTTTATTTTCTTGTTTTCACCTCCTCTTTTCTCTCCTATTCCTGAGGTAGAAGCATTCCTTAGACCAGGCCTTACTGCCCTCTTCAGTCATACATTTTCTAAGGACCAGTTACTGCTATGAATCCCACAGATGCTAAATCAGGTCGGCTGTACTCAGGTTTCTATCCTTCTCCCCAGGACTGTTTTATATCTGCTGCATTATGTGATTTTTATGTTGTTTTATTATTTTTTACATAAACTTGTGATTGAAGGAATACTTCTTACTCCTGGAGTGGAAAGCCAATAAGGCTGATGGCTCCTGCATCCAGCGGAGATTTTTTGTAGTTCTGTAGAGGCTGCAAAGGAAATTGTGTCTCCTGTCCAAAAAAATTTGCCCTTACCATAGGCAACTCTGCAATTCCTCTGGGAATACACTAAGAAAGCACTCTCCACTCCCAAGTGTTTTTTTGGTGTGGAAGCGAGAAAGAGCAAAAGAATAAATTGAACTAAAAAGAAAAATCCCTTCTTTTCTCAGCCTTTCTAATTAGGCTTTTTCTGGTACTTTCTTCTTATAGCTAAGGTGGCAATAGTGCCAAGAGAATTTCCTTGGTGATATTCTGATGCTCTCATCTGGAGCCACTTGTAAGAGAGGAAAAAAATTATACTACTCTTTAAAGGCTCAGTTGGGCTCAGTTCAGGATTTATACATGTTTTGGATGAATTTGAAAACCAGATCTGAATATCCCTGGTCTTTGGTGAATTTGAACTCTCTTTGAAAACCAAATTATTGACAATCTTTTTCCTCATTAAAAAAAAAAATAAAAATGTGGCTTACATAAAGTACTTCAGAACAACAAGGCATTTAAAAACTGATTCAACAGTTTACCAGCTGAAATTTTGTCCAGGGAGGTCCAAGGCTGCAATAGTGCCACGTGGGATGGGAGCGCTCCTTCTGCTGTTCTGCCTGATGGGGACAAAACTCCCTATAACCTGTTCTCCTCTTGGTAGCTCTGTCTCACTTCTCCTAAATTATCCTGGCTAGCCTACAATGATGGTGGGTAGATTTTTAATGCTGATTATTTTCCAGTATCTTTTTCTTCTAGTTGCTCTTTTTGTCACCCCAAAACTCTTGCAAATCCAGACTGCTGAAGGCTGAGCCACTCTGCCTGCTGTGCAGGGTCAGCAAAGAAAGCAAAGGTGACCACTTTGTCTGTGAAACCATGGGCACCATGAGAAAACAGTTCCCATGTGGAAAAAAACACCATGTCTATTTTCTTTACAACAGTGTGTTTTATTCTATGAAATATGGAATAAAAAATATTTTTTAAAATGTAAAAAAATTGAAAGCCACAAGTTTCATGAATAATTTCACACAGAAAGTGTAAACAATTAGGAAAATTGCTCCTCTGCTTACATTTGTGTTTCTCTTTCTGTTTGAGTGGTAGCCTTAAACCTATGTGAATTACCATGATGGGGAATGCCTGCCACGCTTTATTTCTGAGTAGTACTAAAATGTCTCTGGAATCCATTCTGTGAGAGGAAAGCACAGACAGTGCCTTTTCTCCAACTCTCACAAACTAGTTTGGTAAATAAAATATGTGACCACAAAAGGGAAAAAAAAAAAGAAAATAGGATACAACCATTACAGCCATCAGGCAGACTAGTCTAAGGAATGGGCACACACCAACAAGTCCGTGGTCATCCACAAATGATATCGTATTTAGAAAAGGCTACTTCACTAAAATATTTGTGACAGAAATGTGGGCAACTGTAATAAGCGTGGTATGCTGCCAAAAGAATGCATATTCTAAAAAACATACCAAATAATAGGGAATTTGTGGCCATTTATCTTATAAACCTTTTTCCTGTTTTAGACTCAGTGGATCAGAAATTTCTGCTGTAAACTGCACAGATCCCTTGACTTCTAATTCATAACAACTGAAAACAGGGTCTAAAAGGAGTCTAAGGGGGATTTGAAAAAATTATTTCTGTCTGTAATGTTTTTCATCTTTCTATACAGAACAAATAAAACTGTTTCTGAAATAGGGTATTACCTATGGTAGAGGACATGTGATTGACCTAAGTTAATTTTCTCCCTCTTACACATGTATGCTCTGGAAAGGCTGGGGGTTTTTTCGAGGCAGAGGTGAGAAATCATTTTGGAGATTATACGACTGTGTTTCCAGATACAACTGTCCCGACTTTAGCCTCAGGTGGAGGAGTTTTCCATTTCCCTCTCAGCTTATATTAAATTACATTGCTTTCTTGTCATAGGCATAATCCTTTGATGAGAAAACCTTGACGGTATTTCATAAGAGGAAGAAAATCCGTCTCCGCAGAGCCACCAGAGACTTTGGCTATTACTAATTGATTCTACATGGAGAGCATGCAGTGGTGACAGCCATCAGTCTGGAACAGTGAGACAAAGAGCTTCTGACCTTCTTTGAACTGCTGTGTGCAGGAGCTCTTGGAAATGTACAATGTTGTTCTTTGCCTGCTGAGGTCTTCTGTGCCGCAGGCCGTGTCAGGGAGATTTGTTCTGTGCATGATGAGTGGGATAAGGATGGGGACCTTGGGGGACACCTTCGAATGCAGCACTAAACTCACTGCTTTGGTGGAGGGAAGGTGATGAGATGACTCGACCCCAAGATTTTTCTCAGTTTTAGAGATATCTTTACAATGACTTGCAGTGCTCCCACCTAAGGCCTTGATTTCACTTAGAAATTTGTCTAACGGAACAATCAGTTACAAGTGCTAAATCATCATTTGTCTTGCCTGGTGCTGATCCACAAGATCCCCAGTGGGAATGAAGCTATGCTCTTAATTCAGGCTATGTCCCGGGCATGGGCGTTGTAGAGGTGGTGGGAGAAGGGCACCTTCTGGCAGCAGCAGACAGCACAGGTACAGAGGCAGCAGAGGCAGGCACACCAGCAAGGCTACTGGGGTAGATTGTCCCCAGTGAGAGCAGCCTCAGCTTCAGCAGCTGGCCCAGGCAGTCCAGTCCACTGCAGAGGTTGCCCAGGTTTCAGTGGATGTAACCGAGACTTTACAGCCTGCTTTTCCTAAACCAAGTCCAACTGTCTCTGCTGGCACTTGCAAGTGGGTCCTCAGCTGTCCTTTTCTGCATCTGCAAGAGGAAAGGCTTCCCCAGACTGATAAGGAGTTTTCAGGATCCCTTTTGGTCTACTCCTGTCCGTAAAGATGGCAGAAAAAGATTTAAATTTCTGTTACAAGGCAATGAAGTCATCCTTCTCTGGGAAAAATATTGCTAACCCACCTGTTGTCTGTTACAGCCTGGTACTGTGCAGTAGCAAATTATTTGCCCTTAGGCAGTACCTTTGTAATCCCTGCAGGATGGGCACTGTCCCTGGCAGCAGTGGTTTGCCAGAGAGGAGAGATGAAGCCTAGAAGTGCTGTGGAATGTTGAACCACACCTTCTTTATCCTTCTTTAGGTGAGCCAGCCGTGCACCCCCAGCTACACCTTCAGGAGGCTACTGGAGGCTGGGGGGGAGCTGAGCAGCCTTGCTGCTCCACTGGGCCCGTTTGCTGCTGTAATCCAATGTGCTGTGACAGCCCTTTTCTGGGCTAGCAAAGAAAATAAATACTTTCAAGAAACTGTTGCTAATCCAAGAGATGAAACTGAGAAGCTGATAATAGTGAGCAGTTATGAAAGGCATATGATGGTAATGCAGTACCTTGGCAGGCTCCTCTCAAAAGAAAACAGGACATTCCTGGCACACCAGGTAACACTTCGCTTTAGTTACTGCCACAAAAGCCTGATCAACTTCTAAAACACAAGCAAATCTTCCTGTGGCACATCATGAGGACCAGATAGCAAAAATATTCAGGTGTCCTGTACATTTTAACAGGGGCTTCTGGCAGTATGAAGAGTGATGTATTTAATGGGGTCTGACCTTTAGCTTTGGGGTTTGCATTTGTTCATTATACCTGAATTATCCCGTACAGTTACTCTTGAATGAAGCTAAAAATTCTGTGCTTGTATTCATATAACATAAACATATATTTTGAGACAATGCCACTGAATGTTGGGAGGCTTATAAAATGGACTCATGCTTGAAAATGGAGTTTGTGAGGAAGTAGTAACTGATTGGACTCAACTGTCTTGCATGATTTCAAAATCTATATCTGAGCGGTATACAAAAAACATTTGTCTTGGACTCATTTCTAGTAGATTTTTATTTCTTATGAATGACATGGTTTAAGAAGTTCTTTCCCAATCAGTAGACTTGAAATTAGCCACGGCAGTCACATCTCAGGAATTTCAGGGTTCAACTGAAAGGTGTTTTCAACAGTAGTATTTTAAGTTACCCATGTTTTGTGATTGTCTATTCTGAGCTCTGCCAGCGTTATTAAAAATAGCACAGGCTGTGGAAGTTGTGTCATGGATAGAGCAGGTCAATACCCATGGTTTTCAATGAACAAGGAATTCTGATGTTTTGTGGTTTGATCTTCCAAAAATAAATATAATAAATAAATAAATAAATAAATAAACTCAGCAAGATTGAAAATTAGTTATTATTTTTATTCCTACTCATATTTTCATTTGACTTCTCTACCGAAAAATCCGATCATTTACACAGCTCTAATTCTGATGATGTGAGATTTCTTTTGCAAAACTATTTGCTTTTTATGGTATTTTATTTATTTATGTTAGTCAAAAAGTTAAAATACCTTGCCTGAAAGGGAAAATATTTGGATTGTAATTAAAGTCCTCTGCTACTTTGTAGACATGAGAGTTGCCTCTGTGGGCAGGCTCTCCAACCAGATGGCATTCAATGTGCTCTTCAGCCAGAGCTTTTCCAAAGAACCCCTCTGCAAAAAGGGAAGCTATTGTACAAGAACTTTTCAGGTGAAGCTCCTCATGTATTAAGGAAGTGTATATTCACAGTACATTCGACTTTGCTTGAATATTGAAAGTGGCTCTGAAATATTTAGGATTTTTCCTAAAATACCTGTTTTGGAAAGAGCATTTTTTCCTAATGAGCTGTAATGGAAAAATTCCAACATTTTGTTTGAATTATTTGAAGTTAAGTAAGAAGAGATAACATTCCTAATAAACCCATAAAATATGTTGCTAGCAGAGCTAGATATCTTAGGAGTAAAATGTAATAATTGACATGCATAAAACTCTGTCATAGAATCATAGAATCATTAGGGTTGGAAGGGACCTCCAGAGTCATCAAGTCCAACCTTTATCCCATCATATTCCTAACCATTTATCCCATCATATTCCTAACCATTAGACCATGGCCTCACGTGCCTCATCAACCCGTTTTTTGAACACCCCCAGGGACAGTGACTCCACCACCTCCCTGGACAGCCTATTCCAGTGCCCAACCACCCTCTCAGTAAAGAACTTCTTCCTAATATCCAACCTAAACTTCCCCTGACGGAACCTGAGGCCATTTCCTCTTGTCCTATCATTAGCAATTCGGGAGAAGAGACCAGCACCAGCCTCACTACAACCTCCCTTTAGGTAGTTGTAGAAGGCAATAAGGTCTCCTCTCAGTCTCCTCCAGGCTAAATATCCCCAGTTTCCTCAGCCAGTCTTCATAAGGCTTGTTTTCCAGACGTCCTACCAGCCTCGTTGCCCTTCTCTGGACTCGCTCAGTCTCAGCTAACCAACTGTGATTTTAAATGATAAGTTTTGCTTCCTTCATTTTTTCCACTATGGAAAGCAACTAACTTTTAATGTAAATGAGGACACACTTTATATTGCAAGCCTCCACCTACTCAAGTGTGTTTGACCACTATGTTTCTGAAAATAACTCCACTTCAAAAACCCATTAGGAATTTTTGAGAGCAGGCTAAAGTTTTGCACTTCTTGCAGACCACTTGCAACTAGTTCAGCACAGATTATTTTCACCTTTTGAAATTAATCTATTATAGCATTTGTACATAATGACATCATTATGTCTGATTTCTCTATAGCATCAATAAAACCAGTCTCACTGATGCTGGAGAGGTTTGCCTTTTGGAGCTTGCACACTCCCAGGGCTTGGTTACTCTTCCTTAGTGGATGGGAGGGCTAGTGGACCTCACTGTGCTTTAGGGAGGTCACTTTCACCTTTCAGTCTCGCTGTGAGCTTCCTGGTCTGAACCGTGCTATGCAAATATGGGAGGTGGGAACTTGACGCATCTCGAACATGGGATTGCTCTGACGTGTTTTGGAGTGTGCTTCAGGAAGACTGGGGAACACACACTCCCTCAGCCTGACAAGGCTGGACCTTTCACTGAGCGCAGGCCTGAGCCAGACAACTCCATGGAGATCTGTCTTTCTCCCCAACTCCTCTGATTTTTTCTCTTTTAGCTCTTTTTGAGATCTCTTGGGAAAACAGGCAGAAGGAAGAAGGCCGATAAAACACCCCTTTAAAAACTCCCTGTATTTCATGCTGGTTTTACTGCATTCATGCTGTTGGACGCAAGGGACATGTCATTCTCTGTATTTTTCTGCCCAGCAGGAGAGTATGAACAAACCATTGAAAAAAAAAATTGTGCAAAAAAATATTATTGTTGGCCTAAGTTTATGAAGGATTGTGTTGCTGTGTCATGCTTCTTTGGGGTCCCTCTGGGAAACAAGAAAGAAATCAGTATTTTTGAGTAATTTAGCTGGAAATGGAGCATAAGGTACTGCTTGTGACACGAAAATTGCCCCTGTCAGGAGTCAGAATACCCCTATCTTTATCTAAACTGACTAAGCATGGCAAACGTGGCTCTAGTTCCTGTTTTGGGAAACACTCATGGCTGGCAATTGTTTTCTAGAATGGACAAACTGCTGCTTGGACTGCTAAAAGCTGACCCCCTGTATAGATCCAAGAGCAACAGCCTACAAAGGGATTGCAGATTGGGTGATACTGGAGCTGCGGTTCTGGGCTTCATTCCTTTGAACTAATAATTCTCAGTTGCTTCCTGAAATCCAGCCTGGGCCTGGCTCCATCCTCCATTTCTGATTCACTGATTGAATTCACATAGCCTTTTGGCTCCTCAGCAAACCCCTGCTGATGTTAATGAAAATCCTCCCCTTGGCTTAACGAGACTTTGTGTCAGCCTCCTGAGGCACAGGACTAAGATGATTCCTGGCGCCCTCAGGAGAAAGTGGGTTGGAGGGAAAGATCTTCCCATCCCACCTACTCAGTGACCTGTTTTTCTGTGGTGTTCAGGAAAAAAAAAAAGCCTTAGTGTCTTAGTGTCACTGCTAGAAGTATTTCTGCCATCTTGTAGACATCAGCTTTCTATATCCTGTCTGGAACCTACAAAGAACTTCTGTCAATGTATATATTATAAATTGAGTTTGATTATGAGCTGCAGTGTGTCAGAAAACAGAGCCAAGCCTTTTATAATACAGAAATTTTCACTGAACAATTATCAAAACCCAAAGTTGTAGATAATTTCACAGTAAGTAAGCTTCCCTCAACAGTTTATAATCAAGATAATAGCATAATATTGTTTAAATAATACTGGAAGAACTCTGACATATGTTTCTCCTCCTAAAATCTTAATCACCAATACTCCACAGAAAAACCCCTAGTTGTATATTTTTGTGCTTTATCAACTATTTTGAACTGACTTTCTTAACACTGTTTGTTGTTAAGGATTTATAAATGATCAGTAGCTGCCTCCTCATTCTCTGTAGAAAATTTTAAAACCATTAAAAAAAAAAACCCTGAAGGTGTTTGCCCAAAGCCTCATTTGTGCATGTGATTGATGGTGAAATAACCCTGAATGGCAAGTTTCACTCTAGATTTTTTGGTAAAACAAGAAAAGTACAAAGACCAGGCTAATTTGCAGACCTGAGCCTTAATGCTGTACAAGCCTTATTTTATCCAAATCTCAACTGACACACTTTTGATTTCTACCTGTAGGCTACCAACAGCTTCTTAGGGTAAGAACTAGCAAGTCAGTTCTGCTCTAGTCACTTCCAGAAAGCCAGAGGCATTTGTACCTGTGAACAGAAGGGAAAAACTGAACTAGAGTTAGAAATCTGGGAATGGAGGCAACTACACTGACAATGCATTTATAAGTTCTGTTATGAGATTCAGTCCAGTAATTATACAGGCTCATTGCTCCCTTGTAAAAACCTCAAAGAGCAGAGCTCCTGATTTCTGTTGCTCTCACTCCTACATCTCTTCTGTGTAAAGCAATAATCCTTTTATGGCACTGATTTTAGGAGGCAGGCCTTGCTCCTCCTCTGCTTGCTACCTGACTTGAGCACATATGATCTCTGTCTGAAATAAACAGTGGGAAATTGCTTCTGTCAGGTCTTAGCTGCCCTCTTGTATTGGGAAGTGAGTTTTTATCCACCTGTCTTACCCCAACAGTTGTTTCATTCGAGGATCACCGACAGTCTCGGTGTTGTCTAAGAGAGGTTCGCCTCTGCTGCCTCTGAGGCCTGACCACTGGGTAATGGGGATGGTGGGACTCTGTGTGGGGATGGTGGGACTCTGTGTGGCACAGCTGGTGCCCTTGCCAAGAGCCCCTCTGAGCAGCTGCCCATGGCCACTGGCTCTGCACTGGGGCTGTCCCTTTCTGGAGAAGATCTCCAGCTGGGGTCAGGAGGGAAGTGGGGGAGCACTAGGACCAAATAGTCTCCTTCAGCTCAGGGTTACGTTGTAATGTCACAGATCTCCCACTACTCCTCTGCTCCCTTCCAGATACAGGTCTCTGCCCCTCTGGCCCATATGAGCAGATGCTTTGGTGACAGCAGCCACCATGACCCAGCACAACTCCTGAGCTGTGACCCAGCTGCTTATCTCCTCTGCCAGGCAGGCTGGTATTACTTCTGCTGATCTAAACTACAGCAAGTTTTCCTTCTATTTTAGCAACAAAAAATGCAGAAAGCATCCCTCAAATTACCCATCCCTTGCCTATTAACATGCCTGTGTCCTTGCAAAGCGCAAAGCCAAACCCAGGCTGCTGAAATTACTCGTTAAAGCTGTCTGCACCACATTGCACGGCAGCTGCAGTATTTGCGGTGAAGTGACTAAGTGGCTTTTTGGAGCTTGGTAATGGGATGCAGATACTTTGAGTTGTATGTTACATTCAAGTAGTCTTGGTCAACAGTATCCAGAAGTTAGTGATTTCCAGATACTGTTGTCCACCTAAAATGAATAGGCAGTCACAGCTCCCTTCCTGATAGTTCAGCTGTCTCACATGAAAAGCGCAATTGCTCAGGCAAATGGTACCCTTGTTGCCTCTCTCAGTAGATCCTTAAGACACTCTGGGGACCCTTTCTCATGTATTTTGTTTATTTATTTGTGTTGTGCCATGCAGCAGGATTCTTCAGAAACCTGAAAAAGGCTGCAGGGATTAGAGTGGTGTTTTTTCAAATGAATCTGAGAAATCCCATCCCAAATTTCCACTGCTTGGATTTAGGGCCCATTTATTATTAGGTTTTTCACCAAGGAGTATCCTCAAGCAGTCTGAGGCAGGTACAACTGCTAAATGGAGGAGAGTTTGACACTAGTGAATGGGCTGCTCATTTGCCCTTTCAGGTTTGGCCCTCAGAAAAGTTTCAGGAGATGAAGCAGGGTCGAGTCTTAAATCAGGAAGAGGGATTTTGTGGGACTGGTACTGATGGACTTCCAGTGTCTTGGTGTACTGCACTGCAAGGGGAGGAGGAGATGTTCGTGCAGGGTGGGGTTGGCCTTGGCACAGGGACCACGCTGGGCTCTTAGGCTTACATGGGCTTAACGCTGGGAGTCAGTCTAAGAGGCTTGCAGTAGAAATGAGTAGTGGGTATGTGAATTACTGTGACCTCAAGGTCAACCCTTTTTCTAAATGTGCCCCATGTCTTAGACTACCTAAGTATTTCTGAAAATCCAAGTATTATTCATTTCCTCACTGAGTTTACAATGCAAAAGATTGATAGGTGCTTGAGGATTATAAAAAATTACCAGTGTTGAGGGATCTATGGCAGGGCTGACTTCACTCAAATACAAGTCTTTCAGACACAGATACAGCCTCTCGTGGTCAGGGCTGATCTAGACTGACAGGGCAATGCTGAGCTTTACCCTTCTATGGATAAACAGAGACTGGCAGCCTTAAAGCTGTCAGTGCAGCTCTTTTAATCAATACAAAATTAGTCAAAAGTTTTGGGATAGGAAAACTAATGAAATTAAGACAAACATTACCAATTTGATCCTCAGCAGTTAAGATATTATTCTTTTAAGCAGTCACATATGGGATATTGTGTTCAATTGTAAAACCCTCTTAACGTAAAATACATTGAAATGCTAGCCAGAGCTCAGAAAACAGTGTTAAAATTAATCATAGGGAGGAGAGGTAAGATATCTACAGACAGATAATTGTCTGCATATAATAAAAAAGGGCAAATTTCATGGACAGAAGAAAAGTATTTAATCTGTGAGAGGCAATATTAAAAAAAAGGGGTTTAGGCTTAGCAACAGAATACCAACACAAGGATTTTCAAGCACAAAAAGATTTGTAAAGAACAAACTTGGACTGAAGCAAAACTACAGATTTTAATACCTCTTTCTTCTTTCTCTTGTCTCTGATTTACATCAGCATCCAATAGTAATAACAATATCTCCTCGCCCTGGAAGTCAAAAGTGAAATATGGATGATTTTTCAAACTGCAAAATATGAAGCCTGTTAAGAAGAGTAGTTGAATGTGCCTTTATACAACCTGAATAGCATTTCACAGGCCCCTAATAAACTAACAAGAGCATAGGTACAAATTTGGGACTCAGTAAATATTGCACTGAAAACCACACATCGGTGGTTTCAACAGCTGATGAATAAAAAACATGTAAGAATCTGGAATCCAGGTGTTAGAGGCGAGCATATAGAGATGAGTGATTGGCTCTGTTGTATTTAGTCATTTGGGGATCTCAGTCTATATTCACCAGAGATGGTCCTAAGGCTGAGATCACCAATCTAATTTCACTTGTCTAGGCATCAGTCTGGAAGGAAGTACGGTCCCTAACGTAAAGACCACTGCTTTATTTAGTAAGCCATGTAATCCTCTTGTGTAACATGAGCAATAATATCACATTACATACACTGTAACTAACAAATTACCAAGATTGATCTTGGAAATCCATAGAGAGAATGACAATTTACTACCCCCCTGTAAAGCAGTTGTATAATCCAAGCTACAGTTCCTAGCACAGAAGTAGAAAAAAACATCATTAGGTAATTATTGCAAACACCAGTTTCATTTCTGCAGAGCTGGTTCTTTTTTCACCTAGTTTTTCAGTCACAATTTAGCCAAAGACCACTAATAAGTGCAGACAGCCTCTTAGAAACCCTGAAGTGTTAACTTGCTATACAGCTGCTAAGAAGAAAAAAACTTTGTGATTTCTAATACATGGTTTAATCGCTTTTTCATTCTTAACATCCACATATTTTAAATAGACAATAAAACCTCATAGCCCAGAAAGAAGAGTGATGAACAAAACCAGCTATATTCTCTGTTCTATATTTAAAAGAGTTGTGTTTCTGACTCATATGGTGGAAAGATGACTCAGGTTTTATATTTTTCATATTCATAGGGTAGAAACTGATGTTAGTACAGCAGTGATTGGGAAGATAACCCGAGGTATTTGGGAAAATATTCTAATAGAATGTTTGAACCCTCAGCTGGGCCCAAAGTCAAGATCAAAACAGAACACACTGTGAGTAAGAGAAGAAACATTAGTAACCAAAATAAATGTCTCGGACATCAGAGATGTGTGCAAGTGTGCATGAATTTTCACAGACTGACCCTTAACTGTGTCACCTACCAGCAGTGCTTACAGCAAGGAAATGTGGGCTATTGAGAAGAATCACCCCAGCATACCATGCCGCTCCCTCAGACTCTTCAATTCCCTCTTTCTTCTCCTTCACATGAGCACCAAACTGAGTCTGTACATATTTGGAGCTATAACATCTCAGAGTTGAGCACTGCAGAAACAGATTCATGTATTTGGTCAGATTTGGTCAGAATGAAAGACATTCACAGGCTCTTAGGATCACAGGATGTCCTAGCTGGATTGTCCCACCTGTGTGGGATGGACCTATGCTGAGAGGTTTATTGCACATGTCCCTGTCCTTGTCCAGGTGAAAGGAACAGCCATGCTCCCTACATTTCTACAGGAGACAATAAGTGCAGGACTGACTTTTACTGCCATTTCCCTCCCAGGAAGCATCAGGAATGGCTGAGATGATAAGATACCACATCACTTTACAGTGCTCGCCTGTATGCTTTTATGAGCAGAAGTCTTGTGTACATTTGCCCTACTTCCCTGGTTTGAACTGACATAATGCTGCTAATAGGGCAGAATGGGTCTTTGGGATAAAAACATACAAATTTAAGCTAGTCTTTTCTTGAGGAGAATAGTGATTCTTGTCTTTATTATTTCCAAGCAACACTTACACAGGTACACAGGTAAGGATAAACTCAGATGCTATTCAAATTAATGTAAAAATTACCAACTTGTTTTATTTTTGATAGTACACTAAAACAACTCTAGAGCAGTACTTTTGTTCAGGTTTAAATTCTAATTTTTTCTCTTCTCTCTGGCTAAAGGACAGCTCCTCGGCACAGCTCAGTTATAGCCCTCGAGTGGGCCTGTATGGGACAACAGCCTATTTCAGAAGAACGAACGCTGAAGAACAGAAATCTGTGGTTTGCTTCTGCCTCTGTCACTGAACTCAGGCCAATTAATTTACCTCTCTGTGCCTTGATCCTTTCCCCATCCTCTTTCTTTTTAAATTTGCGTTCTTTAGAATATGAGACTCCATCTTTACTGGGCATTAATATGGCCCTTGGTGCAATAGTTTCTCATATCTTATAGTAATATGCAGGTAGGAGTAAATCCTGATACTATTACGCCCAAATTCCCAGTGGCATGAAAGGCCACTTTCCTTGACCCTCAGATTTTTATCTGCTATAAACACCTCTCCTGTACCTACATCTCAGCATGGAGGCAGCAAGAGGTTTCTGTTTTTCTTGCAAGACACAATATATTTTCTAATCCTGTACTTGCTCTTCTGGAATTACCAAAATGGGTAAAAGTTTACAAACCTCAAGTGGAACATGTTTAGTATAAGAAAAAAAATAAAATAAGAAGAAATTGCTCTTAAGAGAATTGTGCAAAAGTTCAGATAGAGAGTGCTGATTTGACAAGTCAGATCCCTGTGTGAATATGCTGTCTAACACCATCCTAGCAGTGTTGTCACTCCTGTCACTGATAATATAAAAAAGGAGAAGATCTGGAAAGCTAAAGCACACATTTACTAGGTCTTTAGGCTTAGATAGTTTGTTGGCATCTGTGCAATCCTGTTAAATTCTGAGATGCAAAATACAGTTGTTTTCAAAATTCATTGCCAGTGGCGGTGACAGATGTTTTTTGGAATGACACCAAGTGAGCTGTGAAACTCAAGTAGTCAAGTACTTGTCCACTTGTCCCCACTTCATGTGTTATGGGAATATGTTTATACTCACCCTGTCTCAAATTTTTTGTTGGTTTTTTTGTTGTTTTTCATCTGGAGGAGAAGTTTTACAGACACAGCATTGCACACGTTGCACAAGGTGTTACGGTGAAGTTTGTGCCCACACAGTGGGCAGCTCTTCCTTGTTTTGTCTGGGGCATTCTTCTCCAAGCTTAACTATTTGTGGGGTATGGTGAATTTTATTATGTTTATCTTTTTCAGACAGTAGTAAGGTAAACATTATGGAGCTGACATCCCCAGCCTTGCTTTTCAGACAGATGAGAGTGACCATTTAACCACACAAAAGATGAAGCTGAGAGTGCAGTTACTTCACTGCACTTAGGTGTGTCTTCCACATTCGCTGCCATCAGGGCATCTGCTTCTTCTGGATGAGGTCTGTGCCCTAAGATGGCCTGCTGTGCCTCACATCTCTAAGCTGCAGGCTAAGCAGCTGGTCTTAACTACACCTAGGTGTTGTGTGAAAACACAGGTGGCTGCAGGTGGTGACTGCAATGGCTCAGCACCCTAATACTCCATCTTCTTCATAGTTCTTTCCCTGAATGTTTGCAGAGAAAATAGTTTTTGTCCCATGGTAATTCTTCCAATTTTTCTACTCTACTTTAACAATTATTATGATTATTGTGTTTGTTTGTCTTATTCCTTATTGTATTAGAAGAAAACAGATTATTTTTCCTCTGACTGAAGAATTAGATCCTAAGATGTTCTGTTACTGTGGATGTGCTCACACTGTATATTTGCTAGTGCTCAGTATCCTTTTATTATACTATATTTCATTTAAGGGACTGAAAACATTTTTGCAACTGTTCTTCTCTGGATTTTTTCATTCTATATTGCTTCTTGCATTGTGTTTAAACAAACATTAAAGAACATTGTAGGGTAGAGGCAAGTGCAGCTGTAGGACACAGTGTGTCAGTAGATGAAGAGATGTGCTCTACTTCAGTGTACTTTGAGTTACTGTAAAGAGTCTTAATAAGGGGCTTAGTTTTCTGTTGTGTGTCTTGAATAAGGATTGAACTCAGGAACTATAGTACCCCAGGGAGTACCCAAATTTAGGATAACAGGGGCTGCTCCTCTTGTAAATCTGGGATAACTCCTATTCCAAATCCCTTTTGAGCTGACAGAGATAAAAGATAGTCAAGGGAGCCCAGTGCAGGCTCAGACTTTTCTGTAGACTTCCAAATCTGGGAAAATCATAGAATCTCATTTTGCCTTCTTTCTTTCTTCATCTGTAAAATGATTTCACTACCTCTGAGGTGCAACATAAGATTTTGCTAAAGTTTGGGAGAATTTCAGATACTAGAAATAGAAAATTTGCAAATCCCTAAAATGGGCAGATGTTTGTGCCTAGGAATATTAGGAAAGAAATATATGTAGTCTTTTAAAATGGAAGCTTCTTTACCTTTTCATTGTAGAGATGACTAACAAAAGGTTTGTCTAGATAGGGATTTATTTGGAATGGTTTAGAAAAAAATAAAATGGAGAGGTACTACGAAGTCAGGGAATGGACTAAATTGCCCCATTCCAGAGAAATTATTTTGTGTTGGTGATACACAGTCCAGTTATTTTCCAGCTGTTTTTCATCTCACACTTCCAGGCAACCATTTTGTTGGTTTGAAAACTTCAAATAGTCCACAAAGATGAAACTCCTGCAGTCAATGGCTCTTCTCAGAAGAGGCATTTGGTTTGATTCCTTGTTTGCATTTTGCAGCTCTCTCTTGTGGCATTGTGTGTTACAGTCTCCTTTTCAGCAGCCTAATATTTCAACAGCTCTCAGGAACTTTTCATATTGAAGTGCAAAAAATAAAAGACCCAAGAGAACTGTTGCTGCAGGATGTACTCAGGAGCTACGAAATGGGAGAGCCGAGCCCACCAGCCCCTCCCTGGGGCTGGACCCTAGGGAAGAAGAAGGACAGTGCTGGCAGGCAGTTTATGATGTGAGACAATGATGCTCCAGAACAGCTCCAATATATTCCCTAGCTCCAGGGGAGATCCCTGTGGTAACCCATCACTAGCTTTCCCTCAAGTCTCATTCCCTGCATTTTTTTTCCCTCGCTGGTTCCCTTGCAACTAGATTTCAACCTAGAAAATAAACATGAGTATGGTTCCTACTTTTTTGTTGTTTTTTTTCTTCCACCTTGGTATATGCATTTATGATAACAGGACAGAAATGAAAGTCTAAGATTTCCTAGGTTTTGAGGCTATTTTGTGTGCCAATTCTCTTAGTGAACTAGAGAGAGAAAAATTACCTGATTAACAAGTGTAAAATCCAGGGTCAAAGAATACCCTAATTCAGGCATGAAACATCCCTCTTGGAGTGTGCTTAGTTCTTATCTGCTCAGTACTTCACATCCAGTTGTATGTGTGAATGGGTGTAGTGTTTACTTCTTTACCGATCTTTCCTAAACACAAAACAGACTCAGATGTAGAGAAGGTGATACGATCCCTCTGCTTGGAGCATCAGTGACTCCAGCGTCTTCCCTCTGCTGGACTCTGGGGCAGGGTGGGATGGGAAAGTGTTGGAGGACATGTCCTTGGTGAGGTTGACCAGCCACTGTCTGGGCAAGGCTGCAGTGTTCCTGCCATGCTGTTTTCTCTGGGATGACTCGTGGTGCCGTGGTGCAGGTGAGGAGCTTCGTGCGTGAGGAATGCCTCTCTCCTTGCTGAGGAACTTGTTACACCACTTGGCACTTCTGCTGGCAGAGAGAAGGGATGCACAGTAAAGCTAAAGAAAGGCTTTCAAAGTCAACAGAAAAATCTAGGTAATTCCTTTTTATGGTAAAATCAGAAAAAGTGAAAACAGGTGTTTTTAAGGAAATTACATAAAACAAAAGCATGTGCTTAATTGTTAATTCTGTTAATGAAAGGCAATGTGACTGAATATTACACAATAAACTTGGCTAGCATGTGAAGACATTGCATGAAGTATTACAGCTGTGAAATAGCTTTATATTCATTAATAGCATTTGTCTCCATACTTGCTCAATGCAGGAGGTGATAAAACTCACATGTAAGTCACCAGTGGTCTGAGTTGTGGGGAGGACCCCACCGTCTCCTCCCACCCCTACACACACACACACAAAATGCTGGTGGCTTGGGCACAGGCCAGTGGCATTCAGGAAGCATTATATTAGACAGAGCCACTCTCCTTGTAGGAAACATTGTGTTGCCAGCAAGCTTTCTTTCTGCAGTCTGGTTTTCCCCATAGCAGCAGCCGTCTCTCTGACTACCTTCCATCTCAGGGTGCTGCTGGGCTCTTCAGCCAGGTGGACTACATGAGTGTATGTCTGCAAGAAATTGTAGGTAGATATCTCAGACAGGGGGAAAAATGCTTTAAATTGACAAATCAGTCCAAACCACTAAGGTTATAACTCCTTTTTTTCTTCTTCAAGCAGAACAGTAAAACAGACCTGTTATTGGCAGCTCATTAGCAGTGAGACAGAGGCAATATGTACCATGACATCAGAGTGCTGCTTGACCCACATCTATCATTTCGTTAGAAATCCTTATTCTTGGGCCTTTCCAAACACCTATAAGACATGCAGAATGTAGAACCTTGTGGCATAAATAAGATACAGATTTTCTACTTTTTGATGTGTTTAGCACATTTTTGTTACTTCCTTTAATACCACAGACCTTACATTCTTCAAGCATTAGGAGAACAAAAGACTAACATGAGCACACAAAAAAAAAGTATTCAATAAGAAGTATCATTCTGTTCACCTACTTAGCATTTAAATTTTAACCTCTTTCTTAAAGGAAGACAGAATGAATACCACAGCTGAGTAACTTCAGATATAAAAAGTTCCTTCATTAAATCAGTTGTTCTTTAATTCATAATAGAACTTAAATAAAGAATGACTTATAGGCAGCTGTTTCTAATATTGAGTCCCCACCACACATGAAAGGAACATTATTCTTACAGCAGCCTCTCTACCCTTGGGTGTTATCAGCCGAACATGTTTTGAACCCACCTAATGCATTTGAGGTAGCTTGGGTTTATTTTTCTTTCAATAAAATAAATGGTTTTGTAATTAAATTTCTGCACTGACTCTGCTTAATGGCTACATTGACAAGTGCTAATGTATGGGAAGAGAATGAGTTTGAAATGAAACATGCTGTTTTCCAATCTGCAAGCAATTTTGCACTCGGGCAATCAAAATCTTGTGCCAGTGAAACATTTTCATTAATCTGCTAACTTAGAGCACACTGCCCACTCAGCAGCACAAGGACACTTTTTTTTAAAAAACAAAAATATCATGAAGTGAGCCGTTGTTTGAAACCATTTTGTGGTCTCTGGCAGCCCGGCCTGTGGAAATTCGCTGACTTTACACCATGAAATGTTGCAGCTGTCTCAAAGGGGACTGGCTGCTTCAGTGTTTGAGTTCTTGGCAATAATTCAGCTTTCAAATCTGTCTCTTTTTTCCCCTTAGCTAAATTTATTTTTGAATAAATCTTCTCATAGAAAATTGAGAGCAGCTATTACATATTTGGACTTCATTTATGAAAACCACTTCAAGTCATCAAGAAGTGCATCAATCCAGCTCTAATGTTTACAATACTTTCATGACTGGGAAACTAAACAATACTGTATTTCCCCCATTATCTTAAATTAGGTAGCACTGCATTTAAATATGAATGTGACTTACTTTTTATTGCCAGACAAATAAAAAAAATCCTAAACCCTGCAGAGATGTGCTTTTGTGTACCTTGCTGGTAGGTCCCTGACAGACCTGCCACTAGAGGGGTGACTTCCCAACAGCTGCACTTTGCAGCCAGAATCACAGTGCTCTTGTCAGGGAAAAGGCTTATCAAAAAACAAGATGAAGCTGTAACATCTTAGGTAGGCATATAGGATTCTAGCTTAAAAAAATACCCAAAGTCCAATTTACACAATGATTATTTTTTTTTGGAGGGGTGTTATAATGTGGCATGAGCACAGTTATTTTCTTTCCCTGAAGAAAATGTCGTAGAAGTAACCCAGAACAAATTAACCACCGGATGGTCTTTAACAGTGTGTACTTTAGGTCAGTAGGTATCTGGGATCACAGTCTTAAAGAGGATCACGTTATTTTCTTCTCCATGTACTACTTTGTTTGGGACAAATCATTGCTCAGTATTTTAGTCCCTTTGCTGTGTGCAGTACTTGGAATAGGAGAGCTAAAACAAACTAAAGTGTCCTTCTTTTGAACAGAATAATGGAGAAAGAATACTGTCTCAGCACAGACTTCTCCCATACAGCAGGAAATTGTACCTGGGGGATGGATCACTATGAGATGGGGTATCTCCAACAAAATGTCATATGATAAGAAGTGTGTGACGACATGACAGGGATCACTGACATCATCAGTGATGTTGTAGCTTGTAATAATTATTCTCATGAGGCTGTTCCATCCACGCTAAATAAACACAAGTTTTTTCAATTGAGAGTTGCAGTTTGTCAGAATCCATTAGCCAAGTCCCAAAGCCAGAACATACAATATGGGAACTTACTGAATTTTTTCTATTTAAAGGATGGTTATGTTTAAATGGGTTCAGATTAGTTGGCTATTTTTTCAACCCTGTGTCTCCAGCATGGCATCTCTACTGTCAGACTGGGAAGTTGTGTGGAGAACAGGTTATTGCAGCTGGGTTCTCTGCACGAGGCACTACGCACAATCAGAAACATCTTTCACTCTTAAGTTTTTAACAGAGGTGAAAAGGACAGCCCACTGGGCTGGACAACTTAAGTGTAGAGCTATGTAAAAAAGGCAGTGGAGGAAACTAAGACATCAGTTTTACTGCTACAGCTCGTCTTAGCTACCTGATGAATTCTAAGGCAATTCAAAATCAACACCTAGCTACTGAAGGACGGATCAATACACAGGTACAGGAAGGATGAAGTGCTGATTAGATGTAACAATATTCCAAGATGGGACAAACTGTAGGAGGGCACATTTAGAGGGTTGTGGAAGCAGTTTAGCAAGTAGACTGCAGACTCCAGCAGCGATGTGGAACATCAAACAGCAAGAGAATGCCCTCGGTGATCACAGCAGGTATGCTGCGCCTGATGTGAGCACTAAGCATAATATGGACTGAGCAGGAACCCCAGAGAAATACCTCTCTGAAGTGTGTGCTGAGACCAGAGGGGATGGACATCCTCCCCTGGAGCTGGCAGAAGAAATCAGCATGCAGTATTGCAGCAGATACATTTACCCAACTGTGCAGGCAAAGATACATGAGGTGTGAAGGACAAGGATGCCAGCAGGGCTGAGTGATTGCTAGAAGGGAGAGGAAGGGCAGTGAAGGACAGAGGAGGTACCTCTGCGTGGGCAGGGGAATGTGAGGGGAAGTAGAGATTCTCTGTAGAGGAAACTGGTTCCAGACAGAATGGTTCTTGTGCCCGTGATGAAGGAAGACTTGGTCTCTCTTTTCCTGCAACTCGAAAATAAGGCGTTGGGCATACCCATATTGATTGTAGAAATGTAGACATTTTCAAGTGGTAGATTCATTTTAACCCAAAATGACACAGCACATACGTGTTAGGATATAAAGCAAAATAATATAACACATCCAGACATCACTAGGAAGGAGTATATTCTTAGCAACATTGAGTACATCTCAACAGACATTTTGAATTTCTTTGTATAAACAGTTTAGAGTTTTCAAGTAACCAATTGTTTCAATAAAATCTCCCTATGAATTACCAATTAGGAGGAAAGCACAAGAAGTCTACAGCACTATTTTAAGGTACAGCACATTGAGATTTTTTAACAATGATATTGCCATTAAGAGACAGTGAATTCTGAAATACAATACATTGCTTAGACAGAAGCAAAAGATTTCTTTTTAAAGACAAAACTTTGATTTTATTGTTCTTAATGCTAATGTGATTGTTCTTTCAGACTTCATTTCATGCATCTGGGCACTGTACCTAAACTGTGGAGTGAAGCATCTACAGTTACAAAGGGGATTGTGCAAAGGAAGTGCTAATTTCTAACAGTCCAGCTCTTGAACTGGCTGAAAACAAGACTTGGAAACAGTTGTCCAAGGAAACTAAAGTTATCATGTAATAATGCCTACAGGGGTTCCACAACTGTTGCATAGTTTAGAACAAATTTGGCACTTCTTGAGGTAAGTCCCAGTAAAGAATATAAAGCGATCACATTTGCCAATCTATGTGCTTCAGCACGCTCTCGATTGGGCTTATGCCTCCCTTTAAGATCACAGGCCCCCACAAAGAAAATTTTGTCCACCTAGTATAGCCCTTAGGAAAATTTAGTTTCGTATCAGGTGTATCCAAGTACCACAGCAGTGGTCTTAAGTAATCTTTATACTGAGATGGTGTCTCTCCCATAGGTATATAATGTGCTACAATTATCAATTAATCTTGGACTGACTTTCCAGATTTATGATCTCCTAGACCATAACATGAAGTCCATAATGTGAAAAATGTGTTCCCATTGATTGCGAGAAGTTCAGCACTCTGGAGATTTTTACACCGAATCTGAAGGATCTGTGGTTATGAACAGTCATGTTTTGCATACTTTTTCTCTGCATGTAATAGTGCTATATTTTCATAAGTAGTCTCTTGAAAATCCACATATGTACAAGCAGTGTATCCTCCACCTTTGTATTTGTATAATAGAAGATAACTATTCCTTTTGGAGATTCATTCTTTAGTAACTCTTGACCCCTTCTGAATGAAGGAAATAATTCTTTGTGTTGCAAGGCAAGACTGCATTTTTTTAGCTTCCCTCCACTCACACAACATGGTGAGTCAGATTGGTGCACTGATGTTAATCCAACATCAAAGTCAATTATAAGGTTAAGCTCTTGGCTTTTGTCACATCCAGGAGAGCCCTGTGAGATGCAATGTTGTTGTACAAGTCACTTGCATTTTCTCTGTAAATGTTACCAGAAGTAGACTAGATTGACACTTTTTTTAAAAAGTAGATACCAGCTACATTTTTCAGCCTACCAACATGTCATTATTTCACAATAATGCAGTATATGGATGGTAGAATGATAACTGTAGTGTCCCAGATGATGACTTTGTTGATTACATTTCGTCTCTGTTACAGTAGAATTACATACAGTACCATTTAAGTTAATTTTCTCCTTTGTCACTGTCATAAACCATTATTTGGGGAAGTTTATCTCGTGTATTTTATTACCTGTATGTAGTCTCTCATTCACAAGAGGAGGTAGCTTTGCATAAACTTATGGACAGACTCCTCCAAGTTGTAGGGACAGCTTGGGAAAAAGCAGAGCTGTTTATTCAAAATCTAAAGAACAAAAGATTGAAATTGGCATCATGAGCTGGAGGCAAGAATTGACCTCTAGCTATTGAATGAAGGAGGTATGGGGTGAGATTGTAAACAGCCTTGAAAATGATTACAGCTGGAGAAACCCAGAGAGGAATGTGAAGACAGGAACAATATAGCTAGTGAGACCCTTAAAGCAGCTTAATGAAGTAAGCCTGTCTTTGGCAAAACTATAAGAAAGGACTTTACAATGTTAAAAATACAGAACCTAGGGGCGTGGAGGAGGAGTATAGCTTGTGTGGGTGCACAGTATAAGGCTGTACCTGAGAATATCAGATCAATGCACATATTAAAATACACAAATAATTAATTTGCTGCCATTTTACTAGCATTTTCTCTGTTCATTTTGAGATCAGATTGTGCTGTTGTCAAATTACTTTCTTTGAGCAATTTCCTGCTCTCTCATGTTCTCTCATGCCATAGTGGGCACATCACTTCCTAAGAGTTCTCTGAGAACTGCTCAGAGACTGGCTGGAAGTCAGGAGTGAGAGAGGGCTCTGGGGTACCACGTGGACGGTAGCCACTGAGACCTGAGTATGCAATAGCTACAATATCAATGAGTGTCTAGTTTCCAAACCACTGTTACCCGAATATTGTGGCTCAATAGACCAAGCAGCTGTGCTTCCCTTCTGCAGCAGGAAGCTGGCAGCTGAACCTATTTCCTCTATCTCCCACTCAGGCATATTCTTAATGCAAAACCATTTCATTTGTTTTTGGGGTATATCCCACAGAATTGTAATTCCAACCTCCTTAAAATTCAGTTTAGTTCTGGTGTATGGGAACCATGCAAATGTTATTTTGGGGAGTAGAAAGTGAATTATTTTACAGGCCTGTCTAAGGATTCCTCCTGAATGTAGTTTTCCATGCTGTTAGATCTGCATTCAGCAGTAATCGCTCATGTAGGCTATGCTATAACTATTTTATCCACATGTTGAATCTGAATGATGACTTATTGCTATTATATACTTATGTATATACCTCTAATTCTCAGAGGAACTAGTTGGGACAAAATTTAGCAAATGCTGAACTAGTGCATACAAAGGCAATCCCTCTCTCTGGGTCACAGAAGTGACAGAGGGGGGAAGTGAGAGACACCCAGCATAGGTAGTATCATTTCATGCAGATGTTATACACATTCTCATCTTTTCCCTGGCCATGACAGATACATTAAATTAGTGCCAACTATTCTATCAGTCCCTTAAGACATCATTACGAGCTCCTACAGTGACACAGTAAAGCTTTAGCTAACAGATTCATTGTATCTCAATTGGAGAATTCTGTTCCTTTTTACTATGGGAGAGGTTTGGGTTGTAGAGGGAACAAATATCTTCTATCACTATGATAAAATTCACTGCTATTCCTAGGAAAAAAAAAAAAAAAGAAAAACTTTTGACCACTCACTACTGCCTTCTGATAGGCATACAGCATCACAGTGCCAACAGTGCTACTCTGCCTGCTCTTGGGTTTACTCCAGGTGTGGAAAAATGATACCGAGCCAAAACTTGCACAGTACGTTGGTTATTTAGAAAAGTATAAAAGCTATAGAAACCATCAGCACCTAAGCAGTGGCCTTGTAATGCCTGAGTAGTTGATTTCTTTCCTCCTGTAGCAAACACCCAGCTCACAAACCAGGGAATCCAGAGTGAAACACTAAAGGAGAATTAAATATGAGTGTCCTTCTTCCTTAACAATTCAGTGCTATAATTAGTACAGAGCAATAGCACCATCAAGCTCCAGCTGAACAATTACATCCCAGGAAATTCAACCAACAAGTATCATATTATAAACAGTTGCATCTGTGTGGTACCACAGAAGTATGCACCAGTGCCATCTAGCCAATCCCCAGCGTATGTCACTTCTAGTGCTAGGCAACCCATGAAACCACCATTTATCAAATAATGTGTTTTACATGCTTGGAGAAATTTGTAGATGGATCCAGTATTAAATAAATTATGTATTTATGACAAGCTTATTGTAATCAATAAACTGAGAAAAATTAGTAGTGAAATATATTAGTTTAATGTTATTACACTGGCTGTATAAACTGTGGAGAGCTAGCTGTATACCCAATGGCCCTGTCATCATCAAAGCTGTCCTGATGTGATGGCCAGAGAAAGTTAGAGAATCCAGCTGTCCATGGAATAACTTTCAGAGACAAAAAATATAGAAATTCAAGGACTTTCCATTGAACTAAGCCAAATATTAAGAACTAAAAAAGCTATTATCTCTAACTAGGGACACTATGCATTCTAAGAAAGCTGCAGTCTCAAGGTTACAAATACGCAGAGCTCCATCCAAGCAAGAGTATTTTGCATGTCTCAGTTTGATGATAAAGAGAGTTTAATAAAAGAAACAGGCTTCCTAGTTTAAAATTTGTATCACATCTAATATAATGGCCAGGGTAGAATGAACTGTCGTTAATGAGCCTTAGAGTCCCCCAAAGCAAAACCTAGGGTCTGAGCAACCAGAACTTTGGGAATATTTGTATTTCCATCAGGACTTTCTGTTTCAGCCTTGTTTCTTCACAGAATGGTCATCCTATGGCCAGAAAGACAGCACATAAGAATCACTGGAAATAGGAGAATTTTTTTTTCCTCCAGCATTACTGGAAGTTTTGGGAGCACTAATGACATCACCTGCCCATTGCAGATAGAAATTCCCCTGTGGCTTCAAAGGCACTGGGATTTCAATCTTTGTAACTAATGAGATATCTTAATTAGATCAACTGTCCAAAGTGCAGTTCTCATTGTCACTAGATGGTGCAGCAGAGTAGCTTTACTTTGGATCAGTCGAACTAGAACTTTGGAAAATACCAGGCTAAGGTGGATTTTTTGCAGGCAGAGCCCTCCATAAAATAGATCTTTCTGTCAAGACTCCTCTTGTTTGCAGTTTGAGCACTATGGTGCTCTAACACTATTTAAAGCTGAAAGATGAGTGCTCCCTATGAGGACTAGCCTGATAATGCTTACTTTTAGCTAGCTATGCCATAGCCAGAAACACGATGCTACATGAGACTATTTATTTAGAAAAGCCGAGTGATACAGTTGAGAACAAGAGCCTGAAAATGTTACATTCATCACAGGAAAGGTTAAAGAGAACTTGTGCAGATGACTTGTTGGACTCACCAAGTTTCATTCTTGAGCTGTATAGAGGGGAGAAAAACAAGGATTATTTTAAGCATTTTTTGTGATTCAGAGTGAAATGTTTACATGACTCTAAAAAGTCCTCCTCTCCTCTTGTTTCTTCCTTTCCTCTTCATCACCACAGGTAAAATAAAAAGCAAAGGGGGTAATGGAATCCAGTGCTGAGGTGGATGATTTAGGAGTCTTACTCAAACTGCTCCTCATTCAAAATATCAAATGAGAAATTTCCTTTGAAGTTCTCTCAGTAGCAGTTCAGTCCCTGTCAGCAGTCCATTATCTGTCTAAAATCCATGACTGACAATTTCTAGTCAGTACTTCACATGCTTATTGTTATAGCCCTTTCCACGCAATAACAGGATATTTCTTCTGCTGTTTTATACCTAGCAGTTCTACAACTTTAACAATAAAAGTGTCTTTCTGCTTTCAGAAAAAAGGCCAGTTCTAATATTGAAACATTTGATGTGCTCTTGATAAGGGAGGCTCATCAAAACATCCAATATTGGAGCTCAGCTTTGAATCAAAATTATCAGATTGTCCTTATTGACTTGGACTATTGCTTGGGAACTAAATTGTCTAAGTTGGGAATACAGACAATCTTGGGATTTACAATATTTTCTATAGCTTGAGCCTATCTTAACAATGAAATGAGACTATGCTTTGAAAGGTTAACTGCACATGTTCATCTCAACTTTGATTCTGAGAAGAATTTTTTAAGATCATTTTATTTTCCCTTTGCAAATAATGGGAAAATTGCAATTTGGAGAACAATAAGAGAACTGTGCAGCTGTGTACTGAGTTTACTGGACTAAGATTAAAAATGTGCACTTTAGTTTTTTCCTCTAAGAGGTTTCCTGCCATCTCTAGGACAGGATATGATTTTGGAGGGAGATAGAAGTCAGATTCTTCTGTAGTCCACACAAGACATTATTTAAAACCCTTGAGACAGAATAGTAAGAAACAGAAGTAACCAAAATAAGCCTAAGTGCTAGTTCTCAAATTGCTAAATCTTCATACAGTAGAACTGATTATACACCACATTTTCATTACCTCAGTATATTCTGTAATTTGTTCTATGAGTTGACCATGTCAAGAGAAGGGTATGGAAATTCACTGATGATGAGATGACTGTCTGCAAGTATGAAGCATGACTCTCAAAGACTTTACATATCAGTTGAAGGGGCAAAACTTTTGAACTGTGATGACATCAGGTACAATTTGTGTCTTACTGATTATTGACTGAAAAACAAATTCATGCCAGAAGACAAATACTTTGGAGCTCACACTTGGGTCAAAGATTCTTGTGAACTGTGTATGCGTTGCTGTACAAGTGAATGTTGATGCATATTTGGGCATGCAAGAGCATATTCTTTGAGTAAAATTATATCTTGTTCAGAAAATGCAGTCCAGTTAGTTATAAATGAAGATGTTAGGGTAACAAGTGGGGTGAGTACATTTTTCTGCTTATTTTCTAGAATAGAAGAATTAAGTTTTGAACAACTCTTTTGAGCTCTGTAAAACTACTGCAAGCCAGTTTGTGCTAATAATAAAATGAGAGAAAGGTTCTCAAATGACAATTCTAAATCCAAGCTGCTAAATCCACAGTTTTGTAAGCAATTAGGTAATATTCAAGATTTTTCTCTCTCTGCCTCTGTGTATATAGGCACATATTTACTATACACACACTTATATCCACATATATATATTAAAATATGTGTTCCACTTGAGAGGGAAAGAGGAGGACATGAGAGGGCAACTGTTGAACATAACTGGGTGTACTGAGCTGGGAGCTGAGTGATGGTGTGTATTTAGTTTTTAGAATGCAAGGGAGGAGTGAATGCATTTGGGATAGGAAATAAAGTCCTGGCAAACTGAAGAGACTCCGATATGTTTTCTAAGGATTTTGAAAACTTGTTTTATAGACTGTTTTGTCTTTATTTGGACCCAGTTCTGCAGTGGTGAAGTGAGAAGAGGCTGAACAGATCTGAGGATGATTGTACATGGGTATTTTTGTCCATGTAATTCTCATGTGATGTTTAGAAATGTGAAGAAGAGTTTTGGAAAGGCAGCATGAGGAGGAAGGGAGACGCTAAGCTGTGAAATCTGGGCTAGGAAGACAAAATAAGCGTTGTTAACAAATGATGTAACTGGGTGAGGATGAATGACACTGGATGAAGTTGGTGTCCTGGACATTTTGGCTGTGTTGCAAGGGGGCTTAACCATGTGAAAAACTGTATGCTTGAAGTGCCCAGTTTAAATTTGTGTTTGGGGGCCCATTCAGATGTCACTGTGCTCCAGATAATATTATTAAAAGTCTCAGTCATCACAGAGCAGAAAAAAGATGCATATCAAAATGGAAAATTAGTATAGACATTCACATAATAAAACCCACTAATCCAATCATAGCTGCACAACAGTTACTTCCTGTTACCATCTGAAAAACAAGATGTATATCCCATGAAGCAGTCACAGAGGGCAATATTTTAAAGTAAATTCCATCAATTTGTGTGTTAGAATGCTTAATTATGAGCAACCTTATATTCCAAATGTCACATTTTATCTCAGGAAATTAAAGGAGACATGTTTTAAAAAAAGTAAAGGAAGGAAAAGTTTTTGATCAATTAATTTCATTTTACTAAGATCTTTCAAAATGCAGAATCTCTGCTAATAACTATTATACATGATCAGTTTTGAAGGGTTTCATTACCTTTTTTTATTGTTTAAGACACATTCCTCTGCAGTTAAGCCCCAAAGAAAACTAGTTTAGCACAGTGGAAGCTGCTAGAAATGATACTAAACCAATACCACATCCACTAGAACATCTTGCCATGGCAGAATTGCTTTCATTTTCATGCTTTCAGTTTTAGATTTCTGAAGTGAATTATGTCATGCACTATTTCTATTGTGAGGCTTTTCCATAGCTTAGTAAGTGATCTCAGCCACAAAAAGTTTTTCTCAGATTCGGCCCTTTCTTAGTGCTGTCTCACTGCTCCGAGGTCCATCCAACATTAGCATCATCTTTCCCTTCTGCTTGGGTAGCTCTTCAGAAGTGTGTTTGGATAGCCCTGATTGTTGGCCCACTTCATCCCTGACACCACCACCGCCAGGGTGAAATCCTGTGCAAGCCACCAGAGTGTGACCTTCATAAGGTGTCAAGGAATGCTCCTGTGGTTTTGGTTGTGTTTTAAAGCTTCAGGTTACATGCCAGATCCATGAAGGGCTGCTTTCTCCCCTGGTTCACACCCATGCTCTGCAAAAGGTTGTTTGCTGCTTTCCCACCACTGCCTGTTACAAACCACAACTGATCAGGTGAAGGACAATATCCAATACCTGACATGCCTGAGAGTAATTTTTTTGCTCCTCCTCCAGCTCTGCCCTGTACACCTCTGGCTTTCATTCACTTTGGGAGGAGTCAGGGCAATGACACTCAGTGGCTTCTACCATTACCTGTAGCATTAGAAATATTAACAATAATAAGTGTTGTAAGAGATAGTGAAGATGAAAAATTATATATGCTAGAGATAAACATTACTAGAATGATTATTACTTGCTAGGTATGACTCTTTGGGCTAGGGCATTTGTTCCCAATATCAATAGTTTCTCTATCCCTGGAGCAAAAACGTAATGCTTTTGCTTTCTGAACTAGTCACTATTTATAATATTCATACCCTTTATTACAATCATCTATTTTTTCAACATTTTATGAAGTGTGCTTATTAAATGAAATGGTAAGTCTGGCACTGGCAAGTCTCTTGTGCACTTTTTTTTCACGTTTCCTTTCTTTTGGCAGGTCCATGAAAAGGGAGTAAGTTTCTGTGGGCTGTGCATGCTTTTCCACCCTTTTTCAGGATTTGTCACATCTCCTGGAAGGCCTTATAACTCACAAAACATGAATTTATATCCCAGCAATTTGCCAAGTCTTGTCAAATCCTAACATTTTTGTTGGCAACTATTTTCATCTCTCGGCTGAAAGGGAGTAACTTAGATCATCCAGTCGCAGTGCTGTTCTTTAGATACTTTTTGATGGTGGATGTGTTAGTTTTGATACATGGTTTAATCTCTGCTTGCAAGGGGCCGCCCACTATATTTCATGTCCTCACTCAGTGAATCTTTTGCAAAGTGGACATTCTGCTTCATCAGCTGATTTTCCAGTTTTACACGTCTGCACTTGCAGTCCCACTTCTCTCTGAAGAAAAATGAACTGAGAAAAAAAAATCTTAAAAGTTAAGTAAAAGTATTGCTTCTTGCTTCTTTCAGATACAGTTCCTTTGTTAGGTACAGTTGCAGTGACCTCTACCACACTGTAAGGGAGACTATACAGTGAGCTGATCATGCATTTATTTTTTTGGAAGATGCTTTTTCATCCTGCTCAGTTTTAACTTATGCTTGTCATCTTACTGCAACAACCACAGAACTTCGGCTCTTGGGATGCGGAATAGGAGTCATTTAAACGTTTAAGACAGGAGTAAGTTTAAAGGCAAGTTATTGTTCCTTATAGCCCGTTCAAGTAGCTCTGAGTGAGAGAATTTTTAGTGTTTTTAAATGTCTAACAAATAAGTTAATTCTCATCTTTTACACTGAACGAGTTAGTGGAGACAAAACTGAGAAGATATAGGATTTTGTCAGGTAGGATCTGTGATGACAATATTTATTGGTTTTGGCTACCAGCTCCAATAGAAGTGAGAAATTTTAATAATAAGCAGTGCAACAGATGTTAAATCGCTACATCTAGTCCTGCCATATGCTCTTTGTTATGAGTCATTCTGGATGCCATCCATTCCCGTACCAGCGCTCGCTGGAAGCATCAATCTGTAGCAGGAAGAGTGAACCAAGGCATATGCACAGGAACAGCTGGGGGGGTCTGCCTGGCTCCTCAGCTAGTTCAGAAGGGGGAATGTAAGAGCCGGACTGCGTTTACATTCACCACCATCTATACGTGACCTAGGCTGTGCTGGGTCTCACTTAATTGGTACACAGCAAATGAGGAATCCACTTCTGGCAGTTATTTTTAGTTGTTCCTTGAGACATCTCAGGATAGCAGTAGAGTCTGACCTCCCTCTGAAATGAAGCACTCTTTGCCCTTTAGCAGAGCATTGCTTAAGTTCATTTCAAGCATGAATGTATTCACCGGCCTCTGTCCATGTCATATTTTCAAGGGAAAACTAGGATGGTACATAGTCACACTTAGTCATACAAGGAACCCGTGTTTAAATTTGTACCCCAGATGGACTCTGTCCTTTTTTCTTCCTGTTTGAAAGCAAACACCCTGCGTTCTCATGCACTAGTGCAGTCTTGTATATCCACAATGGGGGAGAGGAACAGACGCCAGAGGAGTTGGATGAATAGACAGGACAGACTGTTGCTACCTCTGACAGGAATCACCTCAGGAGATCATCGATAAGGGACAGCAAAACCAAGCTTTGCTGGAAAACAACCATGAGATTTTCTTTCAATTTGAGGAAAACCTCACTACATGTTAAGAACCAAGCTTTGTGTTTTAAAATTGGGAGTTATTTCAACAATGAGTCCCTGCCTGATGATAAGTGCAAACATTGAGCTGCTGCTCCTTCTCTCTCTTTTTTCCTTTAGCCCCTCCACCACAAAAAAAAAAAAAGGTCTGTTTTCATCTGTGGATAAATATGTCTCCGCTTGGTGACAATTGGAGATCTTTACCTCGTCAGAGTGAGCAAATTGACAAATCCCCATGCACCTTTGCCATGCAAGGGCAGAGCCAGACGGGCATGCAGTGGAAGGCAGGTAGCCCCATTTGTCCCTGGGTACTCAGGACTCTGGTGTTCCTGGGCATGAGAAGGAAGTTGTTGTGCAACAGGGCGGAAATGGGAAGCAATTTACTTAAAAGGATTTCATGCTTTGTACCAGAAAACTGACTAAAATTCTGATACATTTTTGAGAGAAAATGTCAAGGTATTGCCATGGTAGCAATATTTTTTGTTGCTTAAATAGCTTCCTGAGGACCCAGCTGGCTTTAGTTCCTTGACATATGCCTAAACTTCGGTGAAAGTGAGTCATATCTAGCTTTTTTTTTTATGGCAAATCTAATTTTTGCTGCCTTGCACCCCACTGTGCTGGTTACACCACATTGCAATCTGATCCCTCAAGGTGCTGAGTGGTTCTCTCAGCACCTACATATCATCATGGCCTCTGCGCTCTATCCTGCACCCTGTTTGACTGGATAAGGCCTCCAGGGTTTAAGTACAAGGGTAACACCATCACATCACAGGACTGTTTACATATTGACATACAGGCCTGCTTCTGAGCATGTTTCAGAATGATGCAGAGTACCTGTGCACCTTTAGAAGCCAGAGATGGCTCCGCCCAGAGAAATATTTCTAGCTAATTTAATAAAATATATATTATAAGCACTGTGGTTATTTTTTTCTTTCTAACAGATTCAGTTGTACCAAATTTTATATTAGGTTAGGGAATGTTACACATTAACTATTCTGTGTGTGTGTGTATTAGATTTGAAATGTTTATTTTGGTATATGATCCAGAGATTTCACCCTCTGCATCCCGCTCACACTGTGCTGAAGCCAAACAATGAAACTTGTTCTTTTAAAGTCACAATCTCCTTAGTGTTATTTGCAGCAGAGATTTGTAATAGACGGACATCAGTTCCCCAAACAGTCACCCCTTTTTTTCACAGGCACCGAATGGGGTAATTTTCAGTGGGATACATTTGTGAAAGACCTTTCTGCCAGAAAATGCCTGTCTGTCAAAACAAATTTCCTATGAATAAGCAGCATTTGGAGGCAGTGTTTACCAAGTCCAAGATACATTTTTTCTTTTTTGAGAAAGACAATATAATAGAGAATGCATATGGCTTTCTTACTGGAAATTAAACTGCTGTTTGGGTGAGTTATTGCAAATATGCAATCCGAAGGTAAAAGCTTGTTTGGATTATTATGTTATGATTATGTATATATTTACACACCGCACTTTTGGTCCTCATTTTGGCAACCGAACAACAGTCATTGTAGACTGAATGGTTAACCTGGATATTTCCCACCCTGGCACTGGGACATGTTCCCCCCTTGTGGCAATAGCACATATGGAATTTTACGAGTCTGCTTTGTCTCTTCACTAATGGGCTTCACCTTTTACCTCCAAAAACTGAGAATCTTGATTTTAAATCCAGGGTTTACAGGTTCAGACCTTGCAGGCAACCTAGCCAGAGGTGTTCTCATACAGGCCCAAAACCAGTAACAGAAAAGCCAAGTAAAGAATCATTATTTTATCATTCCACACTGTGATTCGTCTTCCATCTTTACTGGATATCAGTATCTCTTTCCAGTTTTTGTGATAATTGGTGAATTGAAGTAATTCACAAAGAGAAATATGCTATTTCTCAAAGATGGTGGTGTATTTAAGTGTATTTTTATGGTGGATGAGGTTTTGGTGTATCATCTTTGAAAATATGGGCAGATGGATGATTCCTTTGATCCAACAAAAACAGCCACAGAATGAAGAGGATGCAAAATTCAGGGTGTTGCAAGTTCACTCTCAGAGTTAAGCTGTGGTCTCTCTATCTTACTACTGCCAAGAATGCACGCCAAGTCATTGAGGTTGACCACGTTTTATTACCTCTGTTTTTGCTATTCTACCTTATTCCTGAGACAAGTGGGAAAACTGTGTCTGAAAACTGTCTTTAAACCCCGGACTTCTAGATTGTACATCTTTAATGAATGCTGGATGTGTTCCACTCCTGTGCTCTGCTGTCTGGGCCTCAGCTTATTAGATACTGTTTTGAAATCCATAATTATAACCAGGTTTGCAGTGGGTCACATGCTTCTGTATACAAAAATTTCTGTCATACTGATAGAGCTGTTATTTCAGAGGAAATCAACTAATCCAAACTTAGTCTTTGGATGCTTTTAGCTTTACTTGTTTTCCGTACCCAAGGTGTGAAAAATGGCAATTTCTATATTTCTGGGAAATTAATTTTCAAGGTTGACTTTGGGCCAGTAACCTGAAGTGTTAACATAGTCCATATGTCTGACTAGTAAAGATTGACTGAAAAGTATGAAAATTCTAGCAAAAGTCCATTTTTCCTGCTTCTTTTGGTAAATTGCAGGATTCCATTATACCAACGATAATCCATGGTTATTCACGTCTGAACACTGATCCCCAGTGAAACTGGGATGAAGGTAAAATGTGTGGAATTTTTTCTCTATGGGTGCTGCTTTTCATGCTGAGCAAAAGCTCAATATTTATAATTTGCTCTCCTGTAGTATTTGTAATCTTTCTGCCCCTCTCTTAAGATTATAATTCCTGCCCAATATTTTTTTTTTAAATTGCCTCTCATTTTAATACCCATTTTGTGTTTTCTTAAAATAATTGCTGTCACACAGCTCTTCTACTTCCTTTATTGAGAAAACAGTAATACTCATACGATGGTGGAAAAAAGTTGAGAGGGAGGGAGAGACAGAGAAAGGAAACAGAAATCATAACCAAAAAGTTCGTACTGATTATTGAAATAGTCAGTGTTCCCTGGGGCTGTGAGGAAAGCAAAGGCACTTTTACAGTGTCTTGGAATATATTTCTTCTGCACAATTCTGACTTTTCACCACATATTCATGCTACAGGGAGAGAGGGGAAGAAAAGAAAAAGGACTTGGAGTTTTTACAGTAAGTTTCTTCATTATCTTTCATAGTGACACTTGATAGCAGCAAGTCCCAGGGAATATTAATGTTAAGGTTTTTAAAACTATGATTCTTGATACTCCTGTGTAAAATTATTTAACAAGCACATTATTTTGGTAATAATGGTTTCTCCTCCTCTGCGAAAATTTTGTAGTTTAAAACATGTGGTGTCACAATGACACTTTTAATGTAGAGGCATTACAATATTTAGTACTGTATTATTACTAGTGGGAAATATTTATGTATTTGTAGAAGGCTTCAAGTAAGCCTTAGGTCCAGTTTTCAGTGAGATATTTAAAGGCAGAAAAGAGACAGATAAAGACAGTGAAAGACTTCAATGAGTAGCTTCTGAACAGTCAGAAGGGACTTCATGCAAGTATGGAGCATTTCCCCTGGCTAGAAACCTGAATTATAATCAGAAAACTGCATTATTTTAAGAAATTCTGCCTGCCAGAGACTGTTTTTTTCTTTCTGAGCTAACTTTAGTTCAAGTTAAATTGAAATCAGTCTTTAAGACTCATATTTATTTCACTGGACTTTGGATCTTTTGCAGAAAAGTCACTGGCAAAAATTCTTCCAAATTTCAGAGCACACAGAGGGGCAATGCTGCGGCGGCAGCTGCAGAGATGAGCTGTGTGCAGTCAGTGCAGAATCAGGCCCAGAGGTGCAGAGGGGAAGGACGCAGCAGCTTTCTCCTCCACAGCAAGGTGTTGGGTACTGTTTGAAAAAATCAGCTGTATTTCTCTAATAGTCTAAAAAACATGCCATAAAAATGTTGTTCAATATTGTCATAAGTCGCAGTAAATTACTGAGCTCCTTTTACAAACAAAAATACAAAGGTTTCTCCCTACAACTGCCAGATGACTACCTGAATTTGCAATTGTAGCATATTTCTCCTCTAAAACTGCTACCAATCTTCCAAATACAAGCAATAACTACATATGGACATGTTTAGCAAATCAGAAAGAAAAGACTGATTGCTGGGAAATGTTTTGTTTCCAATTATTTTCTCCGTATAAGCTAGAATTCCAGATAAACAGAGTAACAAAATCCCACTGGTTTATCTGTAAGTATACACTGATTTGGAAATGCTATTAAAGCTGCTTATTTGAAATTCACCTAGAAGAGAAAAACGAAAACAAAAATATTTTCATATAATCTGCTTTAGGGTTATATTTAAGCATTTTGTAGAGGAGTGCCATTGTAAGTAAAATATTTAGTGTTGCCTCCATTGCAACTCTGTATTTTAGCTTTAATTCTTTTATTCTCTTTGTATTAAATGAACCTGATTTTTCACGTTGACAATATATAAAGACATATTTCTCATGTCCAGCATATATGCCATTCGCTAAATCAGCTCCTGATTAGCTCCAGCTAATTTTAACAGGGGAGGCTAAGGGATACACCATTACTTATTATTTCTAATGTGTTTCTTAATATGAAACTTGTCATTTTCAGCTGTGATGCTGACACAGCAGTAGGTTTATTTCCAGAATTATTAAAACAACTTTCCTCTCAGGGTAGCAAGGGACCCATGATTCACTGGTAGAGAACAGTGAAACAGAAAGAGGACTTTTTCCATCTTTTAATATTAAAAAATAAACTAGTAAAAGTTCATAAAACAGTCTTAAAGAACTTCTGGGACACAAAAAAGTGGCAGTAGATCTCTTATTTCAGAGATGTATTGAACAAAACCATATTTAATTTGGGTTGCATATTAAATATATAGCTTGCATTTTACACATTTAACTAATGCTGCAAAACAAGATTTAGAGGGATCACCTTTTATTTGCTTATACCTACTTCACATATGTCAAAATTAATCACTTTTTCAGACAGATGTTTTCTTACTCACATGCCGCAGTAAAATTACATTCTGTACATGTAAACTTTCTTTTGGTTCACAGCATTTAATGACTGCTTTTTCCCAGCCCAAGATTTTGGGAACATTAAGGTGCTAAGTACAGGATTCAGAGATTTAGAGGGGACTGTTTTAAAAAATAGTGGAACACCATTTAATTCAAAAGGGGACCTTTTTACTTAGGATATTTTTTAGGTTTTTCTTCCTTTTCTGAAAATGAAATATCTTCCTTTCCATCATCATCAACAATATTTTAATAAAGAGCAGAAGAATGCATGTTACACCTCAGCTAATAAACCAGCACAAGTTTTGCTAAGATAGTTATATATTGATAAGCTTTTGTGCAGACTTGAACAGGTATATGCACATAGATTGTACATGTACACCTACAAGCCCTAAACTTGTAGACTGTCACAAGAAAGAACTTTGTGTTTTCTACTGCCATGATTCTCAGGTAAGAGTAACAACACCACCTTTTCTGGGTACCTCTAACTCTTTCTGAACCCAGGAGAAAGCTGTAATGAGAACCTATCTCTTAAAGGCAGTAAAATTCTGTAGCACAGCATCTCCTCCAGCAACTTTCCATAGCCAGAGAGAAGCTGCTATTTGGAAACAGGGGGAAATCACAGAAGACTGCCTTTGATAATGCTTTTAGATATTGCTAGCATCTGTTGCAAATGATTCCCAAATCGCATGGATGGATTAGCTCCTCTTTACTCTATGCCCATTTTAATATTATTGGAGCTCTCTGGTGTCTGTCATGCCACACGGAGGACACATGCTGTCCTTGAGCTAGGGTTGGAGTGAGGGGCTCACACTTCAGCCACCTCTCTCAGATCACGCACAACGACAACAGACACCAGAGAGGTACCTGTTCTCAAGGCTGCCCCATTAGGATGCGCAGAAAGTTCCTTAGCAACCTCAGCAAGACAAGTAAGATTCTTGTCGTGCTCTCCTCCAGCTCTCTCGCTGCTTGGAGGATGCAACTGGAGACAGAAGAAGCTGATGCTAGAGAAGAGAAAACTCACTGATGAAAACCAAGCTTCACAACACCCTCTTATTTGCCATCCTTCCTCCGTGACCCCTTGCAGCTTATTCCTCTGCTCGTGCTCCAAGTGTTCCTGTATATCCAAATAGGGCTCACAAAAAATGTATTTAACATTTACAGTGAGCGCCCTTCCTTCCTGACAGATATGGACTTACTAACATGAATCAAAACTTCGGATTTTTTTTAAACTTTTCTCTTGGTAGATATGAAAATACTACATTTTGGGAGAAAAAAAAAAGTTGTTCAGGCTCAAGTGTCCTCTTTATCTGTTCTATTGCCCTTAGTGCCTCTGTGCTTCCTCTTCTCTAGTGACCCCTGACAAATACCATCCAAATTGAAGGTCTGGGGTACCATACTGAAACTGTTTCAAGCAATCTACCCAAGCTTCTCTCTGGATTGTGTTAGCCATTTTCACCAGGGCTTTGTCATAAATTTCCATAGAACCACTCAGCTGGAATATTTCCAAATTTAGTAGCTCAGGCCCTGGCAATCAGAAAACACCTCTAGACTTCTATGGCTCTCTTCACATCTAGAACAAAATGTAATATCCAATTTGGACTCAGTCATCCCACAGAGACAACATGCTTCAGACTTTTCTCATCCTCAAAATTGCTTTATAGAATTAAGTCCAGCCCCTAACCACTGTAGAAAAAACGAGCAAGTGTAATGTATCTTGAATATTAAGGACCTGTCAGAGCAAGAGGGGGAACATGTATCTTCACAGATGTCCTCTGTGATGTGTTCCTGCATTCCCTGCCCAAAGCAGCAGATCTTCACTGTTGCGTCTTCGCTAGGGAAGGATATTTTCTTCACTCATATTAACTACTGGAGTCAGGACAATTTGTAGCCCTCATGTAGCCCTCATGCAGGATGAGTTAAAAATTGTGGAATAATTAAGGATGGGGTTTGATCTAGAATTTGAGCAAACATTTCAGACCACCTTCCTTAATTGTCACCTGGCCTCATGTTAATTGGCTTAAGGCAAGTGAAAAAATTGAGAAACACACATTGCTGATGTACAGAAGGCAATAGGGTTGTAGACAGGCAGGTTCTAGTAGCTTAAGAAATTATTAACCATGGACTGACGGCTTTTATTGGTCAGACACGTGGGGTAGATGGCAGTCACACTGTACACTCTCCTCTACGGTTATTTATGTCAGATATAAGTTACTCAGTGCTAACACACACTGCTCATGTCAAGAAACAGACATAATTTTGTTCATATGAGTAATTTGAATTTGTAATCAGTGTTTTTTTGTTTGTTTTTTTTTGTTTTTTAAATGGGTGATGTTGATGGCTTCTCCTCACAATTGCAGAGTAAGGGTTCAATTTTGGTTTTGCCACAAATATATTATGTGATGTAAACAAAATATTTAATCCTGTCATACTTTTATTTGTAAAAATATGCTTTCCTACTCCAATTTTGTATTGTATTTATTGAGCTAATAAGATTTTAGTGGCAGGACAGCTTTACAGTGCATACGCATAAAAAAAAGTGTTCAGAATTGCAACAGATGTTACTATAATCTGAAAAAAAAAAATCACTGTGCCCATTCCTTGCATGTCTATTAATGTCATATTTTGCACACAGTATTATATTATACATTCACACATGTGCTTCTCCGTCACCTTCCCATTTTGACAGTTAATTATTTATATGCTTAAACAATACATTAGTAGAAGTTCAGAAAGAAAACAGTTAGATGTTCACTGTTATCCCAGGATATTGTGTTCATTTTCTAATAAGTGCCTCTAGTGCACTGGGGTTCCTAATCAATGTAAATATTGTTTAAGATGAACATTGCAGTGGGCATACCAAGGAGCCAGACCACCAGCAGAGCATTAAACAAGGACAGATGTGAATGCCAGGGCAAAAATGAAGACATTCCTGAAGTATAAGTATGTTACTTATAATATATCTGTTTATAGGAAATGGTCATGAAAAAAAAAGTTATTATGTTAGTAGACTGCTGTTGTAAGTTTGCTAAAATAGCTAACTGAAAGTGTGTGATATTCTGGCGTCTTGAATAATTAAGATCTTATAAATTTAATCTTGTATGAATGTTGTTAATGACTTTACAAAGGTTTAATCACATTGGTGATTATCTGTACAGAAGCAAAATGCGTGTTTTTATTTTATACACACGGTTTTCTCTCAGAGGTAGTATCTTTTATAAGATTGAAGGATCTAATTAGGATAACAGACAAATAAACTTACACTGTCTCACAAGTCATCACTAGGAGAGATAAACTTCTTCTAGTTATACTAATTTATAAAGATCATCTGATTCATACTTCTTGCTTAGTGGATTCATGTTGATTAATTCACTAGCTGCCAATTTCCATGAGCAATCATGCAGCATGTTTCCTACCGATATTTAAACAGCAGTTTGTTTCTTGCTGGCTTTGTAGTCAGGCTGCTCTCTGCATTGCTCTGATTTGGAAATTATTGGTGACATTCGCATGGGATTTGGAGCCCCCATTATACTGACTATTAAGGGTGTTTGTACACCTACTGCCTGCCCCTGTGAGGGTGAGGAAGGTGTCAGTGCCTGCTGCTCTGGAGCTGGTGATGGCACAAGCTTACCTAACTGGGGTGAGCAAGGTCAGGAATCACCTCTGGGGTAGGTAGGCAGAATAGGGACCCATTTTGGGGTAGGTAAGGGAGGGTTGGGGATTCTATCTGCAGGAGGGTAGGGCCAGGGAGGGAAGTGGGGAGCAGAGGTGTGTTGACTGATGGGGTGGTTTTTAAATAGGACTGCCATTGTCTCTCAGGGATGCCAGAGTGGATGTAGTCCTCTTTATTTGCTATTGAGGTTTGATAGCCAGAAGTTTTCATATGACAGAGACTTATTTTCAGAGTGTTCAGTCCTGAAGACACCCAGAGTTGGATAGTCTCAGCCCTTAAGTGGCCACACAGAGCAAAAACATCTACTAGGTAGAAGTATCTTAAAAGTCTTTGGCCCAAAAAAGCTGCAGCTTTGATTTCTATAACTGTGAATGAAACAGATGAATTTAAAGCAAGCCAGTTTGATAGCTGGGTGGATGTCAGGTCGTCATTACTGCAGAGTTCTCGGTAGGAGTTTGATTTAGCTTCAATATTGATTTCTCAAATAGTGATGGCAGAGAATCTGTTGGAACTAGCATATTGGATTACTGTCTAAGCCAACAATGGTTTAGAACTGAGTTGATTAAACATTACGGTTCGGGATAGGTCAGCAGGCTTTATTGTTCATTGTTTTCCATTTTGTAGTAAAATCAACTACGATAGCAATCTTCTAAAATGTGACTAGCATAAACACTATTGTTGTTTGACATGGTGTATCAGATATAATGATTTCCATCCCAGATCTACAGCTTTGCTTTTTTACATTCTTGATTGCTTAATTGAAAGCAGCAGCTTTATCTTTCTTCTGCCTTTGGTGGAAGTCATTCAATAAATAGCACCAATTACCTTACAGCTTAGAAGCAGTATGAGGCAAAAGGCACTGCATTTCGCTAGCTCTTGCCCGATGCAAGAATACTCTGTACTGAACCAAGGCATTATATTAACTTTTAAGAAGACAACTGGAACTATGCAGAGCGTGTGTCAATATTGAAAGCACCATGTAGGCTGCAGAAAAATCACTTAGTGCCTGAGTTATCCTGTATCACCCTGCTGGGTGGTTATTCATGTCAAGTATAGAGTTTAATATTAAGAGCAGTCACTGCACTGAAAGGAAAAATATGTTTACTGCTTTCAGAATTTATTTTGCATTTGCCCAAAAGCCTACTTCTACTAATATGAATTGTTTTGACAAAATTTAGGGAAAGCAGGACTGAACCTTAAAAACGAGTCAGTGCCAGAAAAATACACCCCTTTCTTGAAAAACACATACTTATGATTGACCACATGCATGTGAATATTTCCATGACTACAGAGGATATTGATTGGTCCCTGTGGGACTACTCATGTATAAATGCTTGAAGGATCAAGTTCTAATTTTGTTCAATATCAGAGCTAATTGCTGTAGATATTATTGACAAAAACTAGAGGTTGTCTCCTAGTTGTGGTAGCTGAGGATGCTCCATTAATTTTTTTCATGAGGTGATTTATTACACATTCACTTCTTTAAAACAGTCCAAATACAGTCAGTAACTATTTATACAGTTAAATTTAACAGCTATGAAATATATGTTATGGTGCCAGTTTGAAACTTATTCCTAATAGCTAGTTTTATATAAGATGGACCACCAGGAAGCTGTCATCAGAGTAATACTGTGCCTTTTTATACATTCTCTACATTTCTTTTTACTTAATAGACTGTTTAATAATACTGTAGTCAAAACTGAACAATAGAGATTAATGATTTGATGTAAGAATACTTCAAGGTAAAAATTAAACATGTGTAACATTCCAGCTGGTGTTATACTATGGAAAGCTCTCAACGATGTAAAGAAGAGTTTGAAAACTGCTTTAGAAAACCCATGCATATAAAAAAAAAGTGAAAGCCTTGTGTTGTGAAGTATATCAGCAGGCAAGTTTTTTCTTTTCATGGGAAAGGTACTATAGAGACCACAAAAAAAACCAACCCCCAAAAAACTTAAAAACTCAAAACTGTTATTTTCAAGGAACTCTTCATAGTTATGAGAGAGATCAAAAAGTGACCTAACCATAAAATAATAACTGGTGTGGGAGGAAGATACATTTTACTTTTTTTTTTCTCAGTTATTCTTGCATGTGAAAATTTCTGCGTTGCAGATGCTGCATGAAACAACAGTGTCATATTTTTTCTTAATGCGCTTGATTTACTGGGCTCGTAAATAGTAAGACCAGAAGCTATTCTTAATATGGTCTCATTCTACCACTCACGCATGAAGGCTGCTTTTTGTCTTGGTGTTAATGCAAGAGAACTTCATTCAGTCTATTTGTAAAACAGTATAAAAGCTGCCTGCAAAATGCAAAAATAATTGTATATGAGTTGGCGGCATTGGTTCCTAGATTAGCAACTCTCAGCTTGAGCTTGTTTTTTCAGCATGATCCCTTGAAAACACATTCACGAGGAAGAAACGAGGGGTCAGACAAAGTCCATTTCAAAAGCACCCCTGTGCAGGCTGGGGGACAATCCCAGCTCTTGCAGAAGTACTGTTGCTGCTATTCTCAGCACCAGCCAAAGCTTAATTTGTATTCTAATGCAAACAGCTCCAGCCCGATGGGCATCAGCGGTGTGGGTACAGCTCTGCTTCCTGGGTCTTTCCCAGTTGGGACACACCAGGTCAGAAGCTGCTGCCTGTGTCCTGCACCAGTCCCAGGCTTCCTCACTCAGCACTGCCCAAACATGATCATCGCCATCCACGTGCACCCTTAAAAATAGCCAAGCAAAATCCCTTTCTCTTGAATCAACAGCAAAAGGTCCTGAGCTCCACAGGGATGGAAATGGCCCTTATTGTGACTTTTGGCTTTGCAACCACTTCCAGTAGGCAGCACAGGTCCTCTGGCCGCAGCAGCCAGCTGATACACTAAACTATGCTAAAGTAGTGTTTAGAGAAATAGTAATTACTAACATCCTCTCTCAGTCAAGCCGACACTAACCAGGCCTACATCTAGGTGTGTGTATATATATACTCACACTCAATAGATAAATAGATACGTGCATATACCCCAGGAAAAATATCTCTCAGTAAGGTGATGAGGTCTTACTTTAAATCAAGCACTTGACACTAATAAAAACAATGTATTCGGCCATAAGATCTCGCATACTTACTGGCTGCAAGGTATGTCAGTATTAAACAAGCTTTTATTTTCTGCACTCTCTGTTGTTTTTTTCTGTATCACAACTATATTCTGCATCTTTCAAATCATTTGTAAACCGACCCTTAAAATTTTCAGCTTATTATATTATTTGCTTGAAATGAATATCATCAAAGAAAATACAGTGGAAATTTGGCAAGAATTGCACATGTTTGTGTTCTGTGGTTTTAAAATGACCAAAAATGCTGACAATTTTACTTAAAGACTATCTATCATTACTTCCTCCCTTCTCATATGGGATTTTACTATGCAAACTATTTGGTCTGATTTTTTTTAAAGAATTACAAGTGGGAGGTAAAATAGTCAAAGGTATCCACATGACTTGGGATATTACCAAACTGATTAGGATGTGAAGTACCTTTTGCAGACAAGCAAAGACTCATTAACGATTTAGACATTTTGAAAATTTTGTCTAATGCTCTTACCCAACAAATTTCCCTATGATTTTTGAAAGACTATAAATCAAATCAGCAGCAAATAATTCACTCCCTTTTAATAGTAGACAGATGTTAATTTGTAGTAAACATGTGTATAACAAAATATCTTTGGTGATCTGATGAAGTAGTCAAATAGTAATTAGGAAAAAGATTCTTACTAGGCTATCTTATTGCCTACAGCTATTTGTTGTTTTTCTTATTAGCAGAAAAATCAAGTACTGGAAGTTAATATAAACCGTGCACAAACAGAAGTGTTGATAGATAACTTAGAGATACCATCAACAGAATTATATAGCTAATATTTGTTTCTAGCAACTTTTCTTAGAATATTGATTTCTGTAGAGAAAAAACAGTGAATGATTTTACAGAGACAGAATTAATTTTAAAAACAGATCTGGCTGAAAATATCTTGTTTTCTGTGAACTTGATTTTACTCTTGCTCAGTATTCAATTTTGAAATATGCTGAACAGCCAATCTGTTTCAGCAAAATACTTAAATGTAGATTTAACTGTAATCGTATCAATTTTACTGAAACCACACGTTTACCAGTGTCAGAGAGAAACTTCAGCAGAGCTACACATTAAATATGAGAAACTTGGTATTCAAGGCAATATGCTTAGAGGAGAGTAAGAGCCCTGATTCATAATTAGCATCTGAGTTAATTTAGTCAAAAAGAACTAGAGAGCAATATTTTCCTCCTGTCTTTCTTTGGATGCTTCTTTGTGTTTCCAGGAACATTTTTAGGGCCTATTCCTGCAAATATTTCTCTACACGAGTAATTCAACTCCTCTGATAAATACTATTGAATTCACTAGGGCTAGGCAAGGCTGTTAGGCTGCTCCCCATGACAGTAGAGAGGAGAAAAATATGCTTGTGGGACTAAGGCCTGGAGGATTGGGCCCATAGCCAGTGACATTATAATATTTTTTTTTAATAACAAGGAAAACCCACGCATGAGTGAAACCATATGGAAAACTGAGTTAAGGTGAGGAGGTTTTAAATAATGCTTATTTATCATTTTGAAAGAAAAAAAATCCTGTTCCTGTCTATTGCATTTTATACTTCAAATGTAGGGACTGATTCTATGGCCAAAATTCCTCTCCTTGTCAGGGGGAAAATTATCTGCTCAGACTGCTGCAGGATCAGGCCCTGAAAAGTCGTTACAAGCTTATTGGCAAAGCTTGCTCACTTCCACCTCTCTCTTATTTTCTGTTTTTCCTATCCCTGCACAGGAAGAAAATTAAAAGTTAAGCTAAAATACATTAACTAATATTGTTTTATTAATTGGAGAATTCAACTTATCCTTTTTGCTGTTCATCTGAAATTAATTAAGTGTGTAGAATTACAAGGTGGGTGTACCACAGGCAGCAGTCCAGGCTCAAGTTAATCAAAAGAGCACATGTTGAATGCATACAATTTAGTTAAGGTTAATCCAGTGAAGATGATCCCTCACTGGTCCTAATTACTCTAGGTGATAGATTGTGGAATGAGAAAATAGGAAGGAAGAGAAATTTTGTCCTGCTGGTCTACCAGGATTTTCTAATTAAATTTAGTAGGCTATGCACAGGAGCAAATAGTTTCAATTTAGAGAGGAGACCACACTCCAAGGGTGCTTGTCTGAAATGAATGTAAGGGACTTTGAACTAATGTAGTTAGGTATCATGCCTTCGAAATAGTAAAGTTGCAGCTGGTCATTGTGCCTTTACAAGCTTTGATTCTATCAAGAGCACAGCGTCCCTCTGAGTGCTTCAGCCCTAATGTAAATGTTTTGTTGAAATTGTTATGCTACTATTTAGCTCTTGAATAAAGGTAATGACACGTTAAAACAAGCCTAGTCTGTTACTTCATGACCTTCACCCGAAGACCAAACAGCAGTAGGACAGAGCTAATTCGCCATAGAAATATATTGGTGTTGTATTAGCTAAGGCCTTTTCATTAAATCTTATTTTATTATGTCAATCCCAAAGAAAATGGAGGTGTTTCTAGGACTCTCTGATTTCATGTTCTGTGTTCATTACCTCATTAAATTACTTTTTCTCCACACTTGTCCTTTGTTTCAGCTTTCAAGGAATCTTACAAAAACCTTTCGTTTTTTCCAGGTGCATGTGTATGAAAGTTGTCAAATAATTTGCCTGATTTTTCAGGTTGGTGATATATTTCTGCTCGAGTGGAGGTATCTGTTTCTGATTTATTAACATTTGATCCCCTAGTTTCCTGCCATTGATCAAGACTAATACTCTGCTCAGCTGATGATTTTTATATGAAATCTGATATTGCAGGAAGAGAGAAAAGTTAATACCATTTTTAATAATTTTCTATTTCAAGTTTTCCAGGACTACAACATGCACACAAAGTGCCTCACACAATTGGGCAGTACTCATTTTTAACCATGCTTCCCTGGGATAAGAATTTTTGGATGTAAAACAAGTATTTATCAATAGAACAGATGTTTGCTCAGTGTCATTCACATCCTGTAAACTGTATATACATTTACACCCTACCGCCAAAACATGGTTTCACCCTACTACTGACCGTCTGTCTGCCATTCAATCTCTAGTTAAGTCACGGTCAATAAGGTCAACTCTTTGGCAACATCTGTATTTGATCAGTTCACACAAAATAGGAGCCTTCCTAATGCCTGACTACCCTGAAGTATTTTAAGAGGCAGCATATTACAATAGTTGATTCACCGCTGCTGCAGACTCTGCATTTGGAAGATTTTACCTCCTCTGAGGAACTGAAATGTGAAGATTAAAATCCTTTCTAGCAAAATAAATCTCTGAAATGAGCAGGTTTAGCAGTGGCGTAGTTTCTAGACTGACAAGAATTGTTTAGCAGCTTCTCTCCCCGAATCCCTGGTCCCTTGGTGTAGGGATTTGCTTTTGCGATATTTTATATTTTAACCCTCTTCTGCATACAGATTATGTTTAAAGCATGTCTAGGTTGTTGCAAAGATGAGAAATAAAGTCAGAGGAAAAAGCTCTTTGCAATTATACTTCAAAAACCAACAGTGAGGATTAATGCAGCCAATTGTTTCTAGTTGGTGTTTCCATGCTAAGCACAGGCAGTACTTTCAGCGAGTCGATGTACTTTCCTCCAGAGGAGTGAATGCAAATTCTTCCCTCAAAGAAAGCAAAATACTCTGGGTGGAATCCTGGCATCATTGAAGGTGATGGAAAATACACTGGCAAAACTGAGACAGGATTTAACCTGATGTTACCATTACTTCATTTCAACGTTGGGAGCAATCTTAAAGTACAAGGTTAGAGATGATTCTAAGTGCAGTCGGACTGGTGCCACTTTATTGATGTCCTGGTTTTAGAGAAAATGAGAATAAAATCTGACTTCTGGGAATGGGATCATGGCATGTGTTCTCCTTTTTTTAAAATGTTTGCTTTAGGAATAAAACATTTGACTCTGAAACTCAGACAACTGAAATAACAAGTGGCCTCTGATGACCTTATGCTTTGGCATGGCAAGATTTGGAGCTGCCTACGGGTGATCATACATTGATAAATAATGCCACCAGTGCTCCAATTATACTGCTGGTCTTCCTGGGTATGTTCAACACCAAAGAAAGCCTGAACACTGAAATGCTTTTTCTCTGCTGGGTGTTGCCAAACTCGGGTAGGGTAGCAAGAGCACAGCAGCAACCCACCACCAGCCACAAGGTTTAGAAGGGAACGATCCTTAAAATGTGACTGGACTGAGCAGTGCCATGAGCAAGGGTTCACTGGAATTTTTTGGGGCTCACCCAATGAGATGATGACTTCTTAAAATATTTTTGTGATGGGGGGTTGGTTCACAAAAGCTGCTGCTGAGAAATTAATGTTTCTGTTCATTTATTTTAAAAAATAATCCATTTTTGTTTGCTTTCTGTCATGTTGCATTTTCATTGGAAACTCTTTACTGAAAAATATAGCAAGGCGCAGTTCAACTAGTTCAAATTAAAAGGACTGGGAAGAGTTTGGGATAAAATCTGAAAGCTCCTTGAAGCAGTGAAATCAATGTATTACCTGAGTCTGTTTTCTGTGCAGTTTTAGTTCTCTCAAGAACTGGGAAACCTCAGAGGAAGCTTGCCCTGGGTGCATGTGTTTGGTTTAGGGGCTGTTCACAAACAGCAAATTCAAAACCGAGCTAAATATTGGGGATGATGGAACTGCTGGTGTGAACTGCTGGAACATAGGATAAGCAGCAGAAAATGTAGCTGAGGTCTTCTCCATCCCTTTAGTACTCCTTGTATAACACTGGTAGACTTTTCCATCTAATACTTATCGCAGTGTAATAAATATACCTTAGGTTTCCCTAGCTTAATGTTTTGTCCTGTAGAGCTGCCTTAATAGTTCTGTTTTAAGAATACAATATTGTATCTGTCCTGAATTTCTTTATTAGGAGTAATAGGGAAAGCATTCTACCATGCCCACGAGTTTCAGTAGCACAACGCTTTGATCCTTTAAAAAGATCAGGAAGAGGTATCTTGAGATCCTCTTCTGATTAGTCAGGGGGAAAAAGACAAAGGCTTACAAATATTTCAGGATTGTCTTGTCAGAGTAAAGACAATATGGTTTTCTTGACTTGGATGATGGACTGTTACTGGAATACAAATATTAAATGAAATCAGAATTGTAATGAAAACTGTGGAGAAAGCCTAATGATGAATTAGCTACAGTCAAGGCAAAGTCGACAGCAATCTAGACTTTTACTTCACTAAAACCTGTGTCCACTTCTGGTCAGGTTCAGTCAGTTGTCGTCTCTGCAACTGATTGCTGTATTGAGCTTCAGGCCTCAGGGGATCTCACCTCTGAGTGGGGAATATGTAGAAACCAGATGACTCATCACACAAGAGGTTTCCTTTACAAAATATCTCAAAATCAGTTGTCTAAGAAAATATGGCAGTTTTCAGTATGTAAAATTCATTGAGGTATTGACAGATTGTCTCCTGAGTTCTCTTTCTTCTAATACTTTCAAATTGGTCTGATTGATTGGTTAAAAACTGACTCTAAAAGTGAGAGATGCTAAAGAGATACTCATAAAGGCTGAGAAATGGGCAAACAGACAGTTTGTGTCACACAGAGGGTATTTGTTGGGTTTTCCAGAATGTTTTCAATAAAGAACAGAGGGAGAAAAAGTGCTGGACAATTCTAATAACAAAGAAATAAGCCACAGATAATACTACAGCTCTATTTTCAGAGAGAATTTCACTTGTCTCCATACATGTGAAGGAACTGGAAGCATCAATGAAAACAGAGGTAATAAAAGTGGAAGTAGAGTGATTAAAAATATAGAGCTGGAAAATAACAGTGACATTCATGGGAAAATGTAACCCAGTACACCCAGGGAAACGTAATTTGAAACACAGACATTCAAAGGGAGGGAGAATCCTAGAAAGCAGTAATGCTGAAAGAGACCTCAGGGTCAAATTAGACATGAATTTGCAATATGATCTAACAGCATGACCAGCCAGTGCAGTCGTGCTGTACAGGGAGAGGCATATCTGGGAACGTGGAGGTCATCCTCTTTCTCGATGTGGCTCTGACCACACCAGGAGCTGGGTCTCTGGTCACTGGGAAGGAACTGAAAACTGGAGAGAACTAAGGAGGAGAAAGTGGACAGACACAGAGTGTCTGTGGGCAGAAATGCAATAAAATCACCCATTCAGCACTTTCCTAAGGCTCCAGGTGTTGAGTAAGTACTTTGCATTGGATCTGAAATGTCTGGGTGTGACTGCAGTGTTGTCTTCTCCCTGTGCTCAGAACCATGCTGATGTGAGTCACAAGGCGAAACTTAGAAAGTCAGCGGTGCCCTCAGCTGGCTGCTCACGCTGACTGGGAGCCCATAGGTCTCCATGCTATGGACAGGGACACGCAGAAGCTGGCACCAACAAAGCAAAGGTGCAGGTCGCTGCTCAGTGACATTTATAAACTGGTGGGAAGAGGTGCTGCTGCTCTCCTTGGGAGGCTGCCCTCCTGGTCTGAGCAGTCATCAGGAAGATGAAGGCCATATGCAGCTGAGCCAGAAGGAAATGAGGTCTCCTACCACTCAGGACCTTCAGGATGAGCTAAGGGCATGGCTTGTCCTGCACACACCTTACTGCAGAGGTGGCAAGAACCGGGAGTAGCAAGGGACCATGTGAGCAGGGGACCTCAGGCTGAGCTTCAGGCACCAGGGGTTCATCCCAACTCCTGGCCTTCATGCCATGGATGAAATGTTTTTCACATTGACAACCCAATTAAACATCATGATCATGGGCAGCAGAAACCAAAATTCAAGACTGCTCCCTTCCAGGCTCCCTCAGTAAATGTTCCACAAATAAATGGTGGAAAAAAGGTTTAAATTCTTGAGTGAGCATGCAAACCTATGCCTCTCAGGACAACTGCATCTAAAAATGGCTCATCAGTTTTTACCTGTTGATAAACTTTTGGAGCCATATTCTCCGACCTGGCTGAGTGACTCCTGGTGGAAGGCAGGTGCACCAAGAAAGCATGCGTGAACTACCACCCTTACAACTCCCTTATCCTGTGTCTCTCCAGCCACTGGTTTGTTCTCCTAGAGGAACTTAGAGAAGCACTCTGACTGCAATTGCTCTTCCTAGATTGCTCCAGCATCAGCAACGTGATGCTTTGTCACATCACCTTCCTGCAGACAGGCTGCCCTGTCCAGGGAGGGAGACAGCACACCTTTCCCTGGGAGCCATAAACCTAGCTCCAAAGCTCAGTGGGACAGCAGGGTGCAGTTGCCAGGGTTGGGGCATGGTTTGTCATGTGCTGCATGAGGAAAAATGTCATTCTCAAATACATGTGGGTTTTTTATGTTATCGGAAGATTTTAAATGTCTGTTTTTCAAAATCATTCTGTTGAAGAACCTAAAATAGAATAAAGCCCCTGGATACTTTTTATCTGGTTTTGCTTCTTTCTTTCTGCTGTCTTTATGTCTATCAGTAGCAGACATTTGGCTATTATGCAGAAAAAAAATGAAATTCAACTAGGAATGCTAGTTGCTAACTAAAGCCCATGTATGAAATTGCCAGTTACAGTTTATAAGGTCAAAAATTCTTTTCTTCAATGTGACTACAGAGGTTTGAAATGTAAGTTTAGATATGTACAGTATAAAATTCTAATACTGTCTATCAAAAATTTTCCATATAGATGAGTGCATGATGTTTGAATATATGGAAACATGAATAATATCCATCAGAAACCACTGAACTTAATAGAATTCCAAAGAAGGCTACATATTTTAGGTCACTGAGGCCTAGTGAGAGGAATTTTTGTGGGTTGACTTTCATTTTATTGCTGTTATTCAGAAAAAAATAACAGATTGAAGCCAAGCTGCAGCATGAAAATATTTTTTATGTGCAGCCAAGTTATTAAGATGGTGAAGTAATAGTTTGTCCAGTAGACGGCCAGTTATCTGTTAGTGCAAACTGAAAAAAAAGTTAAAAAAATCTTTGCCTTGCCTTCCTCCCCTTCCCAAGTAATGTTTTGTGCCAGGATCCCCCTCCAGCAAAATACATTTGTGTACAACCCTGGGTGTGACCAACAGCATAATTTGGCAAAAGCTCTATAAATTACAGTTATTTCTCCACTTACTCCATCTTTCTGCAAGCTTAAGAAAAAGTTAATTAGTTGGTTGTGCATCGACTTCAATGTTTTGAATGCTGTTTTTTCCAGTGGTGGCAGATGATTTTTATCTAAAGAATATAATAGCTAGTGGACGGGAGATGAATGGCTAGCTATTATCAGTTTCTACACAGGCGGTATATCCTATGATTGTCTGACAAATTTAATTAGGATAATTCACCAGAAGACTAATTAAAAACCCAAAATAGTTTGCACTAGGTCCACCAGTTTTAATCTCTACCTCAGAGATCACATTTCATTCTGTCAAGCAACTGTATTTAACTAAATTAAATGAAATCCCACTCCATTACTGCTGAACTGAAGAAACCTTAGCCCAGTTTATTTTTCTGCTGTGCAGGCAAAGAGTCCTAACTCGGTTCTGCAATGCCTGTTCTGGAAAACAATGTCAGAAAACTCTCCAAATAACATTTTGCATGGCGTTTAAGCAGCTGAAGGACAATGGAGAAGCAGAAAGGAATATGAGGATTGCAGACACCTGTTCCTTTCCAAGGGCTGTGTAAACACAAGCTCACTGCTCCCCAGAAATTATGCAAAGACACAAATGAGCCCTGCTGCAAGAAATGGTGTTACTGGTGGTTCTATCTACTTTTCCTTTCACAGAAGATCTTCATCTGCAGATTAAGTGGTCCTTTTGGTTCAGTCCCCCGTGCACACAGATTTGAAATCATAGTTCTTGCCCCCCTATGCCATGAACATTTCAGGTTGTCACAGGGGTATCTGCCTCTCTTTGGGACTCTGCGTGTTCAGGCAACCTGTGCTCCGGGTTTTAGGGATCTCTGGGCAAAGTGTGTCCTGTTAGCCAGGGAGGCACATCGCTGGGTGGGAACCAAACCCTTTTCTTCCTTTGGATCTACTGAATTGCTTTTCATGGAGCTGGACATTGGAAGGAGGTACAGTGACCCACCTACAGTGGCCAGGGGAGCCCAGTGCTTCCCGCCCTCGGGGTGCTGGGGACAGTCAGGGTGAGCTCCTGCCACTCACCCAGCACCAGAGACACAGCACAGCCCAGCACCAAGCAGAGCCTCATTGAGTTTCCAGCAGTTGATGTGGGGAATGGGGCAGCTCATTCCTCCCACTGAAGATCCACAGAGGAACGTGCTTCATAAGGTAAAAATTCAATCAGCATACACTGAGTTTTTTAATCTAGTTAATTTTAGCTACTATCCTAACTGCCAAGTCTCCTGTTAATTCCTGTGGTATTCCCAATCCATCTTCTGCAAATTACCCTGTATGAACTACCCTGCCTCTGTCCTTCAGTCTTTAATGAGATGCTGCACAGGGAGAAAGGTCATACTTCACAGAGCAGTAGCAAGCCAGGACACTAGAGACAGCTCAGGACTGTGATTTTTTTTTCCTTCTTTAATTGCAGGGGAGGTGGGAGACTGTCACTGTGGAAGCCATATAATGGACTGAAGGTGATGTATCATCGTGTACAAAATGAGTGGGAGAAAAAAAGTAACTTCTTTCTACTGACAGACACAAGGTGGTATCTTCCTAATTTGTTTGCACCCTCCATAAAATGAGAATAAGATATCCGATTTATTGTTGGTGATATAAAAGCTATTTCCCTAATACCTGCAAAGGGCTTTCTGAGCCTCATTTAGCAAGTTTTGGAGGTGCTGCAGTTGTTTTATTTCAAGTCTGTGTTTATAAGCTGGAATACTTTTTCTTCTTTTTTGTATCATACTGGACACAAAGAGCATGTCAAGGAAAAGAACCGAGAAGTTTTTTAAAATTAAAATCTCATGAGTTTTGAACTGTTGAACTGTTGTCAAGACTTTCAAGGCCCAAACTGCCAGATCAGCATTTTTAGTATATTCCCTTAAGAGGTACACTTTTATGCTAAGTTGTTCTTTCTGCAATGAACACCCTGTTGTCCCTGAAATGCAACACATGTATACCACAACTTCCCCCATCGAGCTCCTTCCATCCTCCTGTCACAGAGGGGTAAGAATGCTCTCCCCTTTTCCAGCCTTTTTTGGGGGTCCCTGGGTTCTCTAGAGAGCAGTGTGGCTTCATGAACACATTCAATGCCTTTTCTCAACCAAAGGACCAAACCTCAACTCCAAGCCCCTTTTCAAAGAGGAGGCTGTACTTTTATTCATGGCATATTGCTGGGAAATCATCTCAGAAGAAACTGACTTGGTGAGAAACATGTGGTCAGACAAGATCTGGAGCAAAAGCCAGATATGCTGTGAATTGGGCCAAGGCTCAGGGTTTGGAGGTGGAGTCTCATTAGCAGACTTGTATAATTTTAAAGATCTGTCTCCAAATCCTTTATCAAAAGTACTTCTGAACCTTTTCCATACTGTGAGATATTTTACAATAAAGAGGAATTGATAGCCTTTCTTCCCACCAGCTGTAAGCAAAAGGGGAGTTTGTCATGGTCTGTTAGAGCCCCAGTGGGGTGACCACTGTCTAATGTGAGTTATGGCATTGGATACCTGTTTGCCCAAGGAAGCTGTATGCGGAGTGAGTCTGTCTTCACAGTGAACTTGGGCTTTCATATTTTCTGTTGATGTTTTTGAACCTGTATTTGTTCCTTGGTATTTTGCAGTCACGTCTTTTTAACTTGAGCATGGAACCGAGTCCTTTTCCAAAATATTGGTAACAATGTTTAGTTGGTAGATGATGAGGTTATTAGGTGAATTGTCACATTAGGGGTATTATCAGATTTTGTCAAGTGTTCGAAAAAATTACATCAGGGGTGATTACTCTGCCTAAGTTGTTTTGTCTTCTTAGCAGCCTGTTTTCCTTCGATTCACTTTTCATACTGAAGTTCCTCTTTCCTGTGCAAATCCTTCATTTGAGTTGTTTAAAGCATTTCACTTATTTGTTTTTTCCCTGTACATTAGTTCAGGAAACATTGCAGTTCTTGATAGACTGTTTTTTCCTTCTCCAGAGGTTTCTTTTGAAAATCAGGAGGAAAATAATCTCCTGTCTTCCTCATTTGTTCTGAAAGGCTTTTCAGAGATTACTCAGGATCTGCTTTTTACTAACAGAATCAGGAGACGCAGCTTCTTAATGATTAGAATTTGTGGTTTTATCTGAAAGTATTGTTCTCACTAAAATCTCTCTAATAGCATGCTAAATTCTAAAAACATTAATTAGATCATTAGATAAATGGACATTAATCCTCCAGCTATGTGTATTGCATGCTTTGATGTACCCTGCTTAGGAGCTTTATGTCTGTCCAGCATTTCCTTTTCCCCAAGTATATTATTTTTTCAATAATGCAGGTATTTTGCCATGTTTCTTCACTGTTACTGTAGAAGAATAAAGTTCTAGTTGAGTGGAAGTCACTAAAAGATCCAGTTTCCAGGGCATGAAACCCTTTCATTTAAAAGGGCAAAGGTCGACTCAACAAGAAGTTGAGTCATGCCAAAAGCAGGACAAGTGTGTCCCCCGGGAGAGAGCAAGCAAGAGCAAGCGGGAGAATGTCACAGAGTGGAATTGCCCGCCTGGAGAAGGTGTTTTGGCCTGGAGTGGGTTGTGGGTAGTTATAGATCACCAAAACCTACTGGATTTTCTTCATCAGTGTTAATCTTTGGCCAGCCTGGAAATAGTCATTAAATCACCTTATAACCATAAAACAATTTATATCCAGCTTCTGGACTTTCTGGTGCATGTTCTCTAATTAAAAACAGGGAAATTTGTAGTGCTAGTTACAACAGCATATCATTACTGTATTTTTTCAGATGTCTCCATTCAATAACAATATTGGAGGTCACACAGATTTCAGAGTGTGTATTTTGCAATCATTCATAATTTTTGTTGGTTTACAGTATTAAAGAATGCACATGTGCAGTGCTTAACACAGAATGATTTGCAGAGAAAGAGGAAGAGTGAAATTAATGGGATTTGTTTTTACAGAAACTTTTGAGGGATTTCTGTTTTTTCACCTGGTGCTACTTTGCCTTCCACCTGTCAGCATCATATGAAAGAAAATGCATAAGTATGCACGTGTGTGTGTGTCTGTATGTATACCTGTGATCAGGCAAAAAGGAACAAGAAGATGACTGTATCTCATTGGGCCGCATCCTCCAAAGTGCATGCATTAAAAAAGAAAAATTATTTCAGAGATTTCACCCACCTTTTTCCTAGTGAATACAGCAACATAAGTCAATTATGAATTGGAGAAGCAGAAATGTATTAGTTTTATGACCTTTACACTGCATTTGCACTCAATATGGGTTAATTTACTTGATTTTGCAAAGCTGAACAATAAAAACCTCCACACAATGTAGACTGTGGCAATATGATTTTTACAAAAGTGATTGATGGTTGTGGGTCCAAGACGTGTATTTGCAGATAACGTGAGTAGCTGATTATACTTTCTCATTTCCTACTGAGTGCAGGCTTTTGGCTGTTCAAGAGGTTTCTCTTGAGGAAAGACCTCTACGATAGCCCAGAATATTGGAGCAGAACTAGCTGTTAGGAAAATGCTGATAGATAATCTGAGACCATGACCTTTAGATTTTACAGTACCTTGAGACATTTTATACCACAACCAAGTGTTTGGAGGTTTATGTCATTTTCGTTAATCACTCAAAATTGTGAATCTCATTCTGCAGTTTATGCGACCAGAGCTATACTGCCTTGGTCTGGATATTGGTCCTAAACACCATGTAAAAAGACTTCTCATGAGATTTTTTTGCCATAACCCATTCTGCCTCAAGTTTTCCCGTCTCTCAATTAGCCATTAACCAGTCAGTCTGTTGTTATTAAAACAAAAAACTCTCCTCTTTTAGTCCAAACACCAACGATATTGCCTGGTAACATTCAGCAGACTTTGAGCTGTAACCTGCCAGTGCATTCCTGTTGTGTAATACATTCACACACTCCCAGTAGATTTTAATTTACTCTAGCAATGCCTAGACTAATTCACACACACCATATTGTAATGCAAATGGAATGGTTAAAATAGATCATACGTCTCTCTTCCCTCTCAATTTCGGTCTAATGTATCATTGCAGCTTATTCTGTAAACTGTTGAAGCCATCTTCATTCAACTGTAAACTAAAGAGGCTAGATGCCTATCAGACGAAACCAAAACAGTTCTTGATTAATCACAACCTCTTGACCTAATGAGTGATAGCTGTATTAAAAATGTTGTCATTATCTAAATGGAGTACCCCAACGTCCTGCAGATCCTAAGCAAATTGACTCTCTTCTATTTATAAACAACACTGGAAGATGAACTCCTGGGTTTATACTGGAAAAGGGACATCATTCATTTTTATCCAACATACCTGCTTTTAGTGATATTACCCACACACGTGGGTTTTAGAAAAACTTAACAACTGAAGTGGTTTATATGCTTTTAAGACTAATTTTGAGGTTTATGTGTACATTCATCATACTGGATCTCGGTGCTCAATATCTACCTAAAATGCATAGTATTAATAGTACATGTTAAAGTTCCTTCTCAGGCTTTCTGTTAGATGCTAAACATCATTAGCACCAGATATGGAATTCTGTCTTCCCAGAGTTTGTATAAATGTTATTTGCTGTGCTGAGGGCATTTTTCCAACACGTAAAATGCACATCTCTGTGTGTGCATGACAAAGTGCTGAATCTTTGAAAAGCCAGTTTTTAAAGCTACATATTGCCAGTTTTTTGATTAATAATCTGGTTGTATGCAAGTAAAGATGCTGTTGTAGAGAAAACCAAATGATGTACAGATTTTTTTTTCCTGTTGCTTTTAAAATATTGGCTGTTTCTTTCTACATGTTTTTCCAATGAAGCTTTTAGAGAGAAAAGGCCTGGATTGCACATGTCCCTAATGATTTACAATTCTTCTTTTCCAGCAGATGCCTATTTGTTATGATACTATTTTTAATTTCTACCAGGTATAGTAGTTCTCATTCCTGTTAAAATAAATAAATAAATAAATTAGTGTATAACTAGTTCTGGTGCTGAGAACAAATATGAGGTTAGTCATGAATTTTTATTTCCGAAAATAATTACAACTTAATGTAACTAAAAAGATCTCTGTTAGTAGAATGGACAGCAAAATCCATTCTGCATTTGTAAGTTCACGCTACTATTCATCATGGGGTGAACAAAAAGTATTAAATAGCAAAGGTAGAAAGCCTTTCTCAGCCTGCATGGTTAGATCTGCCTATACACACAGGGTCCCAGAACAGCACAGATAAGTGTGTTGGGTCCTCTGCAGCTGCCATGGCTTGTTGTACCAGCCCTGGGGCAATCCCACTGTAGAGTCTGTGTTTGGGATTGTTTTTTTGGGGGAAGATGCTCTGAAGCGAGCTACAACATTCTCCATCCCACCAACACGAGTGTGCAGCCCAGAGTCAACAGGAGCACCAGAATTTAAAGCCTCTCTCTCATCTGGCAGTGGAGTTAAAGATTAACACTTCCCCAGCTGCCTATCCACAGGCTGCAGAAGACATTCCTGTTTCTCCCCAATACTTTCCTTCTTTATATGCCCAAAGATTGCCTCAGCTTTTTTGCCATGGCTTGCCCTGAGGCTGCCTGTTGAGACAATAATCCACAATGACCCCATAACAATTCTTTAAGTTGTTGTTTTGTAGGATAAAATCTCTCATTCTCTAAGAAGAGACTGTATTCCTCAGTTTCCCATTAATACATGGCATTTAGATCTATGAAAATGCACGCTGTCAGATCATGACCATTTAATCTAGCAAGGACTCTATAACACTGTTCAGATCTTTCATATAAATACCAAATAATGCTGAACCAAGAGCTGGTCCCACTGGGTGCATTGTCTGACACTCCTTTACTACCAGCCACACTTCAGACTTATCTGTAATCCTGATTTTAATTAATGTAACCCGTGCTTTTTAATCCAAAAGTTATGTGACACTAAAGAAAATACCTTGGAGAAGTCAAAGTATACTGTAACAATGAAGTTGTCTTTTGTAAGTAGAAGTAATTTTATGAAGAAAGAAAAAAGAAATAACCTTATCTAACGGGGCCAAATTTCCGTGAAACCGTTATAAATAATGTTAGTTTTGTTTTTGTCCTTAAGTCTTTACTGAACCACAGTAGACCATTCCACTCTTTCATTAATGATAACTCATTTAAAATTCCTCAGGCCTAAAAGCATCTTCCTGTATTTGTTCTAGTGTTTAAATTGTTCTAATATTGAATATTTCCAGTCTTCTGGACTCCTGAAATACTTGCTGCATTCAAGTTCTTTAGATGATTATAAGGAATTTAGCTAGTGCTTTCTGGATAGTGGTGTACCAGGAAGTTCAACTGAATCATCTGTAAGTACCTTCCAACCACAATTTCTAAGAAATATTTGGAGCTGATTTTGGCAATATTACAAAGGAAAACTGTAAGGAATGATGAACCATTCTTGACCGAGGTTTCTCACTGTGGTTGTGTGTGCAGCATGAGGAAGCAAAACTTTGCTCCTTAGGAGTTTTACCCTCACCATAGACATTTCTTGAGGCCAAACATATTCTTCATAACCTTCCACAGCATCACTAGAATTACAAGACAAGAGTGGATTTTATGTGATTTGTTATACTAGCCTTCACAGACAAAATTAAATTTCATAGAGAATTAGTTTCCTGAAATACAGTTTTATGCTATCAGCATAATAACATGTTCACACTACTCAAACTCTAATGATGTTAGTTTTGTATTACAGTATTGTTCCCTTGTGTTTACCATTGAGATATACTACTTAGCAACAAAAAAGAGTTAACTGCTTGTTCAGAAATGAAATTAATTGATCCTACTTTGTGTTGTTTATATCATCGGTTGTTTATATCATATATGACCGGTGTTGTTCAATATCTTCATCAGTGACCTGGATGAGGGTACAGAATGTACCCTCAGCAAGTTTGCTGATGACACTAAGCTGGGAGGAGTGGCTGACACACCAGAAGGTTGTGCTGCCATTCAGCGAGACCTTGATAGGCTGGAGAGTTGGGCGGGGAGAAACTTAATGAAATTCAACAAGGGCAAGTGCAGAGTTTTGCATCTGGGGAAGAACAACACCATGCACCAGTACAGGCTGGGGGCTGACCTGCTGGAGAGCAGCGTAGGAGAAAGGGACCTGGGGGTCCTGGTGGACAGAAGGATGACCATGAGCCAGCAATGTGCCCTTGTGGCCAAGAAGGCCAATGGCATCCTGGGGTGCATTAGAAGGGGGGTTGTTAGTAGGTCGAGAGAGGTTCTCCTCCCCCTCTATTCTGCCTTAGTGAGGCCACACCTGGAGTATTGTGTCCAGTTCTGGGCCCCACAGTTCAAGAAG